>NBIV01000055.1:0-324070 GCA_003194525.1 Gracilariopsis chorda | reverse complement strand
GCTAGTTCAATTGTCCTATGTGGTATGTCGAACATTGTGGTTGGGACGAACGCCGACACCGAACAAAAGAAATGAGACGTAGCGCCACTGTCTGCATATGTGTCAATGCACTCATTAACCGGTGGTACCACTGATGACTTTTCACCTGCGACTCCAGCAATCTCAACCTTGGATGCTTTTCCGCGATGACTTGGCGGAACGTTTAGGCTTTTCGACTGCATTTAGCCTTAGCTGATCCAAGATAGCTTGTGGTAAATGGTTGTCAGGATTGTCCGGATTCATGTGACAACGGTCCTGGGTGTGTCCATCGCGGTCACAAAAGGTGCAGTGGTACCCATTTTTGTTTCCAGCAGCATATGCACGACCAGTGGGGTCGTTCACAGTGGTTGAATCTGATGCGTTACCATCATTCTCAATACCATTTGATAATTTGCTGTGTCCGCTAATACGGGAACCACCCCTGTTCTTGTTCTTCTTGCGATTGCGCCCTCTACCAGAACTGCTTGACCCCATTTGACGAGCATTATATTCATCAATTAGGGTTGTTGCTACATAGTCCCAGGTCAGTTCCGAGATCTCCTTGGTCCTCAGTGCTGCTGCAGTTGATTCCAATGAGCAGTTGGGGTCAATAGATGCCAGAAGCATAGGTGCCTTGTGAGACTCTGGTATGGCGGCATCTTTGCCCATGCGGTCCAGCTGCGAGAACAGAGAGGCAAACTGGTCCACGAATTCGGACATGTTTTGGCCATTATACGACATTCTGAACAGCTGAGTCTGCACGGCTATACGAGACACTGTCCTGTTTGAGGCATATCGCGCATCAAGTAGTTGAAGCATGCGACCGGGGTCATCATCCACATCCATAACTACACGCAACGGGGCATCACCAAGTGCACAAATGATGATTGCACATGCCTTTTCGCGCTTTGCGAGTGTACGGGAGGGTGTCTGGGTAGCACTAGAACCAGACGCTTGTGTCATTATTCCACTAGATGACTCCTCCGAACTTGACATAACGACATTCCAGACACCTTTAATACGACATGCAGCACGTAGACGGTGTCTCCATAGGGTGTAATCTTCTCCCCGCTTACCGTGGAAGCGCGGGATCTTCACACCAGAAGTGGTTTCTGACTCAACTTCGGAGTCTGACATGGTTCCAGAACGAGTTCAGTAACCGAAATTAGAACAAACAAGGTACGAAAATGAAGCAGAGTGAGGGACTCGATGCTTAGAATCGCTATCAGAATAGACGAGAGGGCTGTTTTGGCGGTACAGCTTTGGACTGATAGCGGATGTCACACTATGTGGGTGATGCTGGAGTGGATTATACTCAACACTTAACAGCGAGGGCGCCAGCGGAGACCGTGTAACCAAGTCTCAACGCTCGTCCAGACGCGTCTGGTACGCGAATCACAGGCGGAGTTCGGGTTCTCGACGCCTGGAGTATACTCACGAGCAGCTCTGAAGCACACTCGGAAAGGAAACTAACTTCGTAAAAGCGGGCGCACTGACGGGAGATACTATCTCCGCTACCCTAAGGGTTGAACCCCTGAACCCTGGTAACTCTCTCCAGGTGAGGTACGAAATTCTTCGTGACCTACCCTGTTCTGCGCACTTCAGAACGAGGGGCTTTATAATCCCTACGTGTCGTCCCAGGGAGGTTAGTAGCTGTCGCGATAAGCGTTCACCAGTTAACCCCTGCTAGACACTTGCAGGAAAATAGCGCGGTCTTCCTTGTGCGCTGAAGCACAGATGCAGGGATCGGAACAGGCGCAGGTCGGCTTACCAGAGAAGGGGTCTCTGAACGCTTTGCCTACTTTCACCACAACAACTGTACCTCCACAAGATACGCAAAACTTCTCGCAAGAACAGCTTCGTAGAACGCAAATAAAAGAATTAGTAAAGCGCGACGTCTGCAAAGAATCGACGCTCTGGGCCCATAACCTGATGATAGTAATGTTACTTGGGCTACGGCGGATCTGTAGAACAAAGAAAGAAGAAAAAGAAGCAGTGAAGGTTGCCAGTCTTGGGGCGAGTTTACTTGGTAGTGCAACTTCAGCGTGTTATATAGCACCTCTACGTCACACTACAACTACAAGAAAACCCTATACCACTAAGTGGGGACACCCAATACTACCAATCATAAACAAACATAACACAATAAGGGTTGCACACACTGATTACAGCCAAGTACAACCATGCATAACAACATAACAACACATTACAACAATGCAGACCAAGTGAACCAAGTAGCCAGCAACGCACAATAAGTGAACCGGACACGCCAACAATGTGCCAGCATGTTGCAGCACTGTATAAACACTTACTCGCATCATCATGACAATGACAAAGCACAAATACACATGCCACCGCATCCATGTACATACCCTAGGTGTGTTGCGTGCATGGCACGTGCCTGCTTGCACAACCGCACACATGACACACTTCCATATACCTGTAAACCACATGTAGCCACACATATTCTTCAGTACCATACCCATTCACCTTATGCCAAGTGGCCAGTTCCGTGCCAAGAGCCCATAGAATGCATAACACTTGTAACCAATACGTTGCATATGAGTGTTTGCAGTAGCCAATCATATGCCCGTTTCACGTTGGGTTTGAGAACACACGCATATGCGCTTTTGTAAAGCAGGTCCCAAAAACAGCCATCCGTTATATGAAACTTTGTTTTCAAGTGTTGCACCATGATGTCCCAGTACTACCCGGCACTCGACTACGTGCTAACATCAACAGCATCCTTGCCCATGCGGTCCAGCTGCGAGAACAGACAGGCAAACTGGTCCACATACTCAGACATGTTTTGGCCTTTGTATGACATTCTGAACAGCTGAGTCTGCACAGCTATACGAGACACAGTCCTGTTTGAGGCATATCTCGCATCAAGTAGTTGAAGCATGTGACCAGGGTCATCATCCACATCCATGACTACACGCAGTGGGGCATCACCAAGTGCACAAATGATGATTGCACATGCCTTTTCGCGCTTTGCAAGTATACGGGAGGGTGTCTGGGTCGCACTAGAAACAGACGCTTGTGTCATTGTGGCACTAGATGACTCCTCCGAACTGGACATAACCACATTCCAGACACCTTTAATTCGACACGCGGCACGTAGACGGTGTCGCCATAGGGTGTAATCTTCACCTCGCTTACCATGGAAGCGTGGGATCTTCACACCAGAGGTGGTTTCGGACTCAACTTCGGAGTCAGACATTGTTCCGGAAGGAGATCAACCACCAAAAAATGAAACCAAATGAAATGAAAATGAAGCAGAGTGAGGGACTCGATGCTTAGAAAGTTGACCAGAAGCTAATATGAATGCCTGATCGCGATACAGCTATTGACTTGCAGCTGATGTCACACTATGAGGAGGGAACTGGAGCGGTGTATCTCAAAACTCAACAGCGAGGGCGCCAGCGGAGACCGTGTAACCAAGTCTCAACAATCGTCCAGGCGCGTCTGGTACGCGAATCACAGGCGGAGGTCGGGTCCTCTACGCCCGGAGTATAGTCACGAGTAGCTCTGAAGCAAACTCGGAAATGAAAATAACTTCGTAAAGGCGGGCGCACTGACGGGAGAAACTACCTCCGCTACCCTAAGGGTTGAACCCCTGGACCCTGGTAACTCTCTCCAGGTGAGGTACGAAATTCTTCTTGACCTACCCTGTTCTGTGCACTTCAGAACGAGGGGCTTTACAATCCGTACGTGTCGTCCCAGGGAGGTTAGTAGCTGTCGCGATAAGCGTTCACCAGTTAACCCCTGCTAGACACTTGCAGGAAAATAGCGCGGTCTTCCTTGTGCGCTGAAGCAATGGAGCCGGGATCGGAACAGGCGCAGGTCGGCTTACCAGAGAAGGTGTCTCTGAACGCTTTGCCTACTTTCACCACAGCACCAAGTACTTCCACAAGACTTGCAAAAGATGATCTGCGCCAGACGATGAATCGAACGAAAGAAAGTCAAAAGAGCGCGACGTCTGCAAAATATCGACGCTCTGGGCCCATAACCTGATTATGTAAACGATAGTTGGGCTTCGGCGGAAATGAAAAAGGAAAGAAAGAAAGAAAATAAAGAGTGAAGGTTGCCAGGCTTGGGGCCGAGTTTACTTGGTACTGCGACTTCAGAGTCTTATATAGCACATCTACTTCGCACTTCCACTACAAGAAAAACCCTACAGCACTAAGTGGGGACACCCAATACTACCAATCATAATCAAACATAACACAATAAGGGTTGCACAAACTGATTACAGCTTAGTACAACCAGGCATAACAACATTACAACACATTGCAACCACGCACACCAAGTGAACCAAGCAGCCAACAACGCACAATAAGTGAACCGGACATGCCAACAATGTGCCAGCATGCTGCAGCACTGTATACACACTTCCTCACATCATCATGACAATGACAAAGCACAAATACACATGCCACCGCATCCATGTACATACCCTAGGTGTGTTGCGTGCATGGCCCGTGCTTACTTGCACAAGCGCACACATGACACACTTCCATATACCTGTTGTTGAAAGTTGAAAGGAAGTTGAGGGGATGGAAGGGAAGTTCGCCAGCTCTAGCTTGGATTTACTTGGAGGTCCTTCAGGCACATCTTATATACCACTCTAAACTCGAATTGCGCGGGAACACCAACTACAAGTAAAACCTAAACCACTAAGCAGGGACACTCAATACTACCAATCATCATCTAACATGACATAGCCAGCTCAGCACAACCTCATTACACCAACGCACACCAACGCACCAATGTTCTGTAATAGTTACGTGCATACACATGACCATGACAAGGCACAAATTCACGACTCCAACACACGCCAGCACATGCCAACACATCACGGTAAGTCAACACGTCACGGTAAGTCGGCACGTAACCTGTGGTGTTAGTGCCATGTCATCATGTGGCAATGCACACAACACCCACGTCATCAATATACCCGTGCATGTGTAAACCTGTTGACAGTGCATGCACACCTTACCATTGTACCAACCACTGCTGTACCACTTGTACCAGCTGTCAACCACTTCACCAGTATCCCCTGCACACAACGTACACTGTGACCACTGTAGTAGCTGGACACGTGGGTGTGTCCAACCGATCCAGTTATGCCATACCACTTGTACGCACCACGTTGCATATGTACATTTGCAGTAGCCCATCAGAAGCCAGTTTCACGTTGGGTTCGCGCACACGCGCATATGCGCTTTTGCAGAGGTACCCTCTAAAACAGCCCATGCTCCCCGGACCATTTGGTTTTCAGTGACAGCACAGGTACTACTGCCAACACCCCCCCTCTGTCACTGACTTCAAAGGTCTAAGGGGAGCAAGCCACAGTCACCGCGGAACCTTGCCAGCTTAACTCTACCGAGCGCTTTCGTCAGCATATCGGCAACCATGTCTTCCGTGGAACAGTACTGCAACTGGACGGCTTTGTCGCGTAGAGCCTCTCTGGTGAAGTGAAAGCGAATATCAATGTGCTTAGTACGCTTGTTCACAACTCCATTTCGAGCAAGGTCGATGCAACCTTGGTTGTCCACGTACACAGTTGTGGGCTCAACCATTAGCGTCACTGACTCATCCACGTGTAGTCCACTTGCGTTGCCAATGCCACTCCACAGTCGTCTCAGCCAGATCGCTTCCTTCGTCCCACTGCACAGACTCACATACTCAGCCTCAGCGCTAGACAATGCAACTACTTCCTGTTGGCGCGAGCTCCAAGACACAGGAGCACCGCACATCATGAACACATACCCACTGGTGGACTTGCGATTGAATGTATCACCTGCCCAGTCAGAGTCTACGTATCCATACAGCTGAGTATCAGTCGTGGTGCCATAAGTAAGTCCGAGGGAGCGAGTGCCATTGAGGTAACGCAGAACACGCTTGACCGCTTTCCAATGAGTCTCTTCAGGTTTCTCGACATACTTGGCTAGCTTGGACACTGCAAACGAGATGTCCGGTCGAGTGCCAACAGAGAGATACATCAGACAACCGATCACCTGGCGATACGGGATGTTCGTCAGAGGCTCTTCTACCTTAGTGAGGTCAGCACCGGAGTCCATGGGAGTGTCCATTGGTTTGCACTGCAACATGCCAAAACGTTCTAAGACCTTACGCGTGTATGCAGACTGTGTCAGGTACAGCTGTCTTTTGGATCGATCACGATGGATCTCGAACCCAAGTACCATGCGCGCTTCACTGAGATCCTTCATCTGAAAACGTTTTGACAGTTCACGCTTTACGCGATTCATTGTCTCCATACTTGGACTCGCAATGCGCAAGTCGTCCACATAAAGAGCAATGATCACAAGCGCTCCCAGTACCTCTCCGGTGTAGACGCACTCGTCTGCGACGTTTGGCTTCAGACCCATTCAACCAACGAGGAACAAGTACATCTTTGCAAACCACTGCCTTGATGCCTGTCGTAGCCCATAGATGGCTTTCTTGAGAAGGCATACCAAGTCCTCGTTCCCAGGTTTGATGAATCCGTCCGGCTGCTCCATGTACACAGTCTCTTCCAGGTCGCCATTCAAGAATGCAGTCTTCACATCCATCTGGTGCAGATGATAGTCCTGCACTGCTACAATGGACAGAATCATTCTAATGGATGTGAATTTGACCACTGGTGCATACGTCTCGGAGAAGTCTACACCTTCGATCTGCAGAAACCGTCGAGCCACCACACGAGCCTTGTACCTCAATTTCGGTTCATCGTTGTCGGCAGCCTCATATTTTTGCACAAATACCCACTTGGATGATATCACGTTGCTGTCAGCTGGCCTCGGCACTAACTCCCATGTGTCATGCTCCATCAGAGACTGGTACTCACTGTTCATGGCCTTGGTCCACGCTTTTGAATCAGGACGTGACACCGCATCGGAGTATGAGGATGGGACGTCATCACTGGCAGTGAGTAGGGCAGTTCCGCGCCACCACGAGGTAGGCGCTCTACGCTCACGAGTGGATCTCCGAAGTGGTGGTAGATCTGGTACGTCTGGCTCAACTTCTGTCTCAGCTGTGGGCTCATCGTGGCCACTGCCTGAAGCTTCTTCTGGTGGAGTATATGGTGCAGCGGGTTCAACTTGGGCAGCATCAGTGGGTTTAGTAGAGTTGGAGGTGATGTTTGATTTCGGCTTGTCCGAGATGTCGATCTCAGCATAGTCGTCATCATCAACGTGGTCAGTACCTTGATCTGAACCACTACATTCGTCAAACCTCACATCTCTCGACACAACCACCTTCTTCTTTTGCGCATCCCACAGTTTATAACCGTTCGATCCAGATATGTACCCAATAAAGATCGCCTCCACGGCACGTTGCTCCAGCTTCTTCAGCTTGTGGTCCACCACTTTGTACCAGCACCGGCTACCGAACACACGCAGATTGCTCAAGTCAGGTTCATATCCACTCCACATCTCGAGTGGTGTCACGTCACTCGGAAGGGCCTTGCAGGTGACTCGATTGCGCACATACACTGCAACGTTCAATGCTTCAGCCCAGAAGCTCTTTGGCAGTTTCTTGTGATGCAGCATCGATCTCACCAAGTCCATGAGTGTTCGGTTGAACCGTTCGGCCAGACCATTCTGATGTGGATTGTAAGGCACCGTTCGCTGATGTTCAATACCGTGACGTTCAAGCTCTTGTGAAAACTTCTTTGACACATGTTCACCAGCATTGTCTGTGCGTAACGCATGTAGCACAGACTCACGTGCGGTGATGGTTTTCACATGTCGGTCACTCTGATTTTGAACCATCTTGAGCCACTTCACGAACACGTGGAACACCTCATCCTTGGTCTTGAGCATGTACAAGAAGCAAAAACGGGAGTGATCATCGATGAATGTGACGAAGTAGCGTGAACCTCCCAAGGAACCTACTTGGATTGGACCACAAATGTCCGATTGCACTAGGTCCAATGGGTGCAAAGCCCGTTCCCCCCCTTGCTTGGGAGTTGGAGCACGTGTAGATTTTCCCACTACACAAGAGTCACACACATCCATCGATTGATTCAAGTCCACATTCAGCCCTGACACAACACCGTTACGAGCCATATGTTTGATACCATCCACATTCACATGAGCCATTCGAGCATGCCATAGTGACAGGTCAGTCACAAGTGCGTTGTCCATGTCTTCTGGTACTTCAATCGCGGTACATAGGTAGTACAGTCCTTTGATGCGACGGCCCTGGGCGATCATGGTGTTGCCTTTGTATACACATACTTTGGTTTTGTCAAACACCACTCGCGCACCCAGGTCACACATCGCAGATACTGACAGCAGATGATACCTTAGATTCGGTACGTGCACTACTTCACCCAACCGGCACTTGCTCTTACGCTCTTCAACAGCGAGATCGAGGTGGACACTGCCATGACCAAGAGACTCCAGCTTCGAGTCATTGCCGATACTCACACCGGCAGACTCTCTTTTGCTATAACTGTCAAACATGGACTCGTCATACGTCATATGGGCGGTGGCACCAGAGTCAATGATCCAGTCACTGATACTTTCTTCCACAGAACCTGTCGCAATGAGACAAACAAAGTCAGAGTCACTGTCACATCCTCGTTTCTCGTTGCCGAGATTGGTCTGCACAGCTGGGTTTGCGGCAGCACTCTGCTCTTTGCTAGCTTCGTCACGTTGTCTCTTGAAACAGTTTCTCTGGATATGCCCCTTCTTACCACAGTAGTAGCACACCATGGACTTCTTTCGTGACTGCGCACCGACCAAAGCCGTGTCACTTCCGGACTCCTCCTTGGCACGATCGTTCATTCGCTGTTCCTCTTGCAGCAAACGACTCTTCACAAACTCTAAATCGAGTTTACGATCACCAATCGTGGTGTCAATAGCGACAATGAGGTGTTCGAAGCGGTCTGGTAGCCCACATAGGATTGCCATAGCGATGTCTTCCTCCTCAACCACTACGTCCATGCTCTTCAGATCCGATGCAAGATGACGAACACGATTGATGAAGTGTAACATTTTCTCATCATCTCGCATCTTGGCTGTGTAGAAGGCACGTCTTGCATTGATTCGGTTGAGCAGCGTTTTACGCTGGAACACATCGCAAATGGCTTTCCACATTTCTGCAGCATTCTCGGTATCCCTCACATGGTCCAAATGCTCATCACTGATGCTGAGACCAATAACAGCCCTGGCCTTGGAGTCTTTCTTCTTCCATGCTGACAACTCGTCATCGTCCGTAGGCCTGGTTGATTCAAGATGGTCATCGAGGTCCTTGAGTGCAAGCAGCAACTCAACCTTTTGCTTCCATACATGGAAGTTATCCTCGCCCAACTTTTCAATCTTGATGCCACCGAATGAATCCATGCTTGGTAGATGTCAACAAACAGCACAGGTGCGATGAAAGACCTACGGCACTTAAGTAGTACAAAAATGGCAACAACGACAACAATAACAACAAAAACAACGACAACAACAACAACAAAACTTCAAATTCGGGCGCACTGACGGGAGAAACTACCTCCGCTACCCTCGGGTGTCGGACCCCTGGCCCCCGGAGATGCTCCGGGTACAAGACGTCTTCTTCTGTCTTCCCTCTCCTACGTCTAAGGAGAAGATGCGTCGCTCTCTACGAGGCTTCCAGAGGATGGTTAATGACCCAAGATATGCCTTCACCAAGTATAACCCTCTCTGGCCTCTTGCAAGAACTTGCGCGACCTCGCAACTGAAGCTACTATGGCAACCAAAGTACGCTGCTAACGCGCAACCACTTAAGGTCACACGCGGCCTGATCCTAAGAAGGAGGTCAGCCTACGCCACGTCGCCTCCCCGCACAAACGCCCAAGGGTCAGATGCACGGATCAAAAGCTCGTTATGGAATACCTTCGCAACAGCCCAAGAATCCCGACACGCAGTCAGGATCAAAACAAATAATTCAATCACCCGCACCAGCGCAGTACGCCACGGCACCCCGTCCACGGATGCACCCGCTGAACTTACCAGGTCTTAACGACCGTCACCGTTATCTGTCCAAATGGACCGGTGGGAAGCCGCTCGACAGTACACCCGCTTTGGTTCAAGCCGCCAGGCTCACGTCCCCGGATACCTGGAATCACCCAAAGTAACCCGGATCAACCGCTCGTCGCACTGGACACCAGATGATGATTAACAAACACGAAAAACAAACAACTGCTGAGCACACGATCACGGAGCCCAGACTTCGAAACTAGACCGACTCGACCTCACGGATACGACCCGACCAACGACTCGGGGATCCTAAAACACAAGATAGAGGGAGTGTCACACACAAAGTAGATAGCGATCGACAACACGGGCAACAACGGAGGCCCAACTCAACACCGATAGCAAGTAAACGTCGAACCACTACCACCACAACGCCCTCAGGGAGGAACGCAAACCAAAGGAGAATGACCAACACCGACCAACAATGGGATCAAGACACCCGACGCAACGACGAAAGAGGCAACAACAGCGAAACGGATGAACGGCGGTGAGGGAGAGCGGCGACAGACGAACGATACGGAAAGGGATAGCGGCAGCGGTCAGCGGGGCTGGGCCCATAACCTGTTGAAATTTGAAAGGAAGTTGAGGGGATGGAAGGGAAGTTCGCCAGCTCTAGCTTGGATTTACTTGAAAGTCCTTCAGGCACATCTTATATACCACTCTAAACTCGAATTGCGCGGGAACACCAACTACAAGTAAAACCTAAACCACTAAGCAGGGACACTCAATACTACCAATCATCATCTAACATGACATAGCCAGCTCAGCACAACCTCATTACACCAACGCACACCAACGCACCAATGTTCTGTAATAGTTACGTGCATACACATGACCATGACAAGGCACAAATTCACGACTCCAACACACGCCAGCACATGCCAACACATCACGGTAAGTCAACACGTCACGGTAAGTCGGCACGTAACCTGTGGTGTTAGTGCCATGTCATCATGTGGCAATGCACACAACACCCACGTCATCAATATACCCGTGCATGTGTAAACTTGTTGACAGTGCATGCGCACCTTACCATTGTACCAACCACTGCTGTACCACTTGTACCAGGTGTCAACCACTTCATCAGTATCCCCTGCACACAACGTACACTGTGACCACTGTAGTAGCTGGACACGTGGGTGTGTCCAACCGATCCAGTTATGCCATACCACTTGTACGCACCACGTTGCATATGTACATTTGCAGTAGCCAACCAGAAGCCAGTTTCACGTTGGGTTCGCGCACACGCGCATATGCGCTTTTGCAGAGGTACCCTCTAAAACAGCCCATGCTCCCCGGAACATTTGGTTTTCAGTGACAGCACAGGTACTACTGCCAACACCTGTAAACCACATGTAGCCACACATATTCTTCAGTACCATGCCCATTCACCTTATGCCAAGTGGCCAGTTCCGTGCCCAGGACCCATAGAATGCATAACACTTGTAACCAATACGTTGCATATGAGTATTTGCAGTAGCCAATCATATGCCCGTTTCACGTTGGGTTTGAGAACACACGCATATGCGCTTTTGTAGAGCAGGTCCCAAGAACAGCCCTCCGTTATATCAAACTTTGGTTCCAAGCGTTGCTTTACGATGTCCCAAGACTACCAGGCACTCGACTATGTGCTAACATCAACAGCGCCTACCTCGTGGTGGCGCGGCACTGCCCTACTCACTGCCAGTGATGACGTCCCATCCTCATACTCCGATGCGGTGTCACGTCCCGATTCAAAAGCGTGGACCAAGGCCATGAACAGTGAGTACCAGTCTCTGATGGAGCATGACACATGGGAGTTAGTGCCGAGGCCAGCTGACAGCAACGTGATATCATCCAAGTGGGTATTTGTGCAAAAATATGAGGCTGGCGACAACGATGAACCGACAGTGAGGTACAAGGCTCGTGTGGTGGCTCGAGGGTTTCTGCAGATCGAAGGTGTAGACTTCTCCGAGACGTATGCACCAGTGGTCAAATTCACATCCATTAGAATGATTCTGTCCATTGTAGCAGTGCAGGACTATCATCTGCACCAGATGGATGTGAAGACTGCATTCTTGAATGGCGACCTGGAAGAGACTGTGTACATGGAGCAGCCGGACGGATTCATCAAACCTGGGAACGAGGACTTGGTATGCCTTCTCAAGAAAGCCATCTATGGGCTACGACAGGCATCAAGGCAGTGGTTTGCAAAGATGTACTTGTTCCTCGTTGGTTGGATGGGTCTGAAGCCAAACCTCGCAGACGAGTGCGTCTACACCGGAGAGGTACTGGGAGCGCTTGTGATCATTGCTCTTTATGTGGACGAATTGCTCATTGCAAGTCCAAGTATGGAGACAATGAATCGCGTAAAGCGTGAACTGTCAAAACGTTTTCAGATGAAGGATCTCAGTGAAGCGCGCATGGTACTTGGGTTCGAGATCCATCGTGATCGATCCAAAAGACAGCTGTACCTGACACAGTCTGCATACACGCGTAAGGTCTTAGAACGTTTTGGCATGTTGCAGTGCAAACCAATGGACACTCCCATGGACTCCGGTGCTGACCTCACTAAGGTAGAAGAGCATCTGACGAACATCCCGTATCGCCAGGTGATCGGTTGTCTGATGTATCTCTCTGTTGGCACTCGACCGTACATCTCGTTTGCAGTGTCCAAGCTAGCCAAGTATGTCGAGAAACCTGAAGAGACTCATTGGAAAGCGGTCAAGCGTGTTCTGCGTTACCTCAATGGCACTCGCTCCCTCGGACTTACTTATGGCACCACGACTGATACTCAGCTGTATGGATACGTAGACTCTGACTGGGCAGGTGATACATCCAATCGCAAGTCCACCAGTGGGTATGTGTTCATGATGTGCGGTGCTCCTGTGTCTTGGAGCTCGCGCCAACAGGAAGTAGTTGCATTGTCTAGCGCTGAGGCTGAGTATGTGAGTCTGTGCAGTGGGACGAAGGAAGCGATCTGGCTGAGACGACTGTGGAGTGGCATTGGCAACGCAAGTGGACTACACGTGGATGAGTCAGTGACGCTAATGGTTGAGCCCACAACTGTGTACGTGGACAACCAAGGTTGCATCGACCTTGCTCGAAATGGAGTTGTGAACAAGCGTACTAAGCACATTGATATTCGCTTTCACTTCACCAGAGAGGCTCTACGCGACAAAGCCGTCCAGTTGCAGTACTGTTCCACGGAAGACATGGTTGCCGATATGCTGACGAAAGCGCTCGGTCGAGTTAAGCTGGCAAAGTTCCGCGGTGACTGTGGCTTGCTCCCCTTAGACCTTTGAAGTCAGTGACAGAGGGGGGGTGTTGGCAGTAGTACCTGTGCTGTCACTGAAAACCAAATGTTCCGGGGAGCATGGGCTGTTTTGGAGGGTACCTCTACAAAAGCGCATATGCGCGTGTGCGCGAACCCAACGTGAAACTGGCTTCTGATTGGCTACTGCAAATGTACATATGCAAAGTGGTGCGTACAAGTGGTATGGCATAACTGGATCGGTTGGACACACCCACGTGTCCAGCTACTACAGTGGTCACAGTGTACGTTGTGTGCAGGGGATACTGATGAAGTGGTTGACACCTGGTACAAGTGGTACAGCAGTGGTTGGTACAATGGTAAGGTGCGCATGCACTGTCAACAGGTTTACACATGCACGGGTATATTGATGACGTGGGTGTTGTGTGCATTGCCACTTGATGACATGTCACTAACACCACAGGTTACGTGCCGACTTACCGTGACGTGTTGACTTACCGTGATGTGTTGGCATGTGCTGGCGTGTGTTGGAGTCGTGAATTTGTGCCTTGTCATGGTCATGTGTATGCACGTAACTATTACGGAACGTTGGTGCGTTGGTGTGCGTTGGTGTAATGAGGTTGTGCTGAGCTGGCTATGTCATGTTAGATGATGATTGGTAGTATTGAGTGTCCCTGCTTAGTGGTTTAGGTTTTACTTGTAGTTGGTGTTCCCGCGCAATTCGAGTTTAGAGTGGTATATAAGATGTGCCTGAAGGACCTCCAAGTAAATCCAAGCTAGAGCTGGCGAACTTCCCTTCCATCCCCTCAACTTCCTTTCAACTTTCAACAACTGTTAGGTGTGAAACTAGCACAGCCGTTGTATGTCAGTGGAATGTTACGTCGGTTTGGACTGGAATGTAGCAAGCCTGCATGAAGCCTAATGGTGGAATCCTTCTTTTCCTAGCTTGATGCGGAGGAGGACAAGTCCCCATTTGAAGTCCAGTTGTATCAGCAGATGATCGGGTCTCTGCTGTACCTGGCATTACGAACGCGTTTGGACATATTGGCACCTGTACTTATCCTAGCACGCTTTCAGAAAGCACCAAATCGGTATTTTCATCGAGCGGTGAAGGGCGTGCTAAGGTATATACGTGGGACTACTCACCATGGACATGTTTATCACCCTGGGAACCTGCTGCTGAATGGTTATGTGCACTCTGATTACGAAGGCGACACCACGGATCTCAAGTCTTTGTCTGGCTTTATGATCAAACTTGGGTCATTCATGTGTTTGTTTCTACAGTGCCCGTAAGCAGGCGTCGTTGGCATTGTCTACAGCCGAGTCTGAGTACTACGCATTAGTGATGGCAAGTCAAGAGCTAATGTGGATATCTCGAGTACTTGAGGAATCTGGGATCCCGGTTAATGACAGTACTCCACTACGCTCAGATAATCAATGTGCGATTGACTGGGCCATTGGTAAGCGTTGCCCCTCTGGACGTGCCAAACACATTGACGTGAAGATACACTTTATCCGGGACTTGGTCAAAAGCAAGGTCATAAGCGTGGAATATGTGGCAAGTGAGGACCATGATTCTGACATACTCACTAAGCCACTTAGTCCTGCTATGACGCAATTGGTCATGGATAAAGTTGGTCTGACCCAGGAACTCGAGGAAGAGTGTTGATGTTAGCACATAGTCGAGTGCCTGGTAGTCCTGCGACATCATGGTGCAACACTTGTAATCAAAGTTTCATATAACGCAGCGCTGTTTTTTTGACCTGCTCGACAAAAGGGCAAATGCGTGTGTTCTCAAGCCCTGTTGAAAGTTGTAAGGAAATTGAGGGGATGGAAGGGAAGTTCGCCAGCTCTAGCTTGGATTTACTTGGAGGTCCTTCAGGCACATCTTATATACCACTCTAAACTCGAATTGCGCGGGAACACCAACTACAAGTAAAACCTAAACCACTAAGCAGGGACACTCAATACTACCAATCATCATCTAACATGACATAGCCAGCTCAGCACAACCTCATTACACCAACGCACACCAACGCACCAATGTTCTGTAATAGTTACGTGCATACACATGACCATGAGAAGGCACAAATTCACGATTCCAACACACGCCAGCACATGCCAACACATCACGGTAAGTCAACACGTCACGGTAAGTCGGCACGTAACCTGTGGTGTTAGTGACATGTCATCAAGTGGCAATGCACACAACACCCACGTCATCAATATACCCGTGCATGTGTAAACCTGTTGACAGTGTATGCGCACCTTACCATTCTACCAACCACTGCTGTACCACTTGTACCAGGTGTCAACCATTTCACCAGTATCCCCTGCACACAACGTACACTGTGACCACTGTAGTAGCTGGACACGTGGGTGTGTCCAACCGATCCAGTTATGCCATACCACTTGTACGCACCACTTTGCATATGTACATTTGCAGTAGCCAATCAGAAGCCAGTTTCACGTTGGGTTCGCGCACACGCGCATATGCGCTTTTGTAGAGGTACCCTCCAAAACAGCCCATGCTCCCCGGAACATTTGGTTTTCAGTGACAGCACAGGTACTACTGCCAACACCCCCCCTCTGTCACTGACTTCAAAGGTCTAAGGGGAGCAAGCCACAGTCACCGCGGAACTTTGCCAGCTTAACTCGACCGAGCGCTTTCGTCAGCATATCGGCAACCATGTCTTCCGTGGAACAGTACTGCAACTGGACGCCTTTGTCGCGTAGAGCCTCTCTGGTGAAGTGAAAGCGAATATCAATGTGCTTAGTACGCTTGTTCACAACTCCATTTCGAGCAAGGTCGATGCAACCTTGGTTGTCCACGTACACAGTTGTGGGCTCAACCATTAGCGTCACTGACTCATCCACATGTAGTCCACTTGCGTTGCCAATGCCACTCCACAGTCGTCTCAGCCAGATCGCTTCCTTCTTCCCACTGCACAGAGTCACATACTCAGCCTCAGCGCTGGACAAATGCAACTACTTCCTGTTGGCGCGAGCTCCAAGACACAGGAGCACCGCACATCATGAACACATACCTACTGGTGTACTTGCGGTTGGATGTATCACCTGCCCAGTCAGAGTCTACGTATCCATACAGCTGAGTATCAGTCGTGGTGCCATAAGTAAGTCCGAAGGAGCGAGTGCCATTGAGGTAACACAGAACACGCTTGACCGCTTTCCAATGAGTCTCTCCAGGTTTCTCAACATACTTGGCCAGCTTGGACACTGCAAGCAAGATGTCCGGTCGAGTGCCAACAGAGAGATACATCAGACAACCGATTACCTGGCGATACGGGATGTTCGTCAGAGGCTCTTCTACCTTAGTGAGGTCAACACCGGAGTCCATGGGAGTGTCCATTGGTTTGCACTGCAACATGCCAAAACGTTCTAAGACCTTACGCGTGTATGCAGACTGTGTCAGGTACAGCAGTCTTTTGGATCGATCACGATGGATCTCGAACCCAAGTACCATGCGCGCTTCACTGAGATCCTTCATCTGAAAACGTTTTGACAGTTCACGCTTTACGCGATTCATTGTCTCCATACTTGGACTCGCAATGAGCAAGTCGTCCACATAAAGAGCAATGATCACAAGCGCTCCCAGTACCTCCCTGGTGTAGACGCACTCGTCTGCGAGGTTTGGCTTCAGACCCATCCAACCCACGAGGAACAAGTACATCTTTGCAAACCACTGCCTTGATGCCTGTCGTAGCCCCTAGATGGCTTTTTTGAGAAGGCATACCAAGTCCTCGTTCCCAGGTTTGATGAATCCGTCTGGCTGCTCCATATAAACAGTCTCTTCCAGGTCGCCATTCAAGAATGCAGTCTTCACATACATCTGGTGTAGATGATAGTCCTGCACTGCTACAATGGACAGAATCATTCTAATGGATGTGAATTTGAACACTGGTGCATACGTCTCGGAGACGTCTACACCTTCGATCTGCAGAAACCCTCGAGCCACCACACGAGCCTTGTACCTCAATTTCGGTTCATCGTTGTCGCCAGCCTCATACTTTTGCACAAATACCCACTTGGATGATATCAAGTTGCTGTCAGCGGGCCTTGGCACTAACTCCCATGTGTCATGCTCCATCAGAGACTCGTACTCACTGTTCATGGCCTTGGTCCACGCTTTTGAATCAGGACGTGACACCGCATCCGAGTATGAGGATGGGATGTCATCACTGGCAGTGAATAGGGCAGTTCCGCGCCACCACGAGGTAGGCGGTCTACGCTCACGAGTGGATCTCCGAAGTGGTGGTGGATCTGGTACGTCTGGCTCAACTTCTGTCTCAGCTGTGGGCTCATCGTGGCTACTGCCTGAAACTTCTTCTGGTGGAGTATCTGATGCAGCGGGTTCAACTTGGGCAGCATCGGTGGGTGTAGTAGAGGCGGAGGAGATGTTTGATTTCGGCTTGTCCGAGATGTCGATCTCAGCATAGTCGTCATCATCAACGTGGTCAGTACCTTGATCTGAACCACTACATTCGTCAAACCTCACATCTCTCGACACAACTACCTTCTTCTTTTGCGCATCCCACAGTTTGTAACCGTTTGATCCAGATGTGTACCCAATAAAGATCGCCTCTACGGCACGTTGCTCCGGCTTCTTCAGCTTGTGGTAGACCGCTTTGTACCAGCACCAGCTACCGAACACACGCAGGTTGCTCAAGTCAGGTTCATATCCACTCCACATCTCGAGTGGTGTCACGTCACTCGGAAGGGCCTTGCAGGTGACTCGATTGCGCACATACACTGCAACGTTCAATGCTTCAGCCCAGAAGCTCTTTGGCAGTTTCTTGTGATGCAGCATCGATCTCACCAAGTCCATGAATGTTCGGTTGAACCGTTCGGCCAGACCATTCTTATGTGGATTGTAAGGCACCGTTCGCTGATGTTCAATACCGTGACGTTCAAGCTCTTGTGAAAACTTCTTTGACACATATTCACCAGCATTGTCTGTGCGTAACGCATGTAGCACAGACTCACGTGCGTTGATGGTTTTCACATGTCGGTCACTCTGATTTTGAACCATCTTGAGCCACTTCACGATCACGTGGAACACCTCATCCTTGGTCTTGAGCATGTACAAGAAGCAAAAGCGGGAGTGATCATCGATGAATGTGACGAAGTAGCGGGAACCTCCCAAGGAACCTACTTGGATTGGACCACAAATGTCCGAATGCACTAGGTCCAATGGGTGCGAAGCCCGTTCCCCCCCTTGCTTGGGAGTTGGAGCACGTGTAGATTTTCTCACTACACAAGAGTCACACACATCCATCTATTGATTCAAGTCCACATTCAGCCCTGACACAACACCGTTACGAGCCATATGTTTGATACCATCCACATTCACATGAGCCATTCGAGCATGCCATAGTGACAGGTCAGTCACAAGTGCGTTGTCCATTTCTTCTGGTACTTCAATCGCGGTACATAGGTAGTACAGTCCTTTGATGCGACCGCCCTGGGCGATCATGG
Organism: Gracilariopsis chorda; assembly: GCA_003194525.1. Taxonomy (NCBI): domain Eukaryota; phylum Rhodophyta; class Florideophyceae; order Gracilariales; family Gracilariaceae; genus Gracilariopsis; species Gracilariopsis chorda. The sequence continues at coordinate 305,290 of NBIV01000055.1, read as the reverse complement.
TGTTGCCTTTGTATACACATACTTCGGTTTTGTCAAACACCACTCGCGCATCCAGGTCACACATCGCAGATACTGACAGCAGATGATACCTTAGCTTCGGTACGTGCACTACTTCACCCAACCGGCACTTGCTCTTACGCCATTCAACAGCAAGATCGAGGTGGACACTGCCATGCCCAAGAGACTCCAGCTTCGAGTCATTGCCGATACTCACACCGGCAGACTCTCTTTTGCTTTAACTGTCAAACATGGACTCGTCATACGTCATATGGGCGGTGGCACCAGAGTCAATGATCCAGTCACTGATACTTTCTTCCACAGAACCTGTCGCCATGAGACAAACAAAGTCAGAGTCACTGTCACATCCTCGTTTCTCGTTGCCGAGATTGGTCTGCACAGCTGGGTTTGCGGCAGCACTCTGCTCTTTGCTAGCTTCGTCACGTTGTCTCTTGAAACAGTTTCTCTGGATATGCCCCTTCTTACCACAGTAGTAGCACACTATGGACTTCTTTCGTGACTGCGCACCGACCAAAGCCGTGTCACTTCCGGACTCCTCCTTGGCACGATCGTTCATTCGCTGTTCCTCTTGCAGCAAACGACTCTTCACAAACTCTAAATCGAGTTTGCGATCACCAATCGTGGTGTCAATAGCGACAATGAGGTGTTCGAAGCGGTCTGGTAGCCCACATAGGATTGCCATAGCGATGTCTTCCTCCTCAACCACTACGTCCATGCTCTTCAGATCCGATGCAAGATGACGAACACGATTGATGAAGTGTAACATTTTCTCATCATCTCGCATCTTGGCTGTGTAGAAGGCACGTCTTGCATTGATTCGGTTGAGCAGCGTTTTACGCTGGAACACATCGCAAATGGCTTTCCACATTTCCGCAGCATTCTCGGTATCCCTCACATGGTCCAAATGCTCATCACTAATGCTGAGACCAATAACAGCCCTGGCCTTGGCGTCTTTCTTCTTCCATGCTGACAACTCGTCATCGTCCGTAGGCCTAGTTGATTCAAGATGGTCATCGAGGTCCTTGAGTGCAAGCAGCAACTCAACCTTTTGCTTCCATACATGGAAGTTATCCTCGCCCAACTTTTCAATCTTGATGCCACCGAATGAATCCATGCTTGGTAGATGTCAACAAACAGCACAGGTGCGATGAAAGACCTACGGCACTTAAGTAGTACAAAAATGGCAACAACGACAACAATAACAACAAAAACAACGACAACAACAACAACAAAACTTCAAATTCGGGCGCACTGACGGGAGAAACTACCTCCGCTACCCTAGGGTGTCGGACCCCTGGCCCCCGGAGATGCTCCGGGTACAAGACGTCTTCTTCCGTCTGCCTTCTCCTACGTCTAAGGAGAAGCTGCGTCGCTCTCTACGAGGCTTCCAGAGGATGGTTAATGACCCAAGATATGCCTTCACCAAGTATAACCCTCTCTGGCCTTTTGCAAGAACTTGCGCGACCTCGCAACTGAAGCTACTATGGCAACCAAAGTACGCTGCTAACGCGCAACCACTTAAGGTCACACGCGGCCTGATCCTAAGAAGGAGGTCAGCCTACGCCACGTCGCCTCCCCGCACAAACGCCCAAGGGTCAGATGCACGGATCAAAAGCTCGTTATGGAATACCTTCGCAACAGCCCAAGAATCCCGACACGCAGTCAGGATCAAAACAAATAATTCAATCACCCGCACCAGCGCAGTACGCCACGGCACCCCGTCCACGGATGCACCCGCTGAACTTACCAGGTCTTAACGACCGTCACCGTTATCTGTCCAAATGGACCGGTGGGAAGCCGCTCGACAGTACACCCGCTTTGGTTCAAGCCACCAGGCTCACGTCCCCGGATACCTGGAATCACCCAAAGTAACCCGGATCAACCGCTCGTCGCACTGGACACCAGATGATGATTAAGAAACACGAAAAACAAACAACTGCTGAGCACACGATCACGGAGCCCAGACTTCGAAACTAGACCGACTCGACCTCACGGATACGACCCGACAAACGACTCGGGGATCCCAAAACACAAGATAAAGGGAGTGTCACACACAAAGTAGATAGCGATCGACAACACGGGCAACAACGGAGGCCCAACTCAACAACGATAGCAAGTAAACGTCGAACCACTACCACCACAACGCCCTCAGGGAGGAACGCAAACCAAAGGAGAATGACCAACACCGACCAACAATGGGATCAAGACACCCGACGCAACGACGAAAGAGGCAACAACAGCGAAACGGATGAACGGCGGTGAGGGAGAGCGGCGACAGACGAACGATACGGAAAGGGATAGCGGCAGCGGTCAGCGGGCTGGGCCCATAACCTGTTGAAAGTTGAAAGGAAGTTGAGGGGATGGAAGGGAAGTTCGCCAGCTCTAGCTTGGATTTACTTGGAGGTCCTTCAGACACATCTTATATACCACTCTAAACTCGAATTGCGCGGGAACACCAACTACAAGTAAAACCTAAACCACTAAGCAGGGACACTCAATACTACCAATCATCATCTAACATGACATAGCCAGCTCAGCACAACCTCATTACACCAACGCACACCAACGCACCAATGTTCTGTAATAGTTACGTGCATACACATGACCATGACAAGGCACAAATTCACGACTCCAACACACGCCAGCACATGCCAACACATCACGGTAAGTCAACACGTCACGGTAAGTCGGCACGTAACCTGTGGTGTTAGTGCCATGTCATCATGTGGCAATGCACACAACACCCACGTCATCAATATACCCGTGCATGTGTAAACCTGTTGACAGTGCATGCGCACCTTACCATTGTACCAACCACTGCTGTACCACTTGTACCAGGTGTCAACCACTTCATCAGTATCCCCTGCACACAACGTACACTGTGACCACTGTAGTAGCTGGACACGTGGGTGTGTCCAACCGATCCAGTTATGCCATACCACTTGTACGCACCACGTTGCATATGTACATTTGCAGTAGCCAATCAGAAGCCAGTTTAACGTTGGGTTCGCGCACACGCGCATATGCGCTTTTGCAGAGGTACCCTCTAAAACAGCCCATGCTCCCCGGAACATTTGGTTTTCAGTGACAGCACAGGTACTACTGCCAACACATCTGGCATGGTACACGAAGTTCAGCACGGACATTACAGGCATAGGTTTTGAAGAACTACCCAGTGCACCATGTGTTTTCAGGGGCAAACTAGCCGGCAACACTTACGCATACATCCTGGTATACGTAGATGACCTTCTCATATTTACGCCAACTGCTGAACAACGTTCCCACATAGTGGAGGAGCTCAAGTCACTGTATGACCTACGTGTTGAGAGTCGTGTGAGAATGTATCTTGGTGTTGAATTAAGCTGGAACATGGACTCCAATGGCTAACTGTTAGGTGTGAAACTAGCACAGCCGTTGTATGTCAGTGGAATGTTACGTCGGTTTGGACTGGAATGTAGCAGGCCTGCATGAAGCCCAATGGTGGAATCCTTCTTTTCCTAGCTTGATGCGGAGGAGGACAAGTCCCCATTTGAAGTCCAGTTGTATCAGCAGATGATCGGGTCTCTGCTGTACCTGGCATTACGAACGCGTTTGGACATATTAGCACCTGTACTTATCCTAGCACGCTTTCAGAAAGCACCAAATCGGTATTTTCATCGAGCGGTGAAGGGCGTGCTAAGGTATATACGTGGGACTACTCACCATGGACATGTTTATCACCCTGGGAACCTGCTGCTGAATGGTTATGTGGACTCTGATTACGAAGGCGACACCACGGATCGCAAGTCTTTGTCTGGCTTTATGATCAAACTTGGGTCATTCATGTGTTTGTTTCTACAGTGCCCGTAAGCAGGCGTGGTTGGCATTGTCTACAGCCGAGTCTGAGTACTACGCATTAGTGATGGCAAGTCAAGAGCTAATGTGGATATCTCGAGTACTTGAGGAATCTGGGATCCCGGTTAATGACAGTACTCCACTACGCTCAGATAATCAATGTGCGATTGACTGGGCCATTGGTAAGCGTTGCCCCTCTGGACGTGCCAAACACATTGACGTGAAGATACACTTTATCCGGGACTTGGTCAAAAGCAAGGTCATAAGCGTGGAATATGTGGCAAGTGAGGACCATGATTCTGACATACTCACTAAGCCACTTAGTCCTGCTATGACGCAATTGGTCATGGATAAAGTTGGTCTGACCCAGGAACTCGAAGAAGAGTGTTGATGTTAGCACATAGTCGAGTGCCTGGTAGTCCTGCGACATCATGGTGCAACACTTGTAAACAAAGTTTCATATAACGGAGCGCTGTTTTTTTGACCTGCTCGACAAAAGGGCAAATGCGTGTGTTCTCAAGCCCTGTTGAAAGTTGTAAGGAAATTGAGGGGATGGAAGGGAAGTTCGCCAGCTCTAGCTTGGATTTACTTGGAGGTCCTTCAGGCACATCTTATATACCACTCTAAACTCGAATTGCGCGGGAACCCCAACTACAATTAAAACCTAAACCACTAAGCAGGGACACTCAATACTACCAATCATCATCTAACATGACATAGCCAGCTCAGCACAACCTCATTACACCAACGCACACCAACGCACCAATGTTCTGTAATAGTTACGTGCATACACATGACCATGAGAAGGCACAAATTCACGATTCCAACACACGCCAGCACATGCCAACACATCACGGTAAGTCAACACGTCACGGTAAGTCGGCACGTAACCTGTGGTGTTAGTGACATGTCATCAAGTGGCAATGCACACAACACCCACGTCATCAATATACCCGTGCATGTGTAAACCTGTTGACAGTGTATGCGCACCTTACCATTCTACCAACCACTGCTGTACCACTTGTACCAGGTGTCAACCATTTCACCAGTATCCCCTGCACACAACGTACACTGTGACCACTGTAGTAGCTGGACACGTGGGTGTGTCCAACCGATCCAGTTATGCCATACCACTTGTACGCACCACTTTGCATATGTACATTTGCAGTAGCCAATCAGAAGCCAGTTTCACGTTGGGTTCGCGCACACGCGCATATGCGCTTTTGTAGAGGTACCCTCCAAAACAGCCCATGCTCCCCGGAACATTTGGTTTTCAGTGACAGCACAGGTACTACTGCCAACACCCCCCCTCTGTCACTGACTTCAAAGGTCTAAGGGGAACAAGCCACAGTCACCGCGGAACCTTGCCAGCTTAACTCGACCGAGCGCTTTCGTCAGCATATCGGCAACCATTTCTTCCGTGGAACAGTACTGCAACTGGACGCCTTTGTCGCGTAGAGCCTCTCTGGTGAAGTGAAAGCGAATATCAATGTGCTTAGTACGCTTGTTCACAACTCCATTTCGAGCAAGGTCGATGCAACCTTGGTTGTCCACGTACACAGTTGTGGGCTCAACCATTAGCGTCACTGACTCATCCACATGTAGTCCACTTGCGTTGCCAATGCCACTCCACAGTCGTCTCAGCCAGATCGCTTCCTTCTTCCCACTGCACAGAGTCACATACTCAGCCTCAGCGCTGGACAAATGCAACTACTTCCTGTTGGCGCGAGCTCCAAGACACAGGAGCACCGCACATCATGAACACATACCTACTGGTGGACTTGCGGTTGGATGTATCACCTGCCCAGTCAGAGTCTACGTATCCATACAGCTGAGTATCAGTCGTGGTGCCATAAGTAAGTCCGAAGGAGCGAGTGCCATTGAGGTAACACAGAACACGCTTGACCGCTTTCCAATGAGTCTCTCCAGGTTTCTCAACATACTTGGCCAGCTTGGACACTGCAAGCAAGATGTCCGGTCGAGTGCCAACAGAGAGATACATCAGACAACCGATTACCTGGCGATACGGGATGTTCGTCAGAGGCTCTTCTACCTTAGTGAGGTCAACACCGGAGTCCATGGGAGTGTCCATTGGTTTGCACTGCAACATGCCAAAACGTTCTAAGACCTTACGCGTGTATGCAGACTGTGTCAGGTACAGCAGTCTTTTGGATCGATCACGATGGATCTCGAACCCAAGTACCATGCGCGCTTCACTGAGATCCTTCATCTGAAAACGTTTTGACAGTTCACGCTTTACGCGATTCATTGTCTCCATACTTGGACTCGCAATGAGCAAGTCGTCCACATAAAGAGCAATGATCACAAGCGCTCCCAGTACCTCCCTGGTGTAGACGCACTCGTCTGCGAGGTTTGGCTTCAGACCCATCCAACCCACGAGGAACAAGTACATCTTTGCAAACCACTGCCTTGATGCCTGTCGTAGCCCCTAGATGGCTTTTTTGAGAAGGCATACCAAGTCCTCGTTCCCAGGTTTGATGAATCCGTCTGGCTGCTCCATATAAACAGTCTCTTCCAGGTCGCCATTCAAGAATGCAGTCTTCACATACATCTGGTGTAGATGATAGTCCTGCACTGCTACAATGGACAGAATCATTCTAATGGATGTGAATTTGAACACTGGTGCATACGTCTCGGAGACGTCTACACCTTCGATCTGCAGAAACCCTCGAGCCACCACACGAGCCTTGTACCTCAATTTCGGTTCATCGTTGTCGCCAGCCTCATACTTTTGCACAAATACCCACTTGGATGATATCAAGTTGCTGTCAGCGGGCCTTGGCACTAACTCCCATGTGTCATGCTCCATCAGAGACTCGTACTCACTGTTCATGGCCTTGGTCCACGCTTTTGAATCAGGACGTGACACCGCATCCGAGTATGAGGATGGGATGTCATCACTGGCAGTGAATAGGGCAGTTCCGCGCCACCACGAGGTAGGCGGTCTACGCTCACGAGTGGATCTCCGAAGTGGTGGTGGATCTGGTACGTCTGGCTCAACTTCTGTCTCAGCTGTGGGCTCATCGTGGCTACTGCCTGAAACTTCTTCTGGTGGAGTATCTGATGCAGCGGGTTCAACTTGGGCAGCATCGGTGGGTGTAGTAGAGGCGGAGGAGATGTTTGATTTCGGCTTGTCCGAGATGTCGATCTCAGCATAGTCGTCATCATCAACGTGGTCAGTACCTTGATCTGAACCACTACATTCGTCAAACCTCACATCTCTCGACACAACTACCTTCTTCTTTTGCGCATCCCACAGTTTGTAACCGTTTGATCCAGATGTGTACCCAATAAAGATCGCCTCTACGGCACGTTGCTCCGGCTTCTTCAGCTTGTGGTAGACCGCTTTGTACCAGCACCAGCTACCGAACACACGCAGGTTGCTCAAGTCAGGTTCATATCCACTCCACATCTCGAGTGGTGTCACGTCACTCGGAAGGGCCTTGCAGGTGACTCGATTGCGCACATACACTGCAACGTTCAATGCTTCAGCCCAGAAGCTCTTTGGCAGTTTCTTGTGATGCAGCATCGATCTCACCAAGTCCATGAATGTTCGGTTGAACCGTTCGGCCAGACCATTCTTATGTGGATTGTAAGGCACCGTTCGCTGATGTTCAATACCGTGACGTTCAAGCTCTTGTGAAAACTTCTTTGACACATATTCACCAGCATTGTCTGTGCGTAACGCATGTAGCACAGACTCACGTGCGTTGATGGTTTTCACATGTCGGTCACTCTGATTTTGAACCATCTTGAGCCACTTCACGATCACGTGGAACACCTCATCCTTGGTCTTGAGCATGTACAAGAAGCAAAAGCGGGAGTGATCATCGATGAATGTGACGAAGTAGCGGGAACCTCCCAAGGAACCTACTTGGATTGGACCACAAATGTCCGAATGCACTAGGTCCAATGGGTGCGAAGCCCGTTCCCCCCCTTGCTTGGGAGTTGGAGCACGTGTAGATTTTCTCACTACACAAGAGTCACACACATCCATCTATTGATTCAAGTCCACATTCAGCCCTGACACAACACCGTTACGAGCCATATGTTTGATACCATCCACATTCACATGAGCCATTCGAGCATGCCATAGTGACAGGTCAGTCACAAGTGCGTTGTCCATTTCTTCTGGTACTTCAATCGCGGTACATAGGTAGTACAGTCCTTTGATGCGACCGCCCTGGGCGATCATGGTGTTGCCTTTGTATACACATACTTCGGTTTTGTCAAACACCACTCGCGCATCCAGGTCACACATCGCAGATACTGACAGCAGATGATACCTTAGCTTCGGTACGTGCACTACTTCACCCAACCGGCACTTGCTCTTACGCCATTCAACAGCAAGATCGAGGTGGACACTGCCATGCCCAAGAGACTCCAGCTTCGAGTCATTGCCGATACTCACACCGGCAGACTCTCTTTTGCTTTAACTGTCAAACATGGACTCGTCATACGTCATATGGGCGGTGGCACCAGAGTCAATGATCCAGTCACTGATACTTTCTTCCACAGAACCTGTCGCCATGAGACAAACAAAGTCAGAGTCACTGTCACATCCTCGTTTCTCGTTGCCGAGATTGGTCTGCACAGCTGGGTTTGCGGCAGCACTCTGCTCTTTGCTAGCTTCGTCACGTTGTCTCTTGAAACAGTTTCTCTGGATATGCCCCTTCTTACCACAGTAGTAGCACACCATGGACTTCTTTCGTGACTGCGCACCGACCAAAGCCGTGTCACTTCCGGACTCCTCCTTGGCACGATCGTTCATTCGCTGTTCCTCTTGCAGCAAACGACTCTTCACAAACTCTAAATCGAGTTTGCGATCACCAATCGTGGTGTCAATAGCGACAATGAGGTGTTCGAAGCGGTCTGGTAGCCCACATAGGATTGCCATAGCGATGTCTTCCTCCTCAACCACTACGTCCATGCTCTTCAGATCCGATGCAAGATGACGAACACGATTGATGAAGTGTAACATTTTCTCATCATCTCGCATCTTGGCTGTGTAGAAGGCACGTCTTGCATTGATTCGGTTGAGCAGCGTTTTACGCTGGAACACATCGCAAATGGCTTTCCACATTTCCGCAGCATTCTCGGTATCCCTCACATGGTCCAAATGCTCATCACTAATGCTGAGACCAATAACAGCCCTGGCCTTGGCGTCTTTCTTCTTCCATGCTGACAACTCGTCATCGTCCGTAGGCCTAGTTGATTCAAGATGGTCATCGAGGTCCTTGAGTGCAAGCAGCAACTCAACCTTTTGCTTCCATACATGGAAGTTATCCTCGCCCAACTTTTCAATCTTGATGCCACCGAATGAATCCATGCTTGGTAGATGTCAACAAACAGCACAGGTGCGATGAAAGACCTACGGCACTTAAGTAGTACAAAAATGGCAACAACGACAACAATAACAACAAAAACAACGACAACAACAACAACAAAACTTCAAATTCGGGCGCACTGACGGGAGAAACTACCTCCGCTACCCTAGGGTGTCGGACCCCTGGCCCCCGGAGATGCTCCGGGTACAAGACGTCTTCTTCCGTCTGCCTTCTCCTACGTCTAAGGAGAAGCTGCGTCGCTCTCTACGAGGCTTCCAGAGGATGGTTAATGACCCAAGATATGCCTTCACCAAGTATAACCCTCTCTGGCCTTTTGCAAGAACTTGCGCGACCTCGCAACTGAAGCTACTATGGCAACCAAAGTACGCTGCTAACGCGCAACCACTTAAGGTCACACGCGGCCTGATCCTAAGAAGGAGGTCAGCCTACGCCACGTCGCCTCCCCGCACAAACGCCCAAGGGTCAGATGCACGGATCAAAAGCTCGTTATGGAATACCTTCGCAACAGCCCAAGAATCCCGACACGCAGTCAGGATCAAAACAAATAATTCAATCACCCGCACCAGCGCAGTACGCCACGGCACCCCGTCCACGGATGCACCCGCTGAACTTACCAGGTCTTAACGACCGTCACCGTTATCTGTCCAAATGGACCGGTGGGAAGCCGCTCGACAGTACACCCGCTTTGGTTCAAGCCACCAGGCTCACGTCCCCGGATACCTGGAATCACCCAAAGTAACCCGGATCAACCGCTCGTCGCACTGGACACCAGATGATGATTAAGAAACACGAAAAACAAACAACTGCTGAGCACACGATCACGGAGCCCAGACTTCGAAACTAGACCGACTCGACCTCACGGATACGACCCGACAAACGACTCGGGGATCCCAAAACACAAGATAAAGGGAGTGTCACACACAAAGTAGATAGCGATCGACAACACGGGCAACAACGGAGGCCCAACTCAACAACGATAGCAAGTAAACGTCGAACCACTACCACCACAACGCCCTCAGGGAGGAACGCAAACCAAAGGAGAATGACCAACACCGACCAACAATGGGATCAAGACACCCGACGCAACGACGAAAGAGGCAACAACAGCGAAACGGATGAACGGCGGTGAGGGAGAGCGGCGACAGACGAACGATACGGAAAGGGATAGCGGCAGCGGTCAGCGGGGCTGGGCCCATAACCTGTTGAAAGTTGAAAGGAAGTTGAGGGGATGGAAGGGAAGTTCGCCAGCTCTAGCTTGGATTTACTTGGAGGTCCTTCAGACACATCTTATATACCACTCTAAACTCGAATTGCGCGGGAACACCAACTACAAGTAAAACCTAAACCACTAAGCAGGGACACTCAATACTACCAATCATCATCTAACATGACATAGCCAGCTCAGCACAACCTCATTACACCAACGCACACCAACGCACCAATGTTCTGTAATAGTTACGTGCATACACATGACCATGACAAGGCACAAATTCACGACTCCAACACACGCCAGCACATGCCAACACATCACGGTAAGTCAACACGTCACGGTAAGTCGGCACGTAACCTGTGGTGTTAGTGCCATGTCATCATGTGGCAATGCACACAACACCCACGTCATCAATATACCCGTGCATGTGTAAACCTGTTGACAGTGCATGCGCACCTTACCATTGTACCAACCACTGCTGTACCACTTGTACCAGGTGTCAACCACTTCATCAGTATCCCCTGCACACAACGTACACTGTGACCACTGTAGTAGCTGGACACGTGGGTGTGTCCAACCGATCCAGTTATGCCATACCACTTGTACGCACCACGTTGCATATGTACATTTGCAGTAGCCAATCAGAAGCCAGTTTAACGTTGGGTTCGCGCACACGCGCATATGCGCTTTTGCAGAGGTACCCTCTAAAACAGCCCATGCTCCCCGGAACATTTGGTTTTCAGTGACAGCACAGGTACTACTGCCAACACATCTGGCATGGTACACGAAGTTCAGCACGGACATTACAGGCATAGGTTTTGAAGAACTACCCAGTGCACCATGTGTTTTCAGGGGCAAACTAGCCGGCAACACTTACGCATACATCCTGGTATACGTAGATGACCTTCTCATATTTACGCCAACTGCTGAACAACGTTCCCACATAGTGGAGGAGCTCAAGTCACTGTATGACCTACGTGTTGAGAGTCGTGTGAGAATGTATCTTGGTGTTGAATTAAGCTGGAACATGGACTCCAATGGCTAACTGTTAGGTGTGAAACTAGCACAGCCGTTGTATGTCAGTGGAATGTTACGTCGGTTTGGACTGGAATGTAGCAGGCCTGCATGAAGCCCAATGGTGGAATCCTTCTTTTCCTAGCTTGATGCGGAGGAGGACAAGTCCCCATTTGAAGTCCAGTTGTATCAGCAGATGATCGGGTCTCTGCTGTACCTGGCATTACGAACGCGTTTGGACATATTGGCACCTGTACTTATCCTAGCACGCTTTCAGAAAGCACCAAATCGGTATTTTCATCGAGCGGTGAAGGGCGTGCTAAGGTATATACGTGGGACTACTCACCATGGACATGTTTATCACCCTGGGAACCTGCTGCTGAATGGTTATGTGGACTCTGATTACGAAGGCGACACCACGGATCGCAAGTCTTTGTCTGGCTTTATGATCAAACTTGGGTCATTCATGTGTTTGTTTCTACAGTGCCCGTAAGCAGGCGTCGTTGGCATTGTCTACAGCCGAGTCTGAGTACTACGCATTAGTGATGGCAAGTCAAGAGCTAATGTGGATATCTCGAGTACTTGAGGAATCTGGGATCCCGGTTAATGACAGTACTCCACTACGCTCAGATAATCAATGTGCGATTGACTGGGCCATTGGTAAGCGTTGCCCCTCTGGACGTGCCAAACACATTGACGTGAAGATACACTTTATCCGGGACTTGGTCAAAAGCAAGGTCATAAGCGTGGAATATGTGGCAAGTGAGGACCATGATTCTGACATACTCACTAAGCCACTTAGTCCTGCTATGACGCAATTGGTCATGGATAAAGTTGGTCTGACCCAGGAACTCGAAGAAGAGTGTTGATGTTAGCACATAGTCGAGTGCCTGGTAGTCCTGCGACATCATGGTGCAACACTTGTAAACAAAGTTTCATATAACGGAGCGCTGTTTTTTTGACCTGCTCGACAAAAGGGCAAATGCGTGTGTTCTCAAGCCCTGTTGAAAGTTGTAAGGAAATTGAGGGGATGGAAGGGAAGTTCGCCAGCTCTAGCTTGGATTTACTTGGAGGTCCTTCAGGCACATCTTATATACCACTCTAAACTCGAATTGCGCGGGAACCCCAACTACAATTAAAACCTAAACCACTAAGCAGGGACACTCAATACTACCAATCATCATCTAACATGACATAGCCAGCTCAGCACAACCTCATTACACCAACGCACACCAACGCACCAATGTTCTGTAATAGTTACGTGCATACACATGACCATGAGAAGGCACAAATTCACGATTCCAACACACGCCAGCACATGCCAACACATCACGGTAAGTCAACACGTCACGGTAAGTCGGCACGTAACCTGTGGTGTTAGTGACATGTCATCAAGTGGCAATGCACACAACACCCACGTCATCAATATACCCGTGCATGTGTAAACCTGTTGACAGTGTATGCGCACCTTACCATTCTACCAACCACTGCTGTACCACTTGTACCAGGTGTCAACCATTTCACCAGTATCCCCTGCACACAACGTACACTGTGACCACTGTAGTAGCTGGACACGTGGGTGTGTCCAACCGATCCAGTTATGCCATACCACTTGTACGCACCACTTTGCATATGTACATTTGCAGTAGCCAATCAGAAGCCAGTTTCACGTTGGGTTCGCGCACACGCGCATATGCGCTTTTGTAGAGGTACCCTCCAAAACAGCCCATGCTCCCCGGAACATTTGGTTTTCAGTGACAGCACAGGTACTACTGCCAACACCCCCCCTCTGTCACTGACTTCAAAGGTCTAAGGGGAACAAGCCACAGTCACCGCGGAACCTTGCCAGCTTAACTCGACCGAGCGCTTTCGTCAGCATATCGGCAACCATTTCTTCCGTGGAACAGTACTGCAACTGGACGCCTTTGTCGCGTAGAGCCTCTCTGGTGAAGTGAAAGCGAATATCAATGTGCTTAGTACGCTTGTTCACAACTCCATTTCGAGCAAGGTCGATGCAACCTTGGTTGTCCACGTACACAGTTGTGGGCTCAACCATTAGCGTCACTGACTCATCCACATGTAGTCCACTTGCGTTGCCAATGCCACTCCACAGTCGTCTCAGCCAGATCGCTTCCTTCTTCCCACTGCACAGAGTCACATACTCAGCCTCAGCGCTGGACAAATGCAACTACTTCCTGTTGGCGCGAGCTCCAAGACACAGGAGCACCGCACATCATGAACACATACCTACTGGTGGACTTGCGGTTGGATGTATCACCTGCCCAGTCAGAGTCTACGTATCCATACAGCTGAGTATCAGTCGTGGTGCCATAAGTAAGTCCGAAGGAGCGAGTGCCATTGAGGTAACACAGAACACGCTTGACCGCTTTCCAATGAGTCTCTCCAGGTTTCTCAACATACTTGGCCAGCTTGGACACTGCAAGCAAGATGTCCGGTCGAGTGCCAACAGAGAGATACATCAGACAACCGATTACCTGGCGATACGGGATGTTCGTCAGAGGCTCTTCTACCTTAGTGAGGTCAACACCGGAGTCCATGGGAGTGTCCATTGGTTTGCACTGCAACATGCCAAAACGTTCTAAGACCTTACGCGTGTATGCAGACTGTGTCAGGTACAGCAGTCTTTTGGATCGATCACGATGGATCTCGAACCCAAGTACCATGCGCGCTTCACTGAGATCCTTCATCTGAAAACGTTTTGACAGTTCACGCTTTACGCGATTCATTGTCTCCATACTTGGACTCGCAATGAGCAAGTCGTCCACATAAAGAGCAATGATCACAAGCGCTCCCAGTACCTCCCTGGTGTAGACGCACTCGTCTGCGAGGTTTGGCTTCAGACCCATCCAACCCACGAGGAACAAGTACATCTTTGCAAACCACTGCCTTGATGCCTGTCGTAGCCCCTAGATGGCTTTTTTGAGAAGGCATACCAAGTCCTCGTTCCCAGGTTTGATGAATCCGTCTGGCTGCTCCATATAAACAGTCTCTTCCAGGTCGCCATTCAAGAATGCAGTCTTCACATACATCTGGTGTAGATGATAGTCCTGCACTGCTACAATGGACAGAATCATTCTAATGGATGTGAATTTGAACACTGGTGCATACGTCTCGGAGACGTCTACACCTTCGATCTGCAGAAACCCTCGAGCCACCACACGAGCCTTGTACCTCAATTTCGGTTCATCGTTGTCGCCAGCCTCATACTTTTGCACAAATACCCACTTGGATGATATCAAGTTGCTGTCAGCGGGCCTTGGCACTAACTCCCATGTGTCATGCTCCATCAGAGACTCGTACTCACTGTTCATGGCCTTGGTCCACGCTTTTGAATCAGGACGTGACACCGCATCCGAGTATGAGGATGGGATGTCATCACTGGCAGTGAATAGGGCAGTTCCGCGCCACCACGAGGTAGGCGGTCTACGCTCACGAGTGGATCTCCGAAGTGGTGGTGGATCTGGTACGTCTGGCTCAACTTCTGTCTCAGCTGTGGGCTCATCGTGGCTACTGCCTGAAACCTCTTCTGGTGGAGTATCTGGTGCAGCGGGTTCAACTTGGGCAGCATCGGTGGGTGTAGTAGAGGCGGAGGAGATGTTTGATTTCGGCTTGTCCGAGATGTCGATCTCAGCATAGTCGTCATCATCAACGTGGTCAGTACCTTGATCTGAACCACTACATTCGTCAAACCTCACATCTCTCGACACAACTACCTTCTTCTTTTGCGCATCCCACAGTTTGTAACCGTTTGATCCAGATGTGTACCCAATAAAGATCGCCTCTACGGCACGTTGCTCCGGCTTCTTCAGCTTGTGGTAGACCGCTTTGTACCAGCACCAGCTACCGAACACACGCAGGTTGCTCAAGTCAGGTTCATATCCACTCCACATCTCGAGTGGTGTCACGTCACTCGGAAGGGCCTTGCAGGTGACTCGATTGCGCACATACACTGCAACGTTCAATGCTTCAGCCCAGAAGCTCTTTGGCAGTTTCTTGTGATGCAGCATCGATCTCACCAAGTCCATGAATGTTCGGTTGAACCGTTCGGCCAGACCATTCTTATGTGGATTGTAAGGCACCGTTCGCTGATGTTCAATACCGTGACGTTCAAGCTCTTGTGAAAACTTCTTTGACACATATTCACCAGCATTGTCTGTGCGTAACGCATGTAGCACAGACTCACGTGCGTTGATGGTTTTCACATGTCGGTCACTCTGATTTTGAACCATCTTGAGCCACTTCACGATCACGTGGAACACCTCATCCTTGGTCTTGAGCATGTACAAGAAGCAAAAGCGGGAGTGATCATCGATGAATGTGACGAAGTAGCGGGAACCTCCCAAGGAACCTACTTGGATTGGACCACAAATGTCCGAATGCACTAGGTCCAATGGGTGCGAAGCCCGTTCCCCCCCTTGCTTGGGAGTTGGAGCACGTGTAGATTTTCTCACTACACAAGAGTCACACACATCCATCTATTGATTCAAGTCCACATTCAGCCCTGACACAACACCGTTACGAGCCATATGTTTGATACCATCCACATTCACATGAGCCATTCGAGCATGCCATAGTGACAGGTCAGTCACAAGTGCGTTGTCCATTTCTTCTGGTACTTCAATCGCGGTACATAGGTAGTACAGTCCTTTGATGCGACGGCCCTGGGCGATCATGGTGTTGCCTTTGTATACACATACTTTGGTTTTGTCAAACACCACTCGCGCATCCAGGTCACACATCGCAGATACTGACAGCAGATGATACCTTAGCTTCGGTACGTGCACTACTTCACCCAACCGGCACTTGCTCTTACGCCATTCAACAGCAAGATCAGGGTGGACACTGCCATGCCCAAGAGACTCCAGCTTCGAGTCATTGCCGATACTCACACCGGCAGACTCTCTTTTGCTTTAACTGTCAAACATGGACTCGTCATACGTCATATGGGCGGTGGCACCAGAGTCAATGATCCAGTCACTGATACTTTCTTCCACAGAACCTGTCGCCATGAGACAAACAAAGTCAGAGTCACTATCACATCCTCGTTTCTCGTTGCCGAGATTGGTCTGCACAGCTGGGTTTGCGGCAGCACTCTGCTCTTTGCTAGCTTCGTCACGTTGTCTCTTGAAACAGTTTCTCTGGATATGCCCCTTCTTACCACAGTAGTAGCACACCATGGACTTCTTTCGTGACTGCGCACCGACCAAAGCCGTGTCAATTCCGGACTCCTCCTTGGCACGATCGTTCATTCGCTGTTCCTCTTGCAGCAAACGACTCTTCACAAACTCTAAATCGAGTTTGCGATCACCAATCGTGGTGTCAATAGCGACAATGAGGTGTTCGAAGCCGTCTGGTAGCCCACATAGGATTGCCATAGCGATGTCTTCCTCCTCAACCACTACGTCCATGCTCTTCAGATCCGATGCAAGATGACGAACACGATTGATGAAGTGTAACATTTTCTCATCATCTCGCATCTTGGCTGTGTAGAAGGCACGTCTTGCATTGATTCGGTTGAGCAGCGTTTTACGCTGGAACACATCGCAAATGGCTTTCCACATTTCCGCAGCATTCTCGGTATCCCTCACATGGCCCAAACGCTCATCACTAATGCTGAGACCAATAACAGCCCTGGCCTTGGCGTCTTTCTTCTTCCATGCTGACAACTCGTCATCGTCCGTAGGCCTAGTTGATTCAAGATGGTCATCGAGGTCCTTGAGTGCAAGCAGCAACTCAACCATTTGCTTCCATACATGGAAGTTATCCTCGCCCAACTTTTCAATCTTGATGCCACCGAATGAATCCATGCTTGGTAGATGTCAACAAACAGCACAGGTGCGATGAAAGACCTACGGCACTTAAGTAGTACAAAAATGGCAACAACGACAACAATAACAACAAAAACAACGACAACAACAACAACAAAACTTCAAATTCGGGCGCACTGACGGGAGAAACTACCTCCGCTACCCTAGGGTGTCGGACCCCTGGCCCCCGGAGATGCTCCGGGTACAAGACGTCTTCTTCCGTCTGCCTTCTCCTACGTCTAAGGAGAAGCTGCGTCGCTCTCTACGAGGCTTCCAGAGGATGGTTAATGACCCAAGATATGCCTTCACCAAGTATAACCCTCTCTGGCCTTTTGCAAAAACTTGCGCGACCTCGCAACTGAAGCTACTATGGCAACCAAAGTACGCTGCTAACGCGCAACCACTTAAGGTCACACGCGGCCTGATCCTAAGAAGGAGGTCAGCCTACACCACGTCGCCTCCCCGCACAAACGCCCAAGGGTCAGATGCTCGGATCAAAAGCTCGTTATGGAATACCTTCGCAACAGCCCAAGAATCATGAACCTCAGTCAGGATCAAAACAAATAATTCAATCACCCGCACCAGCGCAGTACGCCACGGCACCCCGTCCACAGATGCACCCGCTGAACTTACCAGGTCTTAACGACCGTCACCGTTATCTGTCCAAATGGACCGGTGGGAAGCCGCTCGACAGTACACCCGCTTTGGTTCAAGCCACCAGGCTCACGTCCCCGGATACCTGGAATCACCCAAAGTAACCCGGATCAACCGCTCGTCGCACTGGACACCAGATGATGATTAAGAAACACGAAAAACAAACAACTGCTGAGCACACGATCACGGAGCCCAGACTTCGAAACTAGACCGACTCGACCTCACGGATACGACCCGACAAACGACTCGGGGATCCCAAAACACAAGATAAAGGGAGTGTCACACACAAAGTAGATAGCGATCGACAACACGGGCAACAACGGAGGCCCAACTCAACAACGATAGCAAGTAAACGTCGAACCACTACCACCACAACGCCCTCAGGGAGGAACGCAAACCAAAGGAGAATGACCAACACCGACCAACAATGGGATCAAGACACCCGACGCAACGACGAAAGAGGCAACAACAGCGAAACGGATGAACGGCGGTGAGGGAGAGCGGCGACAGACGAACGATACGGAAAGGGATAGCGGCAGCGGTCAGCGGGGCTGGGCCCATAACCTGTTGAAAGTTGAAAGGAAGTTGAGGGGATGGAAGGGAAGTTCGCCAGCTCTAGCTTGGATTTACTTGGAGGTCCTTCAGACACATCTTATATACCACTCTAAACTCGAATTGCGCGGGAACACCAACTACAAGTAAAACCTAAACCACTAAGCAGGGACACTCAATACTACCAATCATCATCTAACATGACATAGCCAGCTCAGCACAACCTCATTACACCAACGCACACCAACGCACCAATGTTCTGTAATAGTTACGTGCATACACATGACCATGACAAGGCACAAATTCACGACTCCAACACACGCCAGCACATGCCAACACATCACGGTAAGTCAACACGTCACGGTAAGTCGGCACGTAACCTGTGGTGTTAGTGCCATGTCATCATGTGGCAATGCACACAACACCCACGTCATCAATATACCCGTGCATGTGTAAACCTGTTGACAGTGCATGCGCACCTTACCATTGTACCAACCACTGCTGTACCACTTGTACCAGGTGTCAACCACTTCATCAGTATCCCCTGCACACAACGTACACTGTGACCACTGTAGTAGCTGGACACGTGGGTGTGTCCAACCGATCCAGTTATGCCATACCACTTGTACGCACCACGTTGCATATGTACATTTGCAGTAGCCAATCAGAAGCCAGTTTAACGTTGGGTTCGCGCACACGCGCATATGCGCTTTTGCAGAGGTACCCTCTAAAACAGCCCATGCTCCCCGGAACATTTGGTTTTCAGTGACAGCACAGGTACTACTGCCAACACATCTGGCATGGTACACGAAGTTCAGCACGGACATTACAGGCATAGGTTTTGAAGAACTACCCAGTGCACCATGTGTTTTCAGGGGCAAACTAGCCGGCAACACTTACGCATACATCCTGGTATACGTAGATGACCTTCTCATATTTACGCCAACTGCTGAACAACGTTCCCACATAGTGGAGGAGCTCAAGTCACTGTATGACCTACGTGTTGAGAGTCGTGTGAGAATGTATCTTGGTGTTGAATTAAGCTGGAACATGGACTCCAATGGCTAACTGTTAGGTGTGAAACTAGCACAGCCGTTGTATGTCAGTGGAATGTTACGTCGGTTTGGACTGGAATGTAGCAGGCCTGCATGAAGCCCAATGGTGGAATCCTTCTTTTCCTAGCTTGATGCGGAGGAGGACAAGTCCCCATTTGAAGTCCAGTTGTATCAGCAGATGATCGGGTCTCTGCTGTACCTGGCATTACGAACGCGTTTGGACATATTGGCACCTGTACTTATCCTAGCACGCTTTCAGAAAGCACCAAATCGGTATTTTCATCGAGCGGTGAAGGGCGTGCTAAGGTATATACGTGGGACTACTCACCATGGACATGTTTATCACCCTGGGAACCTGCTGCTGAATGGTTATGTGGACTCTGATTACGAAGGCGACACCACGGATCGCAAGTCTTTGTCTGGCTTTATGATCAAACTTGGGTCATTCATGTGTTTGTTTCTACAGTGCCCGTAAGCAGGCGTCGTTGGCATTGTCTACAGCCGAGTCTGAGTACTACGCATTAGTGATGGCAAGTCAAGAGCTAATGTGGATATCTCGAGTACTTGAGGAATCTGGGATCCCGGTTAATGACAGTACTCCACTACGCTCAGATAATCAATGTGCGATTGACTGGGCCATTGGTAAGCGTTGCCCCTCTGGACGTGCCAAACACATTGACGTGAAGATACACTTTATCCGGGACTTGGTCAAAAGCAAGGTCATAAGCGTGGAATATGTGGCAAGTGAGGACCATGATTCTGACATACTCACTAAGCCACTTAGTCCTGCTATGACGCAATTGGTCATGGATAAAGTTGGTCTGACCCAGGAACTCGAAGAAGAGTGTTGATGTTAGCACATAGTCGAGTGCCTGGTAGTCCTGCGACATCATGGTGCAACACTTGTAAACAAAGTTTCATATAACGGAGCGCTGTTTTTTTGACCTGCTCGACAAAAGGGCAAATGCGTGTGTTCTCAAGCCCTGTTGAAAGTTGTAAGGAAATTGAGGGGATGGAAGGGAAGTTCGCCAGCTCTAGCTTGGATTTACTTGGAGGTCCTTCAGGCACATCTTATATACCACTCTAAACTCGAATTGCGCGGGAACACCAACTACAAGTAAAACCTAAACCACTAAGCAGGGACACTCAATACTACCAATCATCATCTAACATGACATAGCCAGCTCAGCACAACCTCATTACATCAACGCACACCAACGCACCAATGTTCTGTAATAGTTACGTGCATACACATGACCATGAGAAGGCACAAATTCACGATTCCAACACACGCCAGCACATGCCAACACATCACGGTAAGTCAACACGTCACGGTAAGTCGGCACGTAACCTGTGGTGTTAGTGACATGTCATCAAGTGGCAATGCACACAACACCCACGTCATCAATATACCCGTGCATGTGTAAACCTGTTGACAGTGTATGCGCACCTTACCATTCTACCAACCACTGCTGTACCACTTGTACCAGGTGTCAACCATTTCACCAGTATCCCCTGCACACAACGTACACTGTGACCACTGTAGTAGCTGGACACGTGGGTGTGTCCAACCGATCCAGTTATGCCATACCACTTGTACGCACCACTTTGCATATGTACATTTGCAGTAGCCAATCAGAAGCCAGTTTCACGTTGGGTTCGCGCACACGCGCATATGCGCTTTTGTAGAGGTACCCTCCAAAACAGCCCATGCTCCCCGGAACATTTGGTTTTCAGTGACAGCACAGGTACTACTGCCAACACCCCCCCTCTGTCACTGACTTCAAAGGTCTAAGGGGAACAAGCCACAGTCACCGCGGAACCTTGCCAGCTTAACTCGACCGAGCGCTTTCGTCAGCATATCGGCAACCATTTCTTCCGTGGAACAGTACTGCAACTGGACGCCTTTGTCGCGTAGAGCCTCTCTGGTGAAGTGAAAGCGAATATCAATGTGCTTAGTACGCTTGTTCACAACTCCATTTCGAGCGAGGTCGATGCAACCTTGGTTGTCCACGTACACAGTTGTGGGCTCAACCATTAGCGTCACTGACTCATCCACGTGTAGTCCACTTGCGTTGCCAATGCCGCTCCACAGTCGTCTCAGCCAGATCGCCTCCTTCGTCCCACTGCACAGAATCACATACTCAGCCTCAGCGCTAGACAATGCGACTACTTCCTGTTGGTGCGAGCTCCAAGACACAGGAGCACCGCACATCATGAACACATACCTACTGGTGGACTTGCGGTTGGATGTATCACCTGCCCAGTCAGAGTCTACGTATCCATACAGCTGAGTATCAGTCGTGGTGCCATAAGTAAGTCCGAAGGAGCGAGTGCCATTGAGGTAACACAGAACACGCTTGACCGCTTTCCAATGAGTCTCTCCAGGTTTCTCAACATACTTGGCTAGCTTGGACACTGCAAACAAAATGTCCGGTCAAGTGCCAACAGAGAGATACATCAGACAACCGATTACCTGGCGATACGGGATGTTCGTCAGAGGCTCTTCTACCTTAGTGAGGTCAACACCGGAGTCCATGGGAGTGCCCATTGGTTTGCACTGCAACATGCCAAAACGTTCTAAGACCTTACGCGTGTATGCAGACTGTGTCAGGTACAGCAGTCTTTTGGATCGATCACGATGGATCTCGAACCCAAGTACCATGCGCGCTTCACTGAGATCCTTCATCTGAAAACGTTTTGACAGTTCACGCTTTACGCGATTTATCGTCTCCATACTTGGACTCGCAATGAGCAAGTCGTCCACATAAAGAGCAATGATCACAAGCGCTCCCAGTACCTCCCCGGTGTAGACGCACTCGTCTGCGAGGTTTGGCTTCAGACCCATCCAACCCACGAGGAACAAGTACATCTTTGCAAACCACTGCCTTGATGCCTGTCGTAGCCCATAGATGGCTTTTTTGAGAAGGCATACCAAGTCCTCGTTCCCAGGTTTGATGAATCCGTCTGGCTGCTCCATATACACAGTCTCTTCCAGGTCGCCATTCAAGAATGCAGTCTTCAGATACATCTGGTGTAGATGATAGTCCTGCACTGCTACAATGGACAGAATCATTCTAATGGATGTGAATTTGAACACTGGTGCATACGTCTCGGAGACGTCTACACCTTCGATCTGCAGAAACCCTCGAGCCACCACACGAGCCTTGTACCTCAATTTCGGTTCATCGTTGTCGCCAGCCTCATACTTTTGCACAAATACCCACTTGGATGATATCAAGTTGCTGTCAG
Source organism: Gracilariopsis chorda (assembly GCA_003194525.1). Lineage (NCBI taxonomy): Eukaryota > Rhodophyta > Florideophyceae > Gracilariales > Gracilariaceae > Gracilariopsis > Gracilariopsis chorda. Next base: position 282,504 of record NBIV01000055.1, on the reverse strand, counting down.
CGGGCCTTGGCACTAACTCCCATGTGTCATGCTCCATCAGAGACTCGTACTCACTGTTCATGGCCTTGGTCCACGCTTTTGAATCAGGACGTGACACTGCATCCGAGTATGAGGATGGGATGTCATCACTGGCAGTGAGTAGGGCAGTTCCGCGCCACCACGAGGTAGGCGGTCTACGCTCACGAGTGGATCTCCGAAGTGGTGGTGGATCTGGTACATCTGGCTCAACTTCTGTCTCAGCTGTGGGCTCATCGTGGCCACTGCCTGAAGCTTCTTCTGGTGGAGTATCTGGTGCAGCGGGTTCAACTTGGGCAGCATCGGTGGGTGTAGTAGAGGCGGAGGAGATGTTTGATTTCGGCTTGTCCGAGATGTCGATCTCAGCATAGTCGTCATCATCAACGTGGTCAGTACCTTGATCTGAACCACTACATTCGTCAAACCTCACATCTCTCGACACAACTACCTTCTTCTTTTGCGCATCCCACAGTTTGTAACCGTTTGATCCAGATGTGTACCCAATAAAGATCGCCTCTACGGCACGTTGCTCCGGCTTCTTCAGCTTGTGGTAGACCGCTTTGTACCAGCACCAGCTACCGAACACACGCAGGTTGCTCAAGTCAGGTTCGTATCCACTCCACATCTCGAGTGGTGTCACGTCACTCGGAAGGGCCTTGCAGGTGACTCGATTGCGCACATACACTGCAACGTTCAATGCTTCAGCCCAGAAGCTCTTTGGCAGTTTCTTGTGATGCAGCATCGATCTCACCAAGTCCATGAATGTTCGGTTGAACCGTTCGGCCAGACCATTCTGATGTGGATTGTAAGGCACCGTTCGCTGATGTTCAATACCGTGACGTTCAAGCTCTTGTGAAAACTTCTTTGACACATATTCACCAGCATTGTCTGTGCGTAACGCATGTAGCACAGACTCACGTGCGTTGATGGTTTTCACATGTCGGTCACTCTGATTTTGAACCATCTTGAGCCACTTCACGATCACGTGGAACACCTCATCCTTGGTCTTGAGCATGTACAAGAAGCAAAAGCGGGAGTGATCATCGATGAATGTGACGAAGTAGCGTGAACCTCCCAAGGAACCTACCTGGATTGGACCACAAATGTCCGAATGCACTAGGTCCAATGGGTGCGAAGCCCGTTCCCCCCCTTGCTTGGGAGTTGGAGCACGTGTAGATTTTCTCACTACACAAGAGTCACACACATCCATCTATTGATTCAAGTCCACATTCAGCCCTGACACAACACCGTTACGAGCCATATGTTTGATACCATCCACATTCACATGAGCCATTCGAGCATGCCATAGTGACAGGTCAGTCACAAGTGCGTTGTCCATGTCTTCTGGTACTTCAATCGCGGTACATAGGTAGTACAGTCCTTTGATGCGACGGCTCTAGGCGATCATGGTGTTGCCTTTGTATACACATACTTTGGTTTTGTCAAACACCACTCGCGCACCAAGGTCACACATCGTAGATACTGACAGCAGATGATACCTTAGATTCGGTACGTGCACTACTTCACCCAACCGGCACTTGCTCTTACGCCCTTCAACAGCGAGATCGAGATGGACACTGCCATGACCAAGAGACTCCAGCTTCGAGTCATTACCGATACTCACACCGCCAGACTCTCTTTTGGTATAACTGTCAAACATGGACTCGTCATACGTCATATGGGCGGTGGCACCAGAGTCCATAATCCAGTCACTGATACTTTCTTCCACAGAACCTGTCGCAATGAGACAAACAAAGTCAGAGTCACTGTCACATCCTCGTTTCTCGTTGCCGAGATCGGTCTGCACAGCTGGGTCTGCGGCAGCACTCTGCTCTTTGGTAGCTTCGTCACGTTGTCTCTTGAAACAGTTTCTCTGGATATGCCCCTTCTTACCACAGTAGTAGCACACCATGGACTTCTTTCGTGACTGCGCACCGACCAAAGCCGTGTCATTTGCGGACTCCTCCTTGGCACTATCGTTCATTCGCTGTTCCTCTTGCAGCAAACGACTCTTCACAAACTCTAAATCGAGTTTGCGATCACCAATCGTGGTGTCAATAGCGACAATGAGGTGTTCGAAGCGGTCTGGTAGCCCACATAGGATTGCCATAGCGATGTCTTCCTCCTCAACCACTACGTCCATGCTCTTCAGATCCGATGCAAGATGACGAACACGATTAATGAAGTGTGACATTTTCTCATCATCTCGCATCTTGGCTGTGTAGAAGGCACGTCTTGCATTGATTCGGTTGAGCAGCGTTTTACGCTGGAACATATCGCAAATGCCTTTCCACATTTCCGCAGCATTCTCGGTATCCCTCACATGGCCCAAACGCTCATCACTAATGCTGAGACCAATAACAGCCCTGGCCTTGGCGTCTTTCTTCTTCCATGCTGACAACTCGTCATCGTCCGTAGGCCTGGTTGATTCAAGATGGTCATCGAGGTCTTTGAGTGCAAGCAGCAACTCAACCTTTTGCTTCCATACATGGAAGTTATCCTCGCCCAACTTTTCAATCTTGATGCCACCGAATGAATCCATGCTTGGTAGATGTCAACAAACAGCACAGGTGCGATGAAAGACCTACGGCACTTAAGTAGTACAAAAATGGCAACAACGACAACAATAACAACAAAAACAACGACAACAGCAAAAAACTTCAACTCCGTGCGCACTGACGGGAGATACTACCTCCGCTACCTAAAGTGTCAGAACCCTGGCCCCCGGAGATGCTCCAGGTACAAGAAGTCTTCTTCCGTCTGCCTTCTCCTACGTCTAAGGAGAAGATGCGTCACTCTCTACGAGGCTTCCAGAGGATGGTTAATGACCCAAGATATGTCTTCACCAAGTATAACCCTCTCTGGCCTCTTGCAAGAACTTGCACGACCTCGTAACTGAAGCTACTATGGCAACCAAAGTACGCTGCTAACGCGCAACCAGTTAAGGTCACACGCGGCCTGATCCTAAGAAGGAGGTCAGCCTACGCCACGTTGCCTCCCCGTACAAACGCCCAAGGGTCAGATGCACGGATCAAAAGCTCGTTATGGAATACCTTCGCAACAGCCCAAGAATCATGAACCTCAGTCAGGATCAAAACAAATAATTCAATCATCCGCACCAGCGCAGTACGCCACGGCACCCCGTCCACAGATGCACCCGCTGAACTTACCAGGTCTTAACGACCGTCACCGTTATCTGTCCAAATGGACCGGTGGGAAGCCGCTCGACAGTACACCCGCTTTGGTTCAAGCCGCCAGGCTCACTTCCCCGGATACCTGGAATCACCCAAAGTAACCCGGATCAACCGCTCGTCGCACTGGAAACCAGATGATGACCAAGAAACACGAAATACAAACAACTGCTGAGCACACGATCATGGAGCCCAGACCTCGAAACTAGACCGACTTGACCTCACGGATACGACCCGACAAACGACTCGGGGATCCCAAAACACAAGATAGAGGGAATATCACACACAAAGTAGATAGCGATCGACAACACGGGCAACAACGGAGGCCCAAATCAACAACGATAGGAAGTGAACGTCGAACCACTACCACCCCAACGCCCTCAAGGAGGAACGCAAACCAAAGGAGAATGACCAACACCAACCAAAAATCGGATCAAGACCCCCGACGCAACGCCGAAAGAGGCAACAACGGCGAAACGGACGAACGGCGGTGAGGGAGAGCGGCGACAGACGAACGATAAGGAAAAGGGATAGTGGCAGCGGTCAGCAGGGCTGGGCCCATAACCTGTTGAAAGTTGTAAGGACGTTGAGGGGATGGAAGGGAAGTTCACGAGCTCTGGCTTGGATTTACTTGGAGGTTCTTCAGGCACATCTTATATACCACTCTAAACTCGAATTGCGCGGGAACACCAACTACAAGTAAAACCTAAACCACTAAGCAGGGACACTCAATACTACCAATCATCATCTAACATGACATAGCCAGCTCAGCACAACCTCATTACATCAACGCACACCAACGCACCAACGTTCCGTAATAGTTACGTGCATACACATGACCATGACAAGGCACAAATTCACGACTCCAACACACGCCAGCACATGCCAACACATCACGGTAAGTCAACACGTCACGGTAAGTCGGCACGTAACCTGTGGTGTTAGTGCCATGTCATCATGTGGCAATGCACACAACACCCACGTCATCAATATACCCGTGCATGTGTAAACTTGTTGACAGTGCATGCGCACCTTACCATTGTACCAACCACTGCTGTACCACTTGTACCAGCTGTCAACCACTTCACCAGTATCCCCTGCACACAAGGTACACTGTGACCACTGTAGTAGCTGGACACGTGGGTGTGTCCAACCGATCCAGTTATGCCATACCACTTGTACGCACCATGTTGCATATGTACATCTGCAGTAGCCAATCAGAAGCCAGTTTCACGTTGGGTTCGCGCACACGCGCATATGCGCTTTTGCAGAGGTACCCTCCAAAACAGCCCATGCTCCCCGGAACATTTGGTTTTCAGTGACAGCACAGGTACTACTGCCAACATCCTGGACCCTGGATGCTCTCTCCAGGTGCGATGTGCGATTTTCTTCGACCTTCCCTACTCCGCGCACTTCACGAGTAGGATGCTTAATCCGTACGAAACGTTCCAGAGAGGTTACTAACAAGCGCGACATTCTTTCAACAGTTATCCCCTGCTGGTCTCTTGCGGGATATCAGCTCGACTTTACGCGCACACCCAAAATTAGAATAAAAGTTGAAATGGAGCCACGTCTGCAAATATCGACGCTCTGGGCCTATAACCTGATGCTTATTGCGGAGTAATGGGCTACGGCAGATCTGTTGAACAAAGAAAAAAAGAAAATAAAGAGTGAAGATTGCCAGTCTTGGGGGCGAGTTTACGTGGCACTGCGCCTTTAGAGTCTTATAAAGCAGTTCTATTTCGCACTACCACTACAAGAAAACCCTACAACACTAAGTGGAGACACCCAATACTACCAATCATAATCATAAATCTAACCTCCCTAAGGATTGCTCTGACAACTAGCAAGCTGGCCCTTTAGAATACATCAATGAACGCAAATTTACTTCCATCCCAACGACTAGCCAACGGTAATCAAAGGATTTGCCCTATTGGTGCGAATTGGTCGAACACGTGTATGATCAGTCACTATCGACAGCCTCAACTTCTATCAGCCCCATTGAATCCGTCTCCCACGTGGCTATCTCTGACGGCCAACGAACAGGCAATTCTTTTCTGCGTCCAATCAGGCGGTAGTCTTCCAATTCCGTATACACAGTGTTGATCTTCAGACCATTGGAGCACAAAATCTCTTCCAAAAAAAACCAATTGACATTGCCACGGTGCACATCAATGTGATTCAATGCAGCTTGTATTGTGCACAATTTTTCCAGTAATATGCCCAAGCGCGGTAAAGTAGCATCCTCATAGTCGCGCAAACAGCATAGTTGTAGGTAGCGATCCTCTGTTTGGGACATACGGGACATGATGTTAGAGGTTAGACGATAGTTGAAACGAAGAAGTAGAGTGAAATTAGTTGTAGGTGGCTGCTTGGAGAATAGGTTTCTGCAACTTTAGGGTACGTTCTAGCTTAAGTACACGATCCTGAGCACATAAGACAATAATTAAAATACAAACATATCCTATTCAAACAACAACAAGAATAAAGTATAGTACAACCTACGTATACCCTTCTTACAAAAATGGTTATAGTTTACGTAGAGCATACGTCAGCTGCACATTACTGAAAACGTATACACAACTAACAAAAATAGTTATAGTTTACGTAGTGCATACGTAAGCTGCGCATTACTGCAAACGTATACCCTTCTAACAAAAATAGTTATAGTTTACATAGCGCAAAGGTAGGCTGCGCAATACTGCAAACGTATACCCTTCGAACCAAAACTGTTATAGTCTACGAAGCACATTCGTAGGCTGCGCAGTACTGCAAACGTGTAACCTTCTAACAGATATGGTTATAGTTTACGTAGCACATACGTAGGCTGCACAATACTGCAAACATACACCTTTCTAACCAAAATTCTTATATTTTATGTAGCCCATTCGTAGATTGCGCAGTACTGCAAACGTATACCCTTCTAACAAACATAGGTATAGTTTACGTAGCGCATACGGAAGCTGCGCAGGAATGCAAACGTATACCCTTCTAAAAAATGGTTTTAATCTATGTAGTGCATAAGTAGTCCATACAGTTCTAGAAACGTAGAACGCTGTAACAAGAATAGGAACAAACTATACGTTGCATACGTATGTAAATCGTACTCCATATGTATTGACGTCTGAAACTAAGACCGAAAAAGAATACAATACATATATACGTAGTGAAGTACTACGTATGTAAACTATCCAGGTACTGATGGTTTCAGGAACATCTTGAGGCAATGAAAACAATATGTATACATATATGTCAGGCTGGAAGCTATTTTGCAAAACCAGTTCTCTACTTAAGGGACAGAGACGGTACATGTTCCATCGAAAGATGATCACCAGATTTCTCAATCTTTCTCCGGTTCTCGCAATCCGACATGAGTTCTTCTTCGCATCGACCGCCATCACGACGTGGTGGTTGCCAGGCAGGAGCAGACCGTCGTCCAAAAGAGAATACACAGCCCATGCATCATCGAGACATAACTGATGAGCTTGCGCAGGTGGACTTAGGAACTACAACTGAGCTTCTTCAAAATGTTATGGAACCTCATAACCCTGAAGAGATTTAATTGAACTCCTCTCATTCTTCCGGAATTCAACAGGAACGAGATAGGACGGTTATGCGTTTCGCTGGGAGACCTCGTCAAGGCATTCAATATGGAGCAAAATATGTCTGGGATGCAAGGGCAGAAAATATTCGTCAAGGCCTCGCACGTCCAAGCTGTTCATATACGGAGTACCAACCAATCACTGGCACACGTCCAGCGTGTTATGAGACGTGCGGTGCACCCGACATTCAAGCATCTCGGTGTCTTCTCAAAGATTCGGGGTGGGTGCTTCGTATTCGTATGTGCAAATATTGTGGCGCAGTTCTGCTTGGTGCAGAGACCGAAGGAACATGCTATGGATATAAAACCGCCAGATCGCTTGGAGTTTTTTTCAGACGAGTGCATATCAATTCGCAACTTGAAGAAATATATCGCTTGCGTTCTTTCCAAACGCTATCAAAAGACTTAAATGTGTTATTTGCAACCGTTGTCACATTCATGGATATGAAGTACATTCGGGGTGGAGGTCCGTCATTTCTTCGACTTCAAAGCAACGTGCCTCTTTCCGTTCCAGGGCAGGAGGCGCGCTACACATATTTGTGGTGGGAAGGTCGTCTCTGTCGTAATTCACGGGATTATTATTCTTCTTTCAAGAGAAGAATGGTGTTTTACCCGAATATTCGATACTTGGTTCCAAATTCGTACGATTTAATGCAACCAAGACCAGATATTGTCCAGCAGAGATAAAACAATTTTGGTCACACCAGACGAAAGTGTTCGCATGAGATCAAACGCATACGAGTCTACTCTGGGCGTCTCTGCAGACGCTATTCAGGAAGGAATAGTTGTCCGGAGTTATCAAGGTGCCCATGAAGCCCGAATTCGAGATGAGCTCTGGTGCAGGACGGTCACCAGAAAACAGCTGAGACAGACCTCTTGCAATGAGATCTTTCATCGTGGAGCCAAGTGGACTGTTCAGGTTGGAAGCCCCAGCTGCGCAGCTGGTAGGCGGAGAAGAGTCCCATCACATGTCAAACGGAAATTTTCGACGTCGAGTTGTCAAGTACAAGCGTTTGAAGCCTGATTCAATGGAAGTTGAGAAAGGAGCTTTTTCACTGCTCTACCCTTACGGTGAGATTCCTGACCCGTATGATACAGCAACATATATTTCATCGAGGGATGCGAACAACCGAGACGAAAGGAGCCTAACATGGGCAGAACACTCTAAGCGAAGACTGTACACCTATAATGTGCTGCTGAACTCTGGTACTATTCTTCAGCAATGGTTGCTTTGTACTAGCACAAACATTGAAGACTTGAGACTTCGTTACTTGGAAACAGAACAGATGAGAATGGTTGAAGAACGGTAGCTGCGGGCTGGAACCCAAACCGGAACAGATGAACTTGGCCCTCCCTTTAAAATCTTCCTTATAGGTAATGACGAAACCTCTCCGGCGTACTGGAGAGAAAAACGACTGGATGTGCAAGCACTGGTTGCTCGACTGGGCTCCCTGACGCTTTTCGACACAGTCACAATGAACGTATGGCGAGAGGAGATGAAAAGGCTTAGTATGGACAACGAAAACACAGAAGCAATTTCTCCACATGGAGACAGAAGGCGTCCTTTTGATAAACCAGATCCTAATGCAAGAGTGTACAACCAGTATGCAAATTTAATCATGAAAGAGCTACAGAATAGTTCAGAAGATCTCTTTGGCTTGAAATGCATTGGGACTGCCGCCAAACTTGAGTTCCAGGAGAGAAATACTTCACATCATCACATTCTTTTTGGTTGGAGGGGGGCGTGATTGAAGATCCTGAGATCATTGAGACTTTGATCAAAGCCGACCTGCCTCGGAGTGACTCGACTGAGGACCAGGAACTCCGAAAATTGATGAAGAAATTCAATATGCACAGACACTCTCTATATGGCCGTGGTTGTACCTCTGACGGGAGGTGCAGATTTGGGTATGATTGACAAGAAGTGTGGGCTGAAACAACGATAAATGAGTACACAAACCGAGTGCCCTACCAAAGAAGAAGGACAGAAGATTTGAAAGTGGTTTCGTACAATCCAGATTTCACTATGAAGTGCAAGGCTCACATGAATTTTGAAAGAACCCAAGGGGGCAGCGCTGTAGCATACCTGATGTACTATGCTTTCAAGAGTGCTAAAGAACAGGATTTCGGTGTATGAAGTCGAACGAAAAGCCAATCACGTGCACAGAGCGACATGCTTCAAAATGAGATCAGGGTGCACATGAGAGCGAGAGTGGTGGGCACAGTTGAAGCTGCATGAAACCTCTTTGAGCTCAGGCATTTTCGCATCCATCCAACTGTACAGGTACTTGACATACATCCCAGTGGAGGGCGACAGCTTTTGGTTCGAAACGTAGGAATTCCTAGACGTCTGAAGTCTTCCCTGCTGGAAAGATATTTCAAACGACCCTCCCAGTACATGGACTAGTACTACATTACATACTACGAAAATGTACGTGTAAAAGATAAGCTACCCTGCTCTGTACCAGAGTCTGACCCTACTCGGGATGGAGGAAGTCTACAGGTGTACGTCAAGCAGCGATCCGAAGATGATCGAACCGTGACTCGAATTAGATTTGCTTCTCCCACAAATCACGAACTCTTCGCTCTTCGAATATTGCTTATGAACTCTGCATTCAGCTTCTTTGATGATCTGAAACGTGTTGGGAGCAAATCCTACTCAACTTAAAGGCAGTAGCCCGTGGACTATATATCCATGGTGACGAGTACGAAACGGCTTTTGATGAGGCAGTAAGATACCATTCTACTCCTGCTGGGCTGCAACACTTGGTCTTAATTTCCTTTTACCAAGTGTTAAATCCTTAAACTGTGATTGAAAAGCACGAACGAGCTCTAACTGCAGATATAACCGATAGAAACAGAGCACAAAGAAGAGAAGAACTACGTCGAAGAATCATTGAGATTTTGGACAGACATGGCGTTCTGCTTATCAGAAATGATCCCTTCTTTCATACTACTGTATCACAACTTCATCGTAGAGAGAGTGACCTGCAATTAGCTGAGAAACAAGCTGAACTACGTTGCAGATCTTCTTCGAGGTCCAGGCCAAGGTTAAAAGAGCGGTATGATAATCTGAAAGAAGGCCAGAAGCACGTTTTTGACAAAATAATGAGAGAAATACAATACCTAGAGAGAATGGGAGACTCTGAAAGACGCAATACACACGGAAGAGTTATCTTCTTACAAAGACGAGCGGGGACAAGGAAGACCTACCTACAATCTTTTCTGAGAGTTATTGTTGACCAGGAAGGCCTATTGGTGCAGATGACAGCCACGACAGGTATTGCTGCTGCTATATATGAAGGCGGAAGAACTTTGAATAGTTTGGTTTGATTGGGAGTTGATGACAACAAAGATTCGCAGAGTACAGAGCGTTGGACACTTTCCAAGTAGGGACCACGATCTTAGAGAGCAGAACTAATGCAAAAGACTGTCTTGCTGGTAGTTGATGAAGCTTCAATGTGCCCGAAAATGCTCTTCGAGATTGCGAACACCGTACTGAAGGACTGAAGAAACTCTACGAAAGACCTTGGAGGCATGGTCGTAGTTATGGCAGGGGATTATATGCAACTGCTTCCAGTGGTTCCAAGAACGAGAACAGTATCCGAAAGAGATGGAACAATTCATGTTATTCTAGTGAGTCTCCTACGGGAGCTTCCATGGTACTGTTGCGAGCTTTGGAACAGAAGAGTCAAAGTTCTCTGCCTTACAGAACAGGTTAGTCAACAAGTTGATCCAGGTTTTGCGATCGTTTTGCTCAGTCTTGGTCGTGGGACGTTCCCAGCATCTGCGAGGCTTCCAATCATGTCTACGTCAGATGTAAATGAAGTATACAAGTTGCTTTGGAAATGGTTCACAACACGGAAGAAAGAAAATGTCAAGCTCAACCCATTGATTGTTACGCCAACGAACCAATGAGTGGAGGACCATGACCAGAACGCATTGGAGTATTTCCCAGGAAGGATGTTTGACTTGAAGTCTGCAACGACGATTGTTCCCAACCGAGACCCAACCGGTGAGAACTTTCACCCAATTAGTATCATTTGACCTGACCTGACCTGTAAATACGCTCCAACTGGAGTCCCGCCTGACCATTTGAAACTGAAGTTGGGTGTTTCTGTTATGGTGACTGGAAATTTACTTCATCGGCACTTGCTGAATGGAAAGACCTTTATCGTTACCAGTATTTTTCGCAGAGTGATTCGACTTTCGGGCATTGATGAACATGTGGAAATTCAGCAAAGCTTTTTACTGCACCGCATTCACTTTGTTTTCGAGTTTGCAGATGTGAAAATCAAGAGTCGACAGTTTCCCATCAGATTAGCATTCCCAGCAGCTGTGCATAAACGGCAAGAACAAACGCTGAAGAAAATGATAATTGACTTTCGAACAAACTTTTCTTAGCTGGCCCAGCTCTATGTTGGAATTTTGCGTCTCAGCACATCTGATGATGTGTTACTGCTGCATAGTGAAGACGAGATGCCCTGCAATAAGCAGGATTTCCACCCAATGCAGGTGAACATCAAAAACCCAGTTCTACAAGACGCTATAGACTTTTCAGAAGGGCTTCATTAGTTTGACATAGTTTAGTATATGCGTAAACCAAAATTTTTGCGGATATCTTTTGCAAACTTTTGGCTGCAGCACGAAGCGCCCACTGCGCCCGAAGGCCGCATTTCCTTTTTATACAATAAGGGTGGCTCACACTGATTACAGCAAAGTACAACCATGCATAACAACATAAGAACACATTAAAACAACGCAGACCAAGTGAACCAAGCAGCCAACAATGCGCATCAAGTGAATCAGTCATGCGAACAATGTGCCAGAATGTGACAGCACTGTGTAAGCACTTACGTGCATCATCATGACCATGACACAGCACAAATTCACATGCAACTGCATCCATGTACATACCCTTGGTGTGTTGCGTGCATGGCACGTACTTACTTGCACAACTGCACCTATGCAACACCTGCATATACTATACATGTAAACCAGATGTAGCCACACATATTTCTAAGTACCATGCCCATTCACCTTATGCAAAGTGGCCGGTTCCATTCCTATGACCCATAGGATGCACAACGCTTATAACCATTACATTGCATATGAGTATGTGCAGTAGCCAATCATATGCCCGTTTCAGGTTGGGTTTGAGAACACATGCATATGCGCTTTTGCAAAGCAGCTCTCAGAAACAGCCCTCTGTTATATGAAACTTTATTCCCAAGTGCTGCACCATAATGTTCCAGGACTACCAGGCACTCGACCATGTGCTAACATCAACGTGGAAAGGCATATCCGATGTGTTTCAGCGCATGACGCTGCTCAGCCGAGTTAATGCTCGAAGATCCTTCTATACAGCCAAGATGCAGGATGACGAGAAAATGTTACAATTCATCAATCGCATACTTCATCTCGCATCGGATCTTAAGAGTATGGAAGTCACGGTTGAGGAGGAGGACACCGCTATGGCATCTTGTGCGGACTACCGGAACGCTTTGAGCACCTCATCGTCGCCATTGAAACTACAATTAGTGACCGCAAACTCGAACTGGAGTTTATGAAGATTCGTTTGCTGCGAGAAGAGCAGCAAATTCATGACCGTGCAAAGGAAGAATCTGGTAGTCACGCAGCTTCGGTCGGCGGGGAGTCTCAGAAGAAGTCAGTCGTGTGCTACTACTGTGGCAAGATGGGTCATATCCAGAGCTATTATTTTGAGAAACAGCGTGATGAGACTAAAAAAGAACAAGATGCTGCCCACTAAAGTGTGCACACGATTCTCGGCAAAAAGGAAGCTGCAGGCTGCAGTGATTCTGACCACGTGTGCCTCATTGCCAGCCGTTCTAACAAGGCCACCAGCAGTAACTGTATGGTTGACTTTGGAGCAACTGCCCACATGACCTATGATGACTCCACGTTTCAAACATACGAGAGCAAAATGTTGTGTGGTGTGAGCATCGGTACTGATTCCAAGTTTGAGTCACGTGTCCATGGCACTGTCAAAATTGATCTTGCTGTTGAAGGGCAAAAACGTAAATGCCGGTTGAGAAATGTGGTGCATGTACCGAGCTTGAAGTACCATCTCCTCTCAGTATCTTCCATGTGTGACTGGGGTGCTACTGCAGTGTTCGACGAGCAGGACGTGTGTCTGTATAAGGGCTCGGCTCTGTTTGCAAAATGGCGTCGCATTAAAGGCCTGTACTACTTGTGCACCGACATAGACCAGTCAAGACAATCCAATAAAGCACTTCTGTCAGACTTGTCACTATGGCATCGCCGAATAGCTCATATATATGTGGATGGAATCAAGCACAAGGCACGAAATAGTGGTGGGCAGCGCTGAATGTGGATGTGACTCAATCGATTGATGTGTGTGATTCCTGTATGGTGGCCGAGGCTACCCCCTATCTGACTCCCAAGCAAAGGGGGGAACGGGCTAAGGCACCATTGGACCTCGTGCACTCTGATATCTGTGGTACAATACTGGTTGCTTCCTTGGGTGGATCGCGTTAGTTTGTCACATTCATTTATGATTACTCCCATTCTTGCTTCCTTTATCTGCTCAAGCCCAGAGATGAGGTGCTGCACATGTTTGTAAAGTGTCTCAAGTTTGTCGAAAACCAGACCGGCACGCATGTGAAGACTATAACTGCACGCCAATGTATCTTACATGCTTTACGCAGAGAAAACGCTGGTGAATATTGTCAAAGTCTAGACGTGGTCAAATGACTGGCCAACCCTCCAGAAGGTCTCAGTTTGGTCCAAAAGCAAACATTCAGGGGACGATGGGCACTTTTGGAGCCCCTCGCTCCAAAAGCGCATATGCGCATCTGCTCAAATCCAACGTGAAAAGGCAATGTGATTGGCTCCTGCAAAATGCTATAAGCATTGTACACCATACAAGTTTTATCGCGTGTGTGGTACTGGATTGTGGATAGGCAGAAGTGGAGCCATGTGTTTGGTCCAAGTGTGCACGCAGTAGACGGGTGTGTTGCAATGCTGAAGATGGAAATGGGAGCTGTATTGGGCGATTTTGGACAATGTTCATTTATGGGCTGCACTTACGGGTTGGAGTGCCAGGATGTAAATGGTTGATTTTTTAGAGCTGATTCCAGATCAAGGGACTGGCAATGGATTTGCTGCATTGATGGATTTAGTTATTTCAAATTGTGACACTTTAGATTGCGCGCGCTTTTCTTGGACACCTGTACACACGAATAAGGTGCAGTGTAATGGTGCAACCACCGCCGTCGATTGCTGCAACAACGGTAAAGTGTGTGTGGTAGGGTATATGTAGGTTGGTTTTGCCTGCTTTTGGGTTAACTGGTCAAATAAGGCTGACAACCTTCCTTTTTTTACTTTCTTGTGTCTTCTACCTCCCTTTTTCTTCCTTTTTGTTTTTATTACCGGCGTGCAATGCGTCGGGTTACTGGCTCAGAGCGTCGACTTTTTGCAGACGTCATGCTCTATTAATATCTTTTTGGACTCTACGGAGAGTTGGCTTTTCTTTTGCCCAGGTTCACGTTGCGTTGCGAGCGAGTGAATCTTGAGGAAGTCGAGTGGCAGTGGTGAAAGGAGGCAAAGCTTTCAGGGACTCATCTTTGGTAGACCGACCTGCGCTTGTTCCGATCACTGCTTCTTTGCTTCAGCGCACAAGAAACACCGCGCTTTTTCCCGCAAGCAACTAGAAGGGATTAACTGGTGAAAGCTTGTCGAGTCAACTACTAGCCTCCTTTGGACGTCTCGTACGGATTGTAAAGCCAGTCACATTGAGGTGCACAGAGCAGGACTGGTCGCAGGAACCGCATCTCAACTGGAGAGAGTTACCAGGGACCAGAGGATTTGGATCTCTAGGGTAGCGGGGGTAGTATCTCCTGCTAGTGCGCCCGTCTGAAAGAGTTTTATTTGTGTCCACGCTCAAGTCAATACGTCCTGTGAGTATAATTTGAGGGTTGAGTACCCGAACTTCGCCTGTCATCGCGTACGAGACGCGTCTCGACAAGCGTGATAGACTTTGATACACGGTCTCCGCTGACTTTTTCGCTGCTGAGTGCTTGAGATTCTTCTCCGCTGCAGTTTTTCTGGTTCTTTGTGTAACAGAAGCCTTGAAATCCTTCCTTCCGCTTCACTACATTGTGTGGATATCACAACATTAGGCGTCTATATAGTTTTTTTGTTGTTTTTCTTTGGTTCTAAACCCGTAGAAACCATGTCAGATTCCGAAGTTGAAACGGAATCCACCTCTGGAATGAATTTTTTCGTTTCCATGGTAAGAGTGGTGATGATAATATGCTGTGGCGTCGCCGTCTTCGAGCTGCATGCCGTATTAATGTTCTCTGGAATTTCACGAATTCCTCTGGTGTTCAATCTACCACAGATAGTTCAACTCAAGACACAACTATCGCAGGTAGTGGCACTGAAATAGCAGCCCCCGGTATCATTGCAAGACGAGAAAAGGCTTGGGGTATCATCATCTGTGCTCTTGGTGATGCTCCATTACGCGTATTCATGGACGTGGATGATGATCCTGCACGTATGTTGCAACTTTTGGATGGATTTTACGGCTCCAATAGAACTGTATCTAGGATTTCAGCGCAGACACGATTGTTTCGAATGTCGTACAGCAGTGAGAACATTTCCAGCTATGTGGATCAATACACGGCATTGTTCGCTTAGTTAGACCGTTGGGGAAAGGATGCTGATACACCAGAGTCTCACAAGGCACCTATGCCACTTGCTTTCATGGATCCGAACAGTTCGTTGGAGTCCACGGCTGCTGCACTACGTACCAAGGACATATCGGAACTCACTTGGGACTATGTCGCAACCACTTTGATCAATCAGTACAATGCTCGTCTGGTCAGTTCTTGTAGGTCTGGACGTACGCGAAGTCGAAAGAAGAACAGCAGCAAAGGTTCTGGTGGTTCACTTGTGTCCCAAAACTCTAGTCACACGCATATCAGGGACGGAAGTGACTCTGATGACCGGCCAAGTACAGCTGGTAGAGCATACGTGGTGTCCAGTAACCGGACTTATCACTTTGAATTCTGTGATCGTGATGGTCACACAAAGGACCGATGCCTTGTGAGTCCCGATAAACCAGATAATCACTTACCCAAAAGCATCCTGGACAAGTTTAGCATCAAATCGAAGAGCATATCTGGGGCGTCCAAGTCTTGCAATAAGCCGGCTCGTAGTTCAGAAAATTGAGGTATGTGGTATGGCACTGGAAAAGTCTTCCATCGTACCTCCCGACAGTTGCGATATGGACACCTATGCCATTAATGGTGCAACATCACACTTTTTCCATTCAGTGTCTGCGTTTATTCCCGAGTCTTTTCACAACGTAGAAACTCGAACCATCATGCTTGCAGACAACACTGAAGTATGTGCAACGCGGCGAGGTGACATACTATTGCCATTTGAGTACGCAAACCTACGATTGACTGATGTCCTGTTCGTTCCAGACCTGGAATACAATTTGTTATCCATAGGATGCTTGGCGGACAAGGGCATTGAATCCTTCTTTCGCTCAAGTGAAGTTCGTATTACCTTGGACAATGGGTTTGTAATCCGCAGTGGCCATCGCGATCGACGCTCGGGGTTGTACACCTTACCCTCTCCGATATTGCAAGGTACCAACCCAACCTCACCCTCGTCACCAACTAATGGAGATCATTGCATGAAGACATCGGAGTCCAGTATTGCTAATTTATGTCACCGGCGACTTGTCCACATCAATGCGCGCGACCTCCAGTCAGTTTACAAACATGCTGAGGGGGTGCCGAAGGTGTCGAAAATGGAGAAGATATGCCGCCCTTGTATGCTTTGTAAGGCGTACAAACTTCAGTTTCCCTCCAAATATGACTGAGCATGAGCCGTAGGTGAGGTGGTACATTCCGACATACTACAACCCGTTGTACCGTCATTCCTGCAAAAATTTCAATATTCCTCTACCTTCCTTGACGAGCATTCAAGGTATGCACTTTTAGGGTTCATGACCCATAAAAGTGAAATTGCTGTTGTATTCGATGCAGTTGAGCACAAGTTCCAGCAACTTGGAGGAGTGGGCATTGCGAACGTGCACTTGGATAATGCCAAAGAGTATATTGCGTTGCAGCTGACTGATGTTAACAATCTTCAGGACACTTCTTTCTCTCCTCCGTATACTCCGGAACACAATGCATTAGCCGAGCGCATCAATCGCACTATGGAGAACGCTGCTCCAGCTTTGCTCGTACAGGCAAGTGTACCAGAGTGCTTGTGATTATAATCGTCAAAGCACGTTACAAATGTTCGCAATAGGTTTTGTCCCTCTGCACCTGGAAGCAGCCCTTACCTTTTGATGACTGATTCAAAACAATCCCTGAAGCATGTCAAAGTGTTTGGGTGTGCTGCGTTCGTTCTTAAGAGGAAACCGGATACCAAGTTCGAGTCTCGTGCACTTGAGGGAGTGTACTTGCAGACTCTTGAGCATGGTGTGTATGATGTTTTAGTCAATGATAGTGATGAGATTCCACGCATTGTAAAGTCTCGGCATGTGACATTTGACGAGTCCAAGTTCCCTGGGGCACCATTTCTGGAACATGTTATGAGTGATGAAGGTGCATCAGATAATACTTATGAATGCACAGATCACTCTGAAATCGATACTGAGAGTGGTAGTATGGTTTCTGTGGACAATCCATTCGACATTGAGAGTGGTACGGAACATATTGAATCCACTCCTATACCAACGGCACAGAGAATTGAAAGCGGTACCGATCATCCAGATGATAGTGAGCATACTTCTGGTGACGATTCGGACCCAGACAATGGTGGTGAGCATGCCCCAAGTGCTAGTCAACATACTTCAGACACTGATGTCTTACCGGAATCTGAACCAGAACCACACTCTCCTTGCCGTACACGACGTGCACCAGCTAAGTGGTGGTACATGGCCGGTAGTGCAACGTCACAAATGGATATTACTACCAGTGATGAACCTACTATGGGCGAAGCACTGTCTGCCACACCACTTGAGCAGAGCTTTTGGAAGAATGCCATTGATGAAGAACTGACATCTCTGGAGGAGAAGAACACTTGGGAGGAGGATGAAGCACCTGCCTCTCAGCCTCTTCCCACTCATGTCATTTTAAACGTAAAGCGCGATGCCAAAGGATCGGTTGATAGATTCAAGGCTAGGGTTGTGGCTGGTGGCAATCACCAGACATACGGGCAGAACTACATGGAGACATATGCGCCAGTAGTGCCATTTAGCCTGGTCCGCATGTTCCTGTACGTCGCACTTTGTCTTCAGATGTATGTGGCTCAAGTAGATGTTAAGATTGCATTTCTCAACGGTGAGCTTAAAGAAGACGTGTGGGTGATGTCGCCGCGTGGTGTTCCCGGTCTCACCACAAAGTGCTATAAGTTACTCAAGGCTATGTACAATTTGAAACAGGCTCATCTAGCATGGCACACCAAGTTCAAAGCAGACGTGAAGAGATTGGGTTTTGAGGAACTACCCAGCGCACCGTGCGTATTCAAGCGAAAGGATGGAGATGGCATGTATGCCTACATATTTGTATATGTGGACGACATTCTGGTGTTCACGCCAACGCTGGAGCAACGGACTACGGTGTTGGAGGAGCGCAAAACACTCTATGACCTCCGCATTGAGAACCGAATCACTCTGTACCTTGGCGTGGAGCTGTCATGGAAGATAGGTACAGCCGGACAACTCCTTGGTGTCAAGCTGGGACAGACGCTGAATATTGAAAGTATACTTCGACGATTTGGTCTCCAGAACGCTAAGCCAGTACCTAGCCCTATGTTGGAGTGCTTTTTCACATCTCTAGCAATGGAGGAGGACAAATCATCAATGGATGTGCAGTTGTACCAGCAGATGATTGGGTCTCTGCTGTACTTGGCACTACGTGCTAGGGTGGATATACTTGCTCCAGTTCTCATCCTGGCTCGTTTTCAGAGTGCTCCTACCGCTTGGTGTCACAAAGCTGTGAAGCGTGTGCTCAGGTACCTGTGTGGAACGCGACAGCATGGGCTATGCTACAGGCCTGGATCGCTAGATCTGCATGGTTTTGTGAACTCTGACTACGCTGGAGATACTACGAGTCGGAAGTCGATGTCCGAGTATATCGTTAAACTTGGGTCAGCAACCTGCTGGTATGGTGGTCGAAAACAAGCGTCAGTTGCGCTATCCACTGGCGAGGCAAAGTACTATGCTCTGACATTGGCTGCGCAGGAAGTGGTATGGGTTGCTCCTGTGCTACGGGAATGCTGCTTCGACGTGAAAACTCTGGTTCCTCTACACCCTGACAACCAGTGGGCATTGCAGTGGGCTGGTGGTGAAAGGTGTCCTTGGGAGCTGTATTGGGCGATTTGGGACAATGTGCGTTTGTGGGCGACGCTGAGGGGTTGAAGTGCCAGGATAGAAATTGTTGATTTCTTAGAAATGGTTCCAGATCAAGGGACTGGCAATGGATTTGCTGCATTTATTGATTGAGTTATTTGGGATTTGGACCCAGCTCTAAAACATCAACAATTTCCATACTGGCACTCCAACCCCTCAGCTCAGCCCACAAACGCACATTGTCCCAAATCGCCCAATACAGCTCCCATTCGCATTTTGGGCAGTGCAGCACAACCGTATATCACGCAGGGTAGTCAGCACGTAGTCTCATGTGAGTTCTGAAATCTCCTTGGTCCTAAGTGCTGCTGCAGTTGACTCCAATGAGCAGTTGGGGTCAATATATGCCAGAATCATGGGTGCCTTATGATCTTCCTTGTTTTACTTTCTTAATTCTTCCTCCTCCCTTTTTTCCTTTAATTTTCATAACCCGCGTGCGTTGCTTTACTTTATGGGCCCAGAGCGTCGACTTCTGGCCTACCTCTCATTTCTTCTGTTCTGTACCTGATTTCGTTCCAAACATACTGCTTGACATACCAGATAAGATAATTGAACTAGCGGATAAAACCACTGTCACTGCCACCCCGCACGACCTGCAGGCAGTTTACAAACATGCTGAAGGTGTGCCAAAGATCAAGTGCATGGAGGAGGTATGTCGGTCATGTCACCTTGGCAAGGCCCATAAGCTGCCATTTCTGGGCAAGTTTACACGAGCCAAAAACGTGGCTCTAACCATTTTTTCAACGTACGAGGCGTCCAATTGCGATAAACCACAAGCAGAATACACAACGGACGCTATAGCCAATCCAAGATATTCCTGTAGCGAGAATGATAACCAACAATCCTCAGTCAGCAAATCAAAACAGAACGATCATACTTCATTCAGTAATGTAGCTCGCGAATCAAGCAAAAACGAGGGTAGCGCCGATATGAACAAATGCACACATAAACCAGACTAACGCAGTTGTAGAGGAAAAGCCTTTTCACAAGATGAGACATTGCTTCTTGCAAAGGCTTGGATTGAACAGTCAGCAAAGTTTTGTAATCAGCACGACAAAAAAATGTGGGCTGAAATAGAAGAAATATGTAGAAAGAAGTATGAACCGGATCGCAGCTCTTCGTCTCTAAAAAGCAGCTGGCATAGGTTAGCCAGAGAGACGAAGCACTT
Source organism: Gracilariopsis chorda (assembly GCA_003194525.1). Taxonomy (NCBI): domain Eukaryota; phylum Rhodophyta; class Florideophyceae; order Gracilariales; family Gracilariaceae; genus Gracilariopsis; species Gracilariopsis chorda. The sequence goes on along the minus strand of NBIV01000055.1, from coordinate 262,114 downwards.
TCTGGCTGCACGGAGTAGGGTGAGGGCAATGAAGGTATCAGGGGCAAACGACGATTTATTGGACGACATTTTGCAAGAACCGTATCTAAAGATAGCAGAAAAAGGCTGAAGATGGAATCGCTGTGTATGCGGCGCCGTAAAAATGGGTTTCTATTGCATAATATCTCTCTGAACAAGATAAAGTTTGGGATTAAGGCGGCAAGAACAAGAAGAAGTCAAACTCAATGAAAGATAGTACCACAATTAGAAAAGAAACAGATGGTAAGGAACGCGCTGATGAGCGTTCACAAGCTCCACCAGGCATGGATAGGAATGTCTGTCTGGCGAACAAGAGGGAAAGAGATTAAGGGTTGGTTTCCAGCGATGTAGAAATACGCCCGAACGGAATAAAGAAACGAAACCTAGAAGAAAAAATGCTAAAGAAGAACCAAGGGTGACGGACATTGTACGATGATTTCAAGCACGTCTGGGCGAGGTTAATAGGATCTTGAGGCAAGAAACGGAGCGGTAGAAGTTGGAAAGGCAGGAAGTAGATGATACCCAGCCGTTCAAAATGTTGGACACTAAATCGTCTGAGTGCAAGGAGATCATGGCGGATGTGCTGAGCTGCAGGCCACGGAGGGTAAAGAGTTATACGAACGGCAAAAAAAAGACACTGTGCTGCGCATCAAAACCGATTGTGGTGACGGTGACGGGAACACCATAGAATAGAGTATCAGTAAAAAGGAATCCTTCGCAGTAGATTTAGCCAAACGGATATCCTTCATCTGTCATTCTCGCTTCTGGCGGGGGTGCTGCCCGTGTTTCTATGTAATGCCCAAATGGCGTCTATCGCGTCGCTCCAGTGAACAGCAAGTCATGTCTCGATATTGGTTCGCGCCGTTGCCCGCATGAACACAACGCCTAAACAGCGAGAAACGTTTCAGATAATCTACTCTGAGAGGTTCCCTTCACTTCTACCCACTACAAATGTAACAGGAATATAAACCAACGCCGAAATCTCTTACCTGCGTCTTTGTTCTCCCGAGCATCTAATTACGTTCTTGCGTAGAGCACTGAAGCCAAATGGTGACGTAATAAGGCTCTCTTTTGTGCTCAGTGCCTCTCTATCCAAGTTGCCATCCACCATGATTGCGTATTTGGCTTGCTGTTCTTGTTGAAGTTCTTCCGTCCTTCTTTACTGCAGACCGATGGTCTCCTCAGCGTATAGTTCCGTAATGAGGTTTAATTCTTTTCCTTCAGCTTGCGAATCCTCAATAAAAAAATCCCTTTGGCTTCATGCGAACCGATATGTTTTGAACTATGAAACAGAACTTACTCACCATGACCACTTTTTTTTTATACCATAAGAAAGATTCTCTTCGCAGTAACTAAACAGAGCCTGTAGAACACCGAAAGCCCTTTCGGTGTCCTTTCGTAATGCTTACTCTAGTTTTATGTACTGCCATTCGTTCACGCTCGCCAGAGAATGAGTCGGACACGCAAATAGAGTCCATCGGGGATATATTCCATCCACGAGAAAATAACCTAGACGATTTTTCTGCGCATTACGATGCAATATGTTGTCAGTAGGGAGATTTGTATTATACGTACGGTTCAAGATGGAGTTGATTAAAGAGGATACTTCTTAAAGTGTTTTGTCATTGTTTATGCCACAACGACCCACGAAAAAATGCCACACAAAAGTATCTCTATCAGACCATGCTTCGACTGCAAGTGTAGCAAGCGTCCCTTCTTTCGTATTATGGTACTCTCATTTCAGTGAACCAGAGCACGTCTTACAGTGTATTTTGCAGCAGTGAACGCATCCAATACATCCTTTGAATATATCTTCACTGTATCTGTCTGATATGTTCTGTAGTTCGCTTTTTGTCCGCAGTGTGTTTTGGCACCTGTATCTGTATAAATGTATGATACAAGAACAAGAGCGGTAAAGTAACCTGCGATAGTCTCTGCACCCATTCCACACACATCATCCAGATCATCAAAGAAGCGAGCAGTTCCCAGTATTCTGAAGCATGCTCATATCGTTATTCCAGCAGAAATTCCTTTCTTCTCCGCTGCATTCTTTTGTTGCTTCCATATATGTGGAAAAGAAGAAGTCTAATCTTCCAACATTTTTTCAAACATGACTCTGGGAACTCGAAAAGGCGCCTCAAAGGACACAAGGAATAGGTTGGATAGCCACCAAGGTAGTTGTTGGTTCATGTGCTTTGCCCTCATTGAATGTTTTTGAAACCTAATTGTCTGCGTTTTTGTTTGTTCATCGTGCGTTGTCGAATCAATGATGAAGCTACTAGAGCTCCAGCAACTGTTACGGTTCAGTTTCGTATATAAACATGTCTGTTTCCCCTATTTTGTGCAGTCATGACTCCAAAGTCATCAGCCTGTAATTTTAGTGGCTGGAACGATCGAGCAGAGGCAAGGCGATCAAACGGCGTCATTCGGACATGTTGGCTGTCATTCTTTATGCCTTATAAAGAGCGCTTGTTTGAGTGCTGAATTGATTGGCTAGCATTTCGTGTTTTCCAGACGGCTCGTACATGTATTCAAGCATATAGCACTCGACTGGTAGACTTGCACATTGTTTGGGACGGTTAATTGAATGTTATTTTCAAAACAATTGTCTATAACATAGAGCACTGGTAAGGTTGCTCTTATCATAGAATGCACTAAGCATGGATCAGTAGAGTAATTTGATTCGCTTTGACCATTAAAAATCGACTCATTCTCGAAGCATAGGAAAGATCCAGAACTTGAAAGTCATGTAGCTCTCTAAAACGGCTCATATGCTCAAACAACAGATCCCATTACTGACGTATGGGCGATTTTTTCAACTGGCATAGAGCATCTCGTCGCAATTGTCCATATCCGCCTCCCTAGATACCCTCGAGATATTCCCACACAATCTATTTCAACGAGCACCAGTTTCAATAGCCAATGTGCCCAGAAAGCAGGTCTTTGCCCCAAAGCAGCGCAGATGGCCACATGAGTATGGGAAATCCCGCCCTTCTACAGCTTCGCTAGTCTAACATATCTATTCGAAACTGCGCTCGAGCTCACAATCTGTCATATACTACCCTCCAAAGTTACGTCAAAAGAACAATAAAAAATCCTTCTGACAAATCAGAGGACTGTCCTTCTCTATTTACAACACACGAAGAACAAATAATCAAGGACTCTGTTCTACATTTTTCCCCAAATGGAACACTGTTATCTTGCAATGATTTCAAAGATCTATTGCAACAATATGTTCGGTCGCTGCTAGTACAGCGTAGAAAAAAGCTTACGTTTACAGATGACAGACCTGTTGATGGCTTTGCTCGTAACTGTTTTGAGCGATATAAAGATCTAACGCTCTAAAGTCGGTCAAATGTAGAACCATCGCGCCGAATGGCTATATCTCCAACGAAATTGGCAAGATATTACCCCGGTCTCAGGCAGATATACAAAAAGTACAAAATCTGATCCCCGGAGCAAGTATTCAGCATATATGAAAGTGGTTTTTCCACGCGCACGGCGGCTCGATTTCAAGCAAAAGCATTGTTTGACAACAATGGACAAAGCAACTCCGTGGAACTCAAGCGGATGTCAAAAGCTCAACATTTTATTATTATGCCAGTGGTTTCCGCTGATGGAGTAGCGTGGAGCCCGCTTAGTTTACCTTCTGGAAAGCATGCAAAATTCCAAAGTAGACGGGATGGAACCATTTACAACCCATCTACATTTCTTCCAGCACCAGCAAACTGTGTGTACAGGGAAAAAGAAGGGTTTGACACAGCAAGATCCTTCAGTTGGGGTAAGACGTTCGAGGAGGAGACAGCCGCTTTACAAGTACACTATGAAAATATTGTGCGAGCAGTCGATGGTTATGGAGCTCATGTCTTGTTCGACGCCCTTCAGGTCTTCTGAGAAAACCGGATGGTAGCCGTCAAATTACCAGCACCTACCAGTCATCGCACTCAGCCATAAGAGTATGCTGTCTTTTCGCCCTGCAGAACTGCATTTTGAAACGTTCTGAAGAATCGCACAATTGCTGCAAAGCACGACATGACGAGCGATATATGAACCATCTGCGAGCTTTTAAAGGATACTTATAAGCAGGCGGTGACCTTTTGAAATATACAATCTGGGTTCAGGCCGTGCAGCTTGCGGGATCGAAGTTTCAATGGTATGAACCTTGCTATTATAAGCATAATGGATATTACGAACTCAGATGGTGCTACAAGTCAAGAGTTGCGTTAAAAACCTTGTAGTGCTTTGTAGAGTCCTTAAAATCGTTTTGGAATCTCTTACACAGTGATGGCGTAGTTGTAGTCAATGGTACAGTTAACACGCAAACTAGATTGTTCTTGACAGAAAATGGAGTGCCTATCGTCTTAGAAGATCGGGAGCAAAAGCGAGAGGAGGTCTAGAGAGAAAGACCGGAGCGAGGTGCGCGAGCGGAAGCAAACAGGCTCCAGAAAAAGTGCGATGCCGCAGAGTGGCAGCTACGAAAGCTGCAAGCCGAGCGCGAGAAGCGAACACACCGGATCTGGTTGAGTCATAGGAGCGAGCGACATCAACACCTTGCCTCAAACTGGGCTGCTCGTTGCGTGGCTGCGCGGCTACGAGCAACAGGTTTTATTGAAGTGGCAACTGAAAGCTCCCATTAAAATATTATAAATTCTGCGCCATGGCCACGGCGCATGTGATCCATAATGAATGCATCGTTAGGGTCTTTGAGGATTAAAAGCATCACGTCGTATGCTTGAAAAGATTTTCGGAAACGTTAGTCATGTTTTGGCCAGTTTGTGAGAATTGGCTTTACTAGAAAAGGGTTGTTGGTCGCGAAACGTGTAGAATGTTCTAGTACTGCTCGAACACACGTGTACAGTGTTCCAGCAGCTTCTATAGCGTTCTTTGCTTCGCGGCCTAAGCCGTGCTACTGTAATTAGGTGACACTGGCGCCAGAAGACGGAGTTTTATTGGTTATTGTGCAGCTCCAGAGGGTGCTAGAAGCCAATGGAGTAACCTAGAAGCATACATGAGTAAGTAGAAAGTAGTAATGCGTTCCTACGTTATTTTAAGTGCTTTGAGAGGCTATAAAACGGCAATTTTAGGCCTGGACTTTGGTCTGGACTCAGCTCAACATCAAACTTATACACATACTTCACCCTTCAACCTTTGTCACTCTTTCAGTCAACCATTCAAACATTATCTGCGTCTAGGGAGGCGTTTTCGGCTTAGTGCCTCCTTGGGGTGGAAAAATGCCGTCACTAAGTCCGGTTGAAGTGCTTCAAGCGTCCACGGAAGACGGGCAGTGTGTATTAAATGTGCTTTTGTCGTCTCTGAGCCCCACCGGAGTTTTGATCGGATAACGTTGTCGGTCGAAAGACCTGGCGATCTCCGGATGGAATTGATGGACGGGAAGCTGTCTGCAGGCGACGTGCCGTGCAACCTTTCCTGCAAAGGGCCAGATTGGGCACAGCATAAAAGCATATCTCGCTGTTAGTAGCTTTCCTTCGGAATCCCTGTAAGGATTGTATGCGTCTACTTCTGTTTAGCGCAGAAGTAGATAGGCTCCAGAAATCGCTGCATATCCGGAGTGTCTGACCGGAAGCCAGGAGTTAGAATTCTAGTGGCCATTGACGTAAGTCATTGGGCGCACGCCATTTCAAGAAGTTTTGAAGAAGTTTTCAGGGATAGAGAATTTTGCTCTCCCTTTTGTTTTCATATTTGCTTAGCAGGTTGAGCCCTTTTGGTGCCTGCATTTCCATTTTTCGCACTTTCTGTTTATGATTTTCATCTCTACGGGGCTTTAAGCTACGAGGAAACCCGTTTTAGCATAATTTATGGCTAAGTTTGGCCCCCCTGCGTCACCGTTTTGTGATGGCGCCCACAGGGGTTTCAGCAACGTTTGGGGTTATACATCACATTTTGAACACAATTTTTTTTAGAATTTTGAAAATGATCGACGTATTCGTACTTTGTGATAGTTCATGCGTAAACCAAAATTTGTGCTGATATATTATGCAAACTCTCGGCCTCGGCGCGAAGTGCTGCTCGAGGCAGGAGTTCGCTTTTCCTTGTAAGGATCTAAAGGCTCCATACCCCGGTGCTCACAAAGTGAACATTTTAGTTCACATAAAAGTAAGGTGAGTTTTGGAGACTTTTGGTGAGTTCTCGGTTACAGAGAGAACGTCTCTCGACGCCGGGTGATGTTCGCTCTGTGAGCCTCCAAGATATTTTCTGACCCTCTCCGACGGTAGCATTATTCCTTGACGACCTCGAGAGAGCATTTGGTTCACTCCTTCAAGACTGACCAGCTATGGCTCAGCACTCAACTCCCCTTCGTCGAACTTGCACAGGTGCCAACTGCAGTGCAGATGCCCGCAACGGAACAATCTGAATCGACAAGTACGCTACAGGGGTGAATACAACTTCTGTCGACGCTCAAAGCCACTCCGATGCACCACCCGTAACGTCATCGCAATGTTTGCAAAGTATTTCTGGGCAGTTTGTGGTATTCCACCAACGACTGTAGGGTCTCGGTAGCAGAGGTGGATATCCATGGGTAACCGCGTAAGCAGGCGCCGCCTTGCGGGCGACGGTCTAGTAACATAGGCTCGGGTGCCAAACGGTGACGTCTCGTGAGTGCACGAACGGACGAAGAGTCGGAGGGTTCGGAGATCTCGGTGTCGAGTACAGCACAGGATTATCTGAGAAAACAGCACACAACGCCAAGTAAAAGGGGCGAAGCGGGAGTCAGTAATGACAGGAATATTAGGAGATCCTCGGAACGAGAGCTGTAGCTCAGATAATGTTAGGCACTGATGCTACAGGCGCTCCAATGTCGTAAACGACTTAGGATTCCTGTAGTTTACCACTTGCATAAGAAGTTGGTTGTTGGTTGGCCTCTGCCTTCTTCACCTGGGCTTCAGCCCTTTACTAGGCCCATAAGGGCAGCGCGACGGCCTCACTGTCAAGCCTACACGTGTGGTTAGCCACTATTTGGCAGTAGAATAAAATATCGAATAAATTATTTGGCAATGGGTGCCAGTGTGGTACAGGTGCACACCTGCACTAGTGTGCCACCCATGAGACAGTTCTTTTCATAGCTGTCGCTCAGTATCGTTAACGTCAACGTCAATTGATGAGTTGCAGCCCGCAACTTAAGCGATAATCAGCACTCCGAATCCATTGCATCCTGAATGCTACAAAGTTAACATGCGATACTAACGACATGCAAACTGCGCTTCGCGCCAGTGGGTCTCCAGAAAGCCACCACAAAAACGCACTATTTAATTGCAACCAGTTAGCGTTGGGAAACAGTAATGCAGACAAAATCAACGAAAGCCACATTGGTGAGTCGGACAAGACATATAGCGCCGCAGGGAATAGTGCTAAACAAGAAGACAACTTCAAATCTAGTTCATTTACTCCCTCGGACATGGTAATCGATGACAGTGAAGTGGAAGACTTGCACAACTATAAAGAGCATACGCATGTTCCAAATGCCCTCGAGGCCACAAAACATTGCAACAGGGGACTACTGGGCTGGCATGTTTGTGGAGCCCAGTGAGCTCATGAGTGGTGTGCTGGAACTTGAAGGGAGTGCTACGGATATGTGTTCATCTACTTCATTGTTGAAACCTGCACAGCGCAGTGACGCTCAGCGTGTTGGAGGTCTAAACGGTTGGAAGTATGCTGACACTTTTGGTTCTATAGCGCTCTCTCTTGATGATGCTGATGGTCGTTTAGATGCTAGGTTTGTGGAGGAAGCTAATAGTGTTGTGGAGAAGGTTAAACGAGAGATACGAAGAGCTCGTTATAAAACCGGTGCAATTGATGAAATGAGCATTTTGCGAGTGGATGTGCTCAACCGTTTTCTGCCTCTGAGCGTACTTGAGAAACTCAAATGGCATGTGAACGGTGCTCTCTCAGAGAGACATAATGAGCAAGCAACAACAGAAGAGCTCCGTGCATGTATAGTGACTCATGTTATAGATGCATTTTACGGGGTCAGCGTTTCTACCATAAATTCAAGAGATCAGAAGGAGTTTTATTTTCAAATTGGTATAAAAAGCAAACGCTACGACTAAATATGGTCGGCGATTTGCGATACGAAAGAACTACGTCAGCCTTACGAGTAGCTTGGAGCAGGATACTCGAATAAGCCAGTACAAGGAAATCAACTGATTACAGAAATGGAGCAAGACCTGGCTGGTGTAAAGAGAAATATGGTATACGTACCAGGACATACGATATTCAGCCTTGAGGACGATCATCAACGTCTAAGGTCCCGTGCTGTAACGCAGCTCACTAACCTATTTCGCATAAAAAACCCTGCTGAAGCACTAGGGCCTGTGAATAAAGCTCTGTGCTCGGCATTGACTTCGGCATTCATTGCAAGTCACTACTCAAGACCGGGAGAGAAAATGATTGACGTCTGGGAGCGTCTTGTGCAATTAGTTCCAGGGGCGGCAACACGAGGCTCTATTCAGGCCATGGTGGATGCAAAGTTTGCAGCAGATCGTGGATATAACGGAGCTGAATCCATTAAATTTATCAATGACAGACTTGGTGCGACAGAAATCGGTACGCACAAGCGAAGTCTTGATTACCCGTTTGTTTCTGGGGAGGGCCCCGTGGGGAAAAGGCACAAGGGCATGGTTGTCCAGGAAAACGGGTGCAGAGCAGTGTACAGTGCCACCCCATCAGCGAAAGAAAAGTCTGGGACAGATGTGCAGGCCACGGTTTACCGCGAGAGCTTCTTGGGCCGCATTGCCTCAGTGTATCATAACAATCTAAAGTTATTCGGGGCAGATCGTTTTACGTTAATCCCAAGGACAGAGTTTACTCGTTGTCTAACAGAGGAAGACATTCGTGACTTGCACTTTGTGTATGATGCTGCTCAGGAGAATGAAGGCCATAGTCAGGGGCAAGCTGCTGGCTCCTCTCGGACATGCCCTTATACTTTTTCTTTGCCATGAACAGAGTACAACAGTATTCCATACTACAATCAGAAGATCCCGGATGGTTTGTTGGGCGGGCATTTCGGTTCACGTCTAGGACGACTCATGGGTTTCTTACAGCGTTTTGTACAGATTGTGAACAGAGTCTCAGGTGCGCCGCAGAGGTATTGAAAGGAAATGTTATTATGAACGGCGAAACAGCATTGAATTCAGAGAGAGAGGCTTCCGAAGAGATAATACGAAGTAAGTGGAAAGAGGTGATCAATGTTTTTGGAATGCGGAAAAAGAACATTGAGAGCGATGAGAATGGCAGAAATGAAGCAGTTTAGCAAGTAATGGAGGCAAAAGTGGACAATTTGCGTCTCCTACGGAAGGAAGAACTGCTGACAATTCTTCGAAGAGTACAGCAGCGCCAACCCTCATCACTCCTTAAAAAGCAATTAATTGACAAAGTTCTTGACCTACAGAACGCTCTAGCAGATGGATCACTCAAATCATCGGTTCCAGCACAAGCAATGCAAAAAATTAGTGAGACGCAGCAATGGGCGTCTCGTACAGAAGGATTTCGCAAACGGTTGTTTGAGGCGTCGCTTGCGGCATGGTTTACGAAGCCTTTGACTGTTACATCAGGAATGAAAGCAAAGTATTAAAGCTGCTCCCAAAATTCTTCGCAAAGAACCTTGTGTCACGAGGGGAAGCATTCCAGAAAGACTATAACACGCCTGAGAACTATAACAAGAGCATCACTATTGACCATATTAGGACTGTGGGGTTACTAGGAGGAAAAGATGTCTTGCTTCTGGCTGGTAATTCTGATAGAATGGGAGGATACCGGGATGGAAGTCAAACAAATGCTGTGGCTGTTGAGGTAAAGACAATGAACTCGTTGAGAACAATTCAGGCCGTGAAGAGCATTTGTGAAAGCGACTGTAAAATTGTGCATTTGTCTGGTATTGGCTACTCGGAGTATGCTACAAAACTATTCCATAAACCGGTACCGACATCAGCGAATCAACTGCAATGCATGCATCACGCAGCCGTGCTGGGGAATGAAATTTTTGTTGTTGCAAAAGACAGCAACACTGGCGTAGGTGGTATAATATACGCTGCACTACTCGAATTCTCTCGGGAAATATTGGCGAGCTACAAATTATGTTTGTCTGGTGTACGATGCTTGGCACTTACATGGGCTGGGCAGGAACCCAAACACATTCCGGAAGCCTACGACGATCTTCTGCAGAAAACATATGCCACTGATTTGTTGTCTTTCGCTTCATTTTATAACCTTAGCAAGGCCTACAAAGATCTTTGCTCGAAGCAAGGACCACTTGTTCCCGCTCGCATGATACGAATGACGTGTTTGATTTACTGGAATCATTTAAAAGGCAGCGTAGATGAATGTCGTCCAAATATGAAGAACTAGTCTTACAAAAATCATCTGAAAACTCGATCGTCAGCGTCATTAGAGGACTAATCTGTGCTCAGATTAATAATGCAGTAATTGTATTCAGTTTGTGTACTGGTAGTAACAGAATATTGCTTCCCACAGCTGGAGACCAAAACAACATACAAAAAAGGAGCTACAGAAGATTGAGACTGGAATGTCAACTTGTTGACCAAGATGTATCTTTATGAGTGGAGTGGATACGGAGACGCCGACTGACGTGCGAAGCAACTGTCAATAGTTAGAAAAACGGCGGGAGTTGTATGGTTTGATGGGAGTCTTTGGTACATTGATGTGTCAAAAAATAGAGGGTTGGCTTTGGAAAATAATTAGAGTGGTTTTTAAACTTAGTGACATTTCAGAGGGAGTTGGGGCTTTTAGCGCTGGGGCTATCAGCCATTATATCTGGGAAGGTTGAAAGGCGTTCCGTCGAGCCTCTGGGGCAATTCTCTGGAGATGTAGTCGGTGCAGTAGCTTCGGTTGAGTTCTCGGATTCCTGGAGCGAAGCTGATTTTCACGTTGAACAACGATCCTTCCCTAGACAATTGTGAGATTGAAGAGGCCCACTGCTGAGAGATTGATGCAGTTGACCCGATCGAGTTTTCGGACCCTCGGGGAGATTTTCCAGTTTTGATGCGTCGAGTAAATTTTCTCTCACCCCTAAGAAAGACTACTAGTGTCCCCTTGGGCCTTGGTTTTAGTGGGTAGTGTTGTGGCTTGTGAAATCCGAACTTAATCTTGGGCTCACCCCTGGGAGAGAGCAAAGGATTTTGTGAAACGCGGCGCCCTGCGAGAATTGAGGTTTTAAAATTCTGACTTCGCTGGCTTTAGGAGTACTGAGCACTGCCCCCCCCCCCGTTCGTGCTGTGTGTTTGCCCGTGGGCGGGTGAGCATGCCAGGAGTGGCGTTCGGGGTAACCAAGGATTTCGTCCACGTTGATGTCTAGTCGTGGCCATAGGATTTATCATCCCCCTCGTACCCAGAACGGGGATGCGCTGTTTTATGGTAGAATCGGCTGGGAAATGGACGTCAGCGTGTTGCTGGCCTGTACGTCACTCCCACGGGGTCTATCTCATAGGCTCAAAAATCCGTGGAAGGCGTATCGACTAATTGATGGAAGACTTTAACCAGAAAATTGATCGGGACTGGCCTGACAGGCCTGCTTCGGCAGGAGAATGGTGTTATGTGGTTTGATCTATCCTGCTCTAAGTTAATGAGAGAATTGGATCATAACAATCCTAAAGAATCTGGATAAGTGGTGACGTGTGCATGTTGCAGATTTTTACTGTAAGCAAGCATGGTAGTACGCATATTCAGGGTGCCCTAGCATGAAGCTGGTGGGGGGCATTATGTAAATAACCCAGTAGGGGCAGTAACAAAATTGTGGTAGATGCTTTTTCAGTCTCGGCGCTGCAGGAGCACGTTCTCGTCGTGCCGTTCGTGAGTTCTCCGGATTCCTGGGCAGGGAAAAATGTTTTTTGACCTGCTTGGTTGAGTCTGAAGGAAACTAAGACTCCTGCATATCTACGTTGGAACGATTGCCACTTAGGTAGGCTGGTCTGAAAAACGGATGTAAAGAACTTTTTCTCATGCTCCCCAGCTTATTGAAAAATCAAAATTTTGGCTGACCGCTTGATTCCAGTGAGCTATTTTCGCTTGACAATTCAGGAGGTGGGTGTTAATTTTTAGGGTATAGTAGGGTTTTTGCTTAAGGTGATTCTGCTCCGAAAGCTCTACGTCCACCCCTTAAGAAGCATGTGCGGCTACGCGTTTTTCGTAGACGCATATGGCTCCTTGGGTGTTAGAGAAACTATTTTTGAGGTTGGCGAAAATGGGTGAGACCGCTTTGTCCGCTTAAAATCTTGATCAGTGAGGGTCTGTGAAGGTGGTTTTTCCTGCCATTGCAACAGATTTTTGCACCTTCTAGTGTAATTCCTTGATTGTCTCAACAATGGGTGAGTGCGATTTTGACGATCAAACAATACATAAAAATCAGAGCTGCACAAGGGCTGTGTCACTAGGGCAGTTTGTAGCAGCTTCGATCAAGAAGTCTACTTTTCATCCCCTAGGGCGAATTTTCCCCTGAACTGAGGCCAAACTGTACTCCAGTTTGGCCTCAAGCAATGATCCGGGATTTCTTACACGTCTAACACGTGTGGCAAGACTTAGGAGAATGGTGCGCTGGTATTGTGGCGCGCTAGCGGCTAGTCTAACTCAATGAGGGGACTGGGGGCGGCATTAGCGTGAAAAAATCGATTGCCATTCCCAGGCGACCTACGAGAGAGATCCGTCTGGGCCGGGCGCGGGTACCGTTAATACCGTAGAAAGTTCTAGCAGCGTGCCTATAAACTCCTTTAGGTGCTCCGACATAGCGCACTAGGCTTTATGAGGGACAGGAGTGCAAAGATGCAGCCATTCCGGCTTGCGGGGCTTTTTAGCTGTACTACCGCAAAGGAGCAGCCCTCTCAAACAAATAGGAGCCTGTCAGTAGGCCAAACTGATTAGGAATTGTGGTATGAGTCTGCCGCTTTTCTGAAAATATCGACTTGCTACAAAAGAAAAATTGTCCGAGGTCCTGCGCCATTGTGAAGGTATGAAGACGCGTAAAGAGGCCCAGGACTGTTTTAGAAAGGAGGTGAATTTCGCAAAGCTCTCGAGGCGTACTGAAAGTGGCTTGAACAATGCGCTCGAGTGGCTTGAAGCAAAATGCCCTGAGTTTGACTCCGACTGGGTGCGTCTACAACCAATAACCGCTTCGCTCGTCGCAAACGAGCTTGAGGCTGGAAGCTATCTGTCTCTCAAACTAGATTCGGAAGATGAGGTAATGGTTCCCGGTAGGCGTCGTGTGGCCTCAGATCCCGAGACGACACCGGTTTACAAAGTGAAGTACAGGTCATCCAAGAAACCGAAAGGGGTTAAGAAGTCTCGAATAGACCCGAATATTTTAGATGGAGAGGAGGCAGTTGGGACCCGCTCTTCAAAAGCCAGAAAAGATAGCAACGAAGGTCTCTCTGCAGCTGAACTTGCAGCGAAGCTGGAAGAGGTTGTCGCCACCATGAGGGGTCTAGTAGAGAGTAACAAGAGGAGGGAATAGGAGGAAAAGCCCAAAAACGTAATAAGCATGCTTTAATCACGTTCTCGGGCCGGTAGAAGGGCACTTCAAAATTCCGACAGTGACTCATCCTCGTCGAGCAGCAGCTCCGATAGTGATGAACTCAATTTGGAGGTGCGTAGACGCCGGGGAAAAAATCTAAGAAGAGGGGGAGGAAGAAAGCGAGAGTGAGTCAGAAGATGACGAAGAAGACAGTCGTCGTTTTCGTCTCACTGGGATAAGGTTGAAGGTGAAGGGAAAGGAAAAGATTGCCGGTAGCCTTATGCAAGACTGGCTGTCCGTTTATGGATCATTCACGGTAGCGGTGCAGCATTTTCCAAACTACGGGCTTAGTAATAATGCCCGTAACACCCGGGAAGCCGCATCGATAGCGCAAGCATAGGATTTCCTCCTTCAGGATGAGGGTTTCACATGGATGAAGAAACCTTCCGCGGTCGAGGTGATCGCGCGCCGACTTTTCGCCATCGAAACGGCCATGGATCACCGTATTTGGCAGGTTGCTGGCCACTTGGAGGAAAATTCCAATACTCACTCCAAACGTGTTCAGGACACACAGCTGCGGTCGTATAAGCATTTTCGAGCCGCCGAACTTGCTATGGAACGTACCCAGAAGCTACGCTCTCAGAAGAAAGGAGGAGCGGGTGGGGCGAGTTAGAGTAGACTTTCGTTTTTATTGCAATTTATCGTAGAACCAATTTTTAGAAGTAGTAGTTTATAGTTATGGATCAACGTGACCTATTTCCGTTAAAGGTGGCCGTTCCTGGAAACAGAAAATCCTCCACATCTCGCCGAAACCGCTCGCGTTTACATCATTCGCGTTTGATTTTTTGCGGTGCTGAATTTTGCGCTAGGGGCCTCATTCTGCTTTATAACCCGAATACGCGATTTCTGAGGGATTTTCGCTCCCAAATCCCGAAAAACCCGGAACGGTACCCCCAAAAATAGGAACTTGCTGCCCGCATCCAGCAATACCTCATTGACCGGTGCGAAAAATTGTGCCGTCTGGCCTTGCTGCAGGTGCAACCAGCGGCCTGTTTTTCGTACATCGATATCTATGGGGATCGGTTTGGAAAGGCAGATGCCTTGGAAATTGACCCTGATTTGATGTCGCTACCTGCTGGTGGCGTTTCAGGGTCTGTCTCTCTCTCAGCAGTATTGCCGCCCGATGTCGCCCGGCAATATTGCGACCCGGAATCTCGCTCAATTTTTTTTGATTCTGTCCCTCCGTGGCAGCGTCGAAATCAGAAAATCGTGATCATGGTGAAGGATGGAAATTACGAAGAACTCGTGGAACGGTTACTGAAGGCTCAATTGGTAGAGGTTTGCGCCGAAGGACCCGTAGAACTGAATGGAGTGTTTGCAGTCCCAAAGGATGCAGATCATCAACGTCTGATTATTGATGCCAGGCCCGGGAATTTGCATTTTCTGGAACCTGCGGACCCTTCCCTCGCTACTCCCGGCTTAATGGCGCAGCTCAAAATGGATACTTCAGGACCGCTATGGATTGGAAAATTAGACATCGACACTTTTTACTATCGGTTAGAGCTCCCGATACATCTTCGAAAGTTTTTTGGTTTGCGGCCAGTTCTGCGCAATGGTAAACGAGTGTAAATCCGCTTGAGGATGCTACCCATGGGTTGGAGTCACGCGGTTATTATTGCGCAACAAGTCCACCGTTTTGTTGCTTTTCACGCAGCGAAGCAGCCAAAAGAACTCGAGATTGTCCGAAATTCGTCAAGTAGGTTTTAGGGGTTTTTAAGAGCACCGCGACGGTTCGCGTTCCATTGGACATCTATGAGCTTGCAGTGACCAATTGGGAAGCGGCGATCCCGCTCCGTGTGGCCGGTACTTCATGGCGGCGGTTGGCCATTGGGCATGTGTGGGTGCACACGTGGCGTGCTGGCGCTCGTGTCCATCCGGATGAGGCCTTTGGGACTCCAAAAAATTGGGCTGAGAAATTGGCCATCGGAAATTGTCAATTTTTTGACGTGCCAGCAGTCGGCCTGCGCGCTGGCTGCGCGCGAGCTGCGCAATGTGCCCATATGGTACCGTTTAGGCCGCAATGAGGCGAGTCCCAATGCGGTGTCCGTTGGTCTGTGCGCGGACTAGAAGCCGAGATATAGGCCATTCTTTGTTTTGGCCGGTTTCGGGGAGTGCAACGCCGCTCCAAAATATTGTCCATTTGGCCGACAGAGTTTTTGATCAAGCGCGCG
This sequence comes from Gracilariopsis chorda, assembly GCA_003194525.1. Classification (NCBI taxonomy): domain Eukaryota; phylum Rhodophyta; class Florideophyceae; order Gracilariales; family Gracilariaceae; genus Gracilariopsis; species Gracilariopsis chorda. The sequence continues at coordinate 246,388 of NBIV01000055.1, read as the reverse complement.
TGCCTTGGCAGGCGCCGCCCGCGCTGTAAGTCCATCGGATGTTCCATTGCGCTGATAGTTAGTGCAAAAATTAGCGTGCGCCAGAGGTAGGCTGCACTATAGTTAGGCCAAGGAAGGGTTAGCGCTCCCCGCCGTGGCCCATGGAGAGCCAGATCGGCTTAGCGCTTGTAGTGCGCGTGCTCAGTGCTCCTGTCCTTGTTGTCAGCTCAACGGCTTGAGCGTGGGAGTTAGCGACGTCCATCGGACTACCTCGAACCTTGACCATTGGATTTTAGTATGTATGCCCTCTCCTTAAGGTCGCGCTCCGTGCGGCCCATGCGGCGCCAAAACCTAAGGACAAAGTTCTCCGGGATGTTCTCCCGGGGTTCCCATGTGTCCTAAGAGGGTTTGTAGCCATACCAGCGGACACGATATTTGACGAAGCCGTCGTCGTTAATGCCGGCATTGACCACCCGGTCTATAGCGCTTTCCTTAGGAAGTGAAGCTGCGTCCTTCGGAACATCCACAGGCTACTCCTCGGGTAGATCCATCTCGTCCAAAGGGGCGTAACCATCATTGGCCGACTGAGACGGTACTCCCTCGTTGCTTTCCTCTTGGAGTGAAGGGGCCAATGGATCAGCGGAGACGACCTTTGGAGGTGATGTAGCGGTCGGGGTGACCAATGGGTCTGCCATAAGTTCCCTAGGACGGGACGAAGGCTGCTCGTCCGTGGGTGTAGAGTCCTGTAGGGCGGAATTGGGAGCATCCGGAGGGGCGTCCTCAAGATTGTCCAAAGGGGAACCAGTGGGCTTCGGCGGCTCAGGCGCCGCCTTAATGCGGTCAATCGCGACGGTGTCCTGTAGGCCATCGATTTCAATAGTGACCGTATGGGACGTAGAGGAGAGAACATTGAAGGGACCAGTGGACCGTGGGAGGAGCTTTCGGGTGATGACCTCGATGTCGTCCTGAGGCTTATCCGATGGGGCGCCGTCGAGGTCGACCGTGTCACTGGCCTTCAAGGATGGCGTATCCCTCACGGCCTTATCAAAGTCATTTTTGTATATCCGTTAGGACTTCGTCAGCCGTGTACTTGCCGTCCGGATAATGTCGTCTATCCGCTTTCGGGTATACCGTTTGGCCGGGGCAGGGGTCATCTCTGCCGTAAAGTCCTGTGGGACCCAGCTGTCTTTAAGGTCAACTGCGAAGTATGGGGGCTATCGCGTGAGCGTCAGATCGAAGGGTTTAGTCCCCGTAGACCGATGGACTTGCGTGTTGTACGCATAGACCAGTGGTCCGACGTAGTCATCCCAATTGGCCTGGTGCTTAGTGACGTAGTGCACCAGTCTGTCCTTGATGGTTCTATTGAAGCGCTCAGCCTGTCTATTGGTCTGCGGATGATAAGCAGTCGTGGTAACGTGCTTAATTCCTAAGGTCGTACAGACGTGAGCGAAGAATTTCGATACGAACTGTGGCCCGTTGTCCGAAAGGATATAAAGTGGCAGACCATATGGATACACCCAATGGGTCAAGAACGCCATTGCTACGTCAGTGGCCGTAGTGGACCTCATGGGAATAGCTCTGGTGAGCTTGGTGAACCGATCGGTAAACACCAAGATAAACTTATTACCATGGGTCGTTGACGGTAACGGCCCTAGGATATCCGTAGCGATAAACTCCAGTGGTCCAGTAGCTGGGAACAGCTTCAGCTTGGCCTGATGGGTGGCTTTCGAACCGCGTGCTTTAACGCACGAGGCGCACGTCCTAGAGGTTTGCCAAAGGTCATCGGCCATAAAGGGCCAGTAGAAATGTTTCCGTAGGGACTGATACATTCTCGTTCCGCCAGGGTGGCCGGCCAACCGGGGGTAGTGGGCGAGGTACAGAACTCGTGCCCTGAGGACTTTAGGGATGACCCGTTGGATTGCTCCGTCCAGAGGGGCTCTGCGGCAGAGCAGTCCGAATCAGTCATAGTCAAACAGACAACCAGGGGTCCCGACGAGGCCAGCCTGCTTCTTGCAGTACTCGTCGTCCTTTTGGGCCTGAAGGAGCTCATCCAGCGTGATGGGCAGGAGCTCCTCTTCCTCTGGTTGAACTGCGTTAACCTCAAGAGGCTATACTTTGCTTTTCTCGTCCCTAGACCAGTCCACCAGGTATACTGCTTCCACGTCCACATCGGGGTCATCGCAACTAACGCGTCCTAGAAGGAAGTCATCCTCATGGTCAGATTCATAACCTATCAGGTCCGGTGTAGGTAGCTCGTCGTCCAGAGGAGATTGATCAGTGGCATCGGTCAGGATCCTGGAAAGGGCATCAGCTGCTTGGTGCTTTATCACCGGCCTGTAGGCAACATCAAAATCAAACTCCGACAGGCGCAATCTCCATTAGGCGAGCCTGCTGGACGCGTCGGTCATTTTCATGAGCCACCTAAGCGAATGGTGATCAGTCCTTATGGTAAACCAAACGCCTTCCAAGTATGGCTTTAAGGTTAATACTGACCAGACAATGGATAAGCATTCCTTCTCGGACGTGCTATAGTTCCGCTCTGGGCTCGTTAGCGAGCGGCTCCAATAGCCAATTGGTCTATAGTCCTTCGAATATTCTTGTTCCTGGAGGAGAACACATCCAATTTGGCCATCGGACGCATCCGTATCAAGGATGTACGGTTTGTCCGATTTAGGCAAGGCCAATATAGGAGGGTTCAGAAGCTTATCCCGCAGGGTCTCAAAAGCTTCATATTGATCGTCCGTCAGGCAGTCGAACTCCGATGGGGTCCCTTTGCGCAACATGTCGTTAAGCGGCACAGCGATTTTCGCAAACCCTTGTAAAAAGCGACGATAGACGTTACATAGGCCTAAAAAGGAACGCAACTCCGTATGGGTCCTGGGGGCTTAGCTTGCCGTATGGCGTCAGTCGTCCTCGAGGCAACCTGTAGGTATCCAGGGCGGACCACATGGCCAAGGTAATCCACAGAGGACTGGAAGAAGAAGCACTTGGGGAGCTTCAACGTTATTCCAGCCTCGCGGAGAATCCTCAGGACTGTCCTAACGTGGGAGAAGTGGTCACCAATGGTCTTTGAGAAGATGATAACATCGTCTAAATAGACCAGTGCGAACTTCCATTTGACCCTAGATAGGATAATGTCCATTGCTTTCTGGAACGTAGCGGGTGCGTTCATTAATCCAAAGGGCATACGAGTGAGTCGGAAAAGTCCCTTGTGGGTCGTGAACGTGGTCAGCGGCTTCGCGTCATCGTCCAGTGGTATTTGCCAGTATCCCCAATTGGCGTCCAAGGTGGTAAAGACAGCTGCCTCTCCTAAGGAATCGAAACAGTCGTCCATCCGGGGGATAGGGTACGAATCCCTTTTGGTTATAGCGTTGAGCTTCCTGTAATCTACGCAAAACCTGACGGAGCCATCCTTCTTGGCCACAAGGACAAAGGGGCTGGCCCATTCAGACTGATGAGGAGGAGCCGGCTCGATGACGTTGGCCCTCCTCATCCTTTCCATATGTTCGGCCACGATTGTTCTTCCTTTTAGGCCCGTCCTATAGGGGTGTTGATACACTGGTTTCGCGTCGTCCTTAAGGTCGATTCGGTGCTTTGTCACTCGAATCTCGCTAACTGGCCAGACCACATGGATTTGAATTCCCAAAGGAGCTCTATAACCTGAGGCCTATAGGATTCGAATTCTTCGCCCATTTTGACGTCCCCCTCCCAGGATTCGGCGTCCTCGTCGTCGTCCAGGTGGGAGCTGTCCAAATTGGTTTCCATAATGGCCACAGGAGCTGGCAGGGCAATGCCGACTACTGTTCCTTTTGGTAATCTAACCGGATGGTCAGTGAAGTTACTCATACTGACCACAAAGGGCTGCCGCGGACGAAAGTCCATAACTCCATTGGCCATGAGGGTGAGTTGACGGGGGATCGTCTTCGGATGATTCTGCAGCATCACAAGACCAGAGGACTAGCACTGAACCCAAGCGGTGGTCTGAGTCATCGCAGGGATGACCAAGGTTTTTGTGAGCCTGACCTTATTGGACATAGTGTTCGTCGCCAGTGGAAGTTTCCGCGGGTTTGCCTCAGGTCCCGGTTTGGAACCTATCAAGGCCACAGGATGTGCGCGATAGAACGCGACTTTCCGAAGGCCAGGGTAAATGGCCTTCACATAGCGGTCGATGAAGGAAGTCCCAAGGATACATTCCGCTCCCAAGTTCGGACATACGAGGAACCACGTACGGGCTCGCAAACTGCCCAGTTGGACAAATAACGAAATGATTCCTTTAATGGCCATTGGTCTGCGCGAAGCATCAGTAATCCTGGGGATCTTCCTCACCCGAACCTTGTCTTCCCAACCAATTGGTAGGACCTTAGGATGTATCAAATTGGGCCCGTCGCCCCTGTCCAGCACACTCGTAGCCACTCTAGAGTGTGAGGTGCGGAGTCCTATGGTCATGCCAACTTTGAAGTTCTCCTTCCTAAGGACACAGATAAGGTCCTGGTCATCCAGTGACGGTTCCATCGGGTCGTTGGTCCACTTGTCCGTTGGTTGGTGAGGCTCCGAAGGACTTCTGGAGCCAGGTGACTCCTGTCCATCGGGGTTGAGGCTGGGATCCTCAGAGGGGCGGTTCGCCTCCGGCCGCTCCTCTACGCGTTTTCCTGTTCGGTCTTTCCGTGACAGTCCACTGGAGCTTCCACGGGGGTCACCTGAGGGACAGTATCCGTATCGGAAATATCGATAGCGTTGACCTGAGAGGCCGGAGCCTCGTGCGGCGTGGCGTATCGACTAGACCCTGAGGACTGATTCCGTTGGTACTGACGAGGGTAATTTCCCTCTGCCCTCCTGGCTTGGAAGTTCTCATCCCTTAGGGCTAGGAAGTTCTTGCGAACATTCTCTGGCATGAACTTCATGCAATCACACGGCCTGGCCGTGGAGAGGCAGAGATAGCAAGGTGGCCCGCCGGTGAAAACGTCCTTCCTAGGTTGGACGAACGTATACCGTTGCGTCGTTTGTCCAGATGGAGTAGTAGTTCCAGTGGCCGATATGGATGGCGCACCAGAAGGAGCGGAAGAACAAGAGACCGCAAGGATATCTCCTTCTTCCGAACGGATGTTACCGGTGGACTCGCTTTCAGGAGAGTCGACCATATGGACTTTGGAACTCTTCCTCAAAGGTGATGCTCGACCTCTGGCCTCCATGTCCGCCGCTTGACGGGATGTCCTATAGGTCTTGCCATATCCCTCGGCAAGCGTAACCAACTGGCGGAACGAAAGCATCTGGTTGTCCGAGTGGTGATTACGCACGTGAGTCCGAATGGCCGGCAGCAATCCAGCGGTGAAGTGCTGCTTGAGTCGTCCTTCGGAAAACACATTCCCACAGCGGTATGCCTTCTTCCACAGTTGGTCAGCAAAGTCCGTTTCAGTCACGTTAGTGCTTTGCCTAAAGGTAATCACGTCCTGATGGGCATCCATAATTACGTCGTCAGTGGCGTACGTCTCCAAAAGGTAATGAACGACCTCTGGGTAGGACCTAAGGAGCTCCATAACGGTCGCATCCATTGGGTCACTGGAACCGGAGATCTTCGACACCACATGGTCGCGCGCTTGTCCACTGAGGAAAAACTGAAACAGGTACAGAGCGGCTCCCTCGTGGACGCCGTTCTGGTCGCAGGCCGTACGGAATTGAGACAGAAACCTAAGGACAGCGATCGGGTCAGTTCCCGAGAACTTGTCCGTAACGGTAAGCTGCATCCGTTTGGCCCACTTGGTGACTCGTCGAGCCACCGAACCGGAATACATTGAGGACCTGTTGTCCAGTCGGTAAGTTCGATAGTCCAACACTCTCTTAAAAAGTTCGTTGTTAGTTTCCTGCGGCCTGAAGCGTCGAACAGCTGCCTCATCCGCGTCCGTATCGGTCGAAACTTACGAGTCCGAACTGGACCCGTTATGGCTATCGTCCGAATGGTCTCTCCTCTTCCTTCACTTCTTGTTCCTTCTAGGTCTTCTGTTCTTCCTTCGGTCAGCACGTCGCTCGTCCAATGGAGCGATCTCGACATCGCCAAATCCAATGGGTCTGCGGGCCTGCTGGGAGCCCTGGTACCTCATGGGTCGTGCAGCCATTAGGCCTTCTTGCCGGGGAGGCTCTCTTCCACTCCCTGGGTGCACTTCCATTTGGTCGTCCTGTTGGTTAACCCGGCGAGGGGCTGGTAAAGCAGCTACCCCGGGGGTTCGGAGTGTGGTTGCCACACGGAGGCCGACGGAATACTTTGAATATTGGCCGCAAGGGCGGGGGTGCCTACCTGGCGTGTGACCTCCGTGCGTATGGTCGAGGCCATGGCTTCAACGAAGGTCGTGGTCTCCAGGACCTGAGGAACGAGGCGAGTAATCCTTTGGTCAATCATCCCATCTAGGACATCTGGAACACGGGTATCCAAAAGGGACTGAACGTGCTCCTCACAGAGACGTTTCAGCTGCGGCCATAGGACATCAGCGAGACCACTGGAGAGGTCTTCCCTCAAATCTGGAGAAGCTTTCTGCAGGTCTTGCGTCGGCGTGGACGGCTGGGAATTGATCCTGTTGAGGCGCGAACGGAGACGAGCGGCCATATTGGACTCTCTCGCAATCCTTTCTGGATTATCCACGGGGGTCAATGGACGTCCTAAAGGTTGACTGCGCGTACTCCGGCGGTCGCTGGTCGCATCGGCCGCGAGGCCAATGGTTTCAGGAACCGTCGACAGTCCACTGGGGCCAGCCTGAGGCGTCCTCTGATCATCATGTCGGGGGTTATTTTCGGTATCCATGGGGCGGTTGCTTGTCATTACCAGTCCGTCGGTCAAAGGTCCAAAGGTAGAATCCCGTAATTTCGTCTTATCCTTAAGTTCTGTACTCAAACTTCCAAGGGGGTTCTAGGTCGGGAGACCAAGTGTAGGATAGCGAGCCAAGTGGACAAACTGGTAATGGTCTCGTGGTAGCGTGGCAGAGCTGGGGGGTCCTAAGGTCAATGGAACGGTGGCGACACCTCTGGTAATGTTGGCGCAATGGGATGGCGCTAACAACGCAGTCCTGCAGGTCGGAGGTGCGGTAGCGATACCTTGAAGGCCAGTTGGGAGCGTGAATACCAAGTACGGGGGTACTCAGGACTCACGAGGGTGTCTGAGTTTACCGTCCCTAGGGGAGGCGCAGCTCGAGGTGCATAAGTAGTGGCACCGAGGCGCCTCTAACCTGTGGCACTGTAAAGTGCCCTACTCTACAGTAGTTATCTCTAGTCCTATGGTTAAGAAAATAATAAAATTAAATGAATTATATAAAATACAGTTAGCCCTCCTTAGGCCCGATACACAACGTGTATCGTCCACACGGGTCTCCAGAATTGTAGAATCCACTGGACTTCGCTCTCTCACAGAACGGTGTAAAGAAAATCAGAAAAGCGCGTCGCTCGATGAAACTGACGCACTGCTTGGGGAATATTTTTCCTACATCTACCACTCCAACGAAGGACCTGGAAAGGGCATCTGTGTCCAGACAAGAACTGCCGTTTTATTTTTTCTGCGCGAACTGAAACGTCAGCTCCCGCTCTCGCATAAAGCATTGCTTGGTTGGGATCGGCTATTACCTAGCCAACAATACACTCCCTGTCCTTGTGATTTAGCAGTTGCTCTGGCTTAATTTGAAAGTCGCCTCTATTCGTTCGAGTTTGGCCTTTTTATCCTGCTTCCTTTCGACTGCTATCTGCGGTCTAGCGAGTTAGCAGCGCTCCGATGGAAAGACATACTCCCCACTGAGTGACATGAGTCGCATGCTGGTATTTTGATTTTACAACGAAGTAGAACCTCCCAGCTACAACAAAGTGAAAGTGTGACTATTCGGAGACCATTGCTCAAGCAATGGTTGCAACGATTTTTTTCGCTACACAAAAATCGTGATACGAATTCACAGCCCTTCCTGCTCCGCAATGAGCAGTTCAACCAGCGCATTCGTAAAATCCTTTAAAATCACCTCCGCTGCGATCCGAAAAACCCGCACATCACATCGCACTCCTTCCGCTATGGTGGTGCGACGCATGACTACACACAAAACGAGCCTATCTTGCACATCCAACGGCGTGGCCGCTGGAAAAAACCAGATAGGCTTATCCGCTACGTACAGCCTGGAGCTGCAACTCTTGCCAAACTCGATTTTTCTGCTCAAGCCAAACCGAAAATCGAGTGCATTAACTCGTCCATCAACGCTTACTTAAACGTTGTTGGTGAGACGGGGTGGAAATAGTCGGCTACCGCCTTTTATGGGTCCGGTTCAGTTTTCTGGCTTTCAAAAATCGATTTTCTGATTTTTGAGCCCCAGAAATCAATTTTCTGAACCCCCCTAAATGGAAGCCTCTACCACTAGTAAGTGGGGCAACCTGGCCTGGCCTTCGGAACTCGCATATCCTACCTTAATGTGATTCGGAAAGGCCCCATGCAAAGAATGGAATTCTTGGAAAGTCAAGCACTTCGTTTAAGTAATCATAGTCTACTACATTAAAAATTGATAAGTTGCAATTATCCCTCCTTCTGGCTCCACTTAGTGAAAAGAATGATTAGGATACATAATGTTACAAAGTGCATGTCATTTTCTTCCTTTGCAAAGCATTTGGAAAAAGAGTTTGCAGTGGAATACAAGCGTTTCTCCGTGCAGCAAACGTCATCAGCATTACCATCATCCAATCTTTCGTAAATTGGTGTGATGAAACCGATGTACACAATAAATGTAATACAGAACTATAAAAGAGATGATGATACTACGAGAAGGTTGGAAAATTCTTCATTTCATATAGTGGTGAAGGCAAAAGCTACATATTGTTCTCTTTTCTCATTCAGTTATTGTGTTAAACGAAGCTGCAAAGTTTATACAAAAAAGGGCGGAGAAAAAGTTTTACAATGGTGTGGGTTATGTCGGCAATCAGTGTGCTCTTCTTGCTGTTGTTGTTGAAATTCCGAAGGTGTTTTGGTCAGGGTGATAATTTCTGCAGTTGAGTTGCAAGAACTTGAAGAGAAGGCGGAAACATGGAATCTGAAGCAAACTTCTACGTAAAGACCTCTTCTTTTGTTTTTTTGCATTTGAGAGATATGTACGGTGAATCTTTTCAATTAGCTGGGTGAGGTTCTACAGCGATCTAGAGAACTTCACTAGAGAGTTTCAGCAACTCAACTGTGGGTAGATTGTGGGTAGCGTGGCATGGCATGTATGACATGTGGCCGATCTGGGCCAAGCCGACCGACAATTCCTACCGGTGAACCGTTCAGAGAGGCTCTGTACCGAAAACATTTTCGGTACGATCTGCTCCACATGTTAGCACAGCCACACCGCTCACGCTGCTTGGAGCGCCTGGTTTCGGCAGTCACGCGGTGAGAGTCCGCCTTCGTGAAGCGCACCGTCTTTAATGTGCTGGGCTGGGTTGTGCAGTGCGTGCTTGCAAGAACCTACCGAGCGCTCTTCGTTGTCCGCGCCTGCGGGTGTACTGTTACGCGACACCCCCCCGTCCTCCCCCTTTCCGTTCTCCAGCCAGCAGAAAGATGGCAGCCGGCGAGGCTCCTTACCCTCCCTCCCCCCGTCCCCATGGACATTCACTGCCAGCGGGCGCATCTAGCTCGGTTGTAGAGGAGTCTTCCAACGAATCTGGCGCCAACACGTCAAGCCCAACCGTCAACCTATCGCCCGCTACGGCCAAAAAGCGCCGGGTGAAGTGGGACGGGGCACGTGCAGGCCTGCTTTGTGCGCGTGGTGTGACAAGTGCAGGAGCGCACCTTGCCAAGTGGGGAGAAGGAGACAGAATGTATACAAGAGCGGCTGAACTTTTTAACGCGCAACCGAGCAAGCCATTCGACACAAACAGCAAGCACATCAAGGACCGGTTTTTGCTACTGACGGAGCGCTTTAAAAACAAAGATGCAGCCCTGGCCAAGCAGTCGGGCACGACGGAGGCGCAGGACGAGCTGTCAAACCTCCTGGAGGATGCCACCGCGGCCATGAGTGACGTACGCTTGGCAGCAACTAAAGCAACTGAGAAGAAGAGTAAGGTCGAAGATGAGCTCTCTCGTGCTGGGGCAGCCGCTCGAGATGTATCGCTCATGCGCCGCACTCGTTGGAACAAGAGGGTGCTCGATAAGAATATGGGCGGCCTTGACGTAGAATACGAGTCGGAGGGCGACGGAATTTCAGCGGCGGCAAAGCGTCGACGACGTCGTGATGATGCAGAGGAGGAAAAGGACAACGCTATTATCGACATCATCAAGCGCGACGTCGCCGAGTGCCGTGACGTGGAGCGGCGTAAATGCGCCACTGCGGAGAAGCGTCTGGACCTGGACCAGCGCCGCTTCCAGCACAAGTTAGACATAGATGCGGAACGACGCCAGCGAGACGTGGCCGCAGAAGTTGCTTGTGCCAAGGCTTCCGCCGATGCTGCAGCTGTGTCCATGGCCGATCGAGAGGAGCGCACGCAGACCCTTGCGCTGATCGCGGAGCTCGTGCGTAGTGTCAGGAAGAACTGAAGAAGAGTGGGTGGGTTGGAAGATATGGCGAAGTTATGAGTGCCTACCGTGGCGTTCGCTGACCGAGGCGAGAAAGCCGCCGCTCGGTGAGCGTGTGCGCCGTCGCTGGCCGCAGCACCTGGCGCCGCTGCTGCCGAATGACATTCTCTTGCACGCTCCCTCAGAGCCGTGGTGACTTGGCCACGTTTGCGTATCTTCGGAATCTTCTTTACTATGCGCTGATAGACAGGTAGCTCTCGAGAGTGAGGCACGTGCAGTCAAAGAAGGTCGCTGTCTAGCCACCGTACATGCAACAACGAACGTTCCACAGGAACACAGCAGCCGTGTAGACAGTACCAACAGGGCCCTCGTTGACCTTGAGTTTTCGCGCAAAGTCGAGAATGGAGAAGACCTGCTTCACTTCCTTGTACGCCCATTCGACTGACACTCAGACGCTTTCCATCTCCGTGTTAAAAGCCTCTTATTCCTCGTCCAGAACCCCGGCTGCGTTGGCTGGAAACGCCACTTGCATCCAAGGTCGACCCAGGTGGGCCTTGTCGCCAAAGAGACAATACTGTTGTTAAAGGATTGACACTGTGTTCGGACATTGCATGGGGTTGTCGTCGCAGATACGGCACGAATATGAAGATCGGTTCAGCACGAAGCTGGGCAGTCTCTATCCTGTTTTTCCGCTGCTGCCCTCCTCTCCCTTTTACTCGACCCAAGGCTGGGCTTATATGTCATTGCTCTGTGGCCTTTGGCAAAGGCTCTCTTACTGACAATCACATTGGAAAGGCAACGCCCTTTCGTCGTTTTATTATGCAATACAAGGTCTTTCTAATTTAGTGCAGGGCAATCTTCAATCATCATTGTATTAGGCAATACAAAATCTTCGTAATCAATGCAGAGCATTTTTCTAATGCTCCTCTCTCGTATATCTTACACACCCCCCAGTTGTAGCAAGCTATTTGTTACAACTCTTACTTCCATGCTTCAATGTTAAGGCAAAACGATCTATGATCCGGTAGCATCAGTAGGCCAGTTGCGCAAATTCGAATCAACAGTCTGTGCATAGCCGGGTTATACTTTCTTAGAGCGTCAGTAATGTTAACCTTTCCTTGTATCCAGCGAAGATTATCTATCTCGTGGGCCTCAAATGAGTCTCTCAACCGTTGCAAAGTTTGTCTCAGCCTGTATTCTTTTCCTTCATGCAGCGTTGTAATGGTGTCCAATAGTCCTTTAGAATCAACGTTTAAGACATTGGGAAACTTGTCTGCAAGCGAGATAGACTTGAGCGTAGATTTCAGGTAGAAACCTCTGTCATCTGCCTCAGTGCAAGCAATAATCTCTGCACCGTATGATGAGTACGATACTCTCTTCTGCCTAGCGCTTGACCAGTCGATGATATGGTACATCGTTGCGTCATTCTTTGTTCTGTATCGTATTCCAGTTATTACTCCCGTCTGCCCATATATCTGATTAGGTGAAATGTTGAACGAACCGTCCGAGAAGGATACTACTTCAGCTGCATCAATCTTTCCTATAGGGCACCGAAAAGTAATAAGGGGTCGAAGGTTTCTGAATTCATGTAGCATCTTGTTCGCGTCAACCAAATTAGCGACTGTCAGTCTACTTATCTTTTGTTGCATGAAGGAACCAACATAAGCAGCTTTTGGTAACGATCTGCATCCTAACCAGATGAGCTCTCCTGCCAGTGTACGATATGCTCGAGTCTCATGAGGTTGTGCGGCGTCTTTCCGCATACTTTGCGCGTCTTGCTGATCTTGATCGACTTAATAGAGTTCGCATATTCTTGCATAGAGAGTTGAATAGTGAAATTGTCGTATTGTCTACTACTGCATCCATTAAACTTGATTTCGTTGTCAATAATCGTTTTGCTGACGCGAAAAAGTTGATCAATCTCCATAGCAAAGTCTCGTATGCCCTGGAGGGTTCCAGAGATCAAAAGGTCGTCGGTTAACTTGGCAAGCAAAAGTTTGATCGAACCCTCTTCAGCTCGTCTGATATACAGCTGATTCACTCCATCGACACGCGAAAGCTTTGATTCATTCAACCCCAGCTTTCGATAACAGTAGTCCACTGTCTCCCTGCGTCGATGATACCATATGGAAGCTTAATCAATTTCCAGAGGATTCCGCGACGGCCTTTCCATTCTTTCGGTGGGCGCACGTATAGATCTCTGGTGATTGGTCCGCTTTGAAGGTATGCGCCTTTTATGTCGATGCATCCAAGTCGGAATCTGAGGATGGATGTCAAAGATAAGAGGATGCGTATACCGTCGAACTGGGCATTGGCAGAATCATTTCTGATATTTCCCTTTTCCTTGTCGCGATTTCCATGCGGGCACAGTCTGGCTTTCATTCTCTTCTGATCTTTCTCCTCGTTCTTTACCTTGTACACCACATGGGAGCTAATCACGTTGGCGTTTGAGGGGACATCATGCTCGGGTATCTCAATGTAAGCGCCGTCCCACGCGTTCTCAATTTCTTCGGCAACGGCTTTATCGAGTATCCATTGCGGTGCACAGTCCATCTTTCTGCGTGTGACTTGTTCGTTTCCAATTGCGTCGTAGATCTCATTGAGAACGCTTTGCTCATCAGACTTGAGTTGTATATCAGATGGTCCTTCTGGTCCTTCTGCGTTCTCCTGCCCAATATCTCGTGAAGCGTCACCAATTACGGTAGTGGACAAGAGTGAGCTATGAAGATTTTCGTTAACTGCTTCGTCGTCCGTTGAATAATCGGGGCCGAAAACGTCGATCATGACCTGCTCTGATTCGTTCTGTACCACTGGATCGTCCTGGGTATTGTATGCTGTGTCTGGTACTTCCTCTGCAAGGATATCTTCCAATATCCCTTCCTGTAATTCCCTGGCTAGTTACCCATCTGGAACAAGCCGGACGTGTTCGTATGCAACTCTCATCGGTGGACCTCAGTGAGATCGCCTACATTTAACGTAGAATGGGGTAGTCTGCGTGACAGTGGCCTTGACCCACCTCACCGGGTCATTTTGCTTCAACGTGTTGTAGTAGACCCAGATGGATGCCCTAGGGCTGATGGAATGTGGCGGAAAGAGGTGGTTGTTGTGTGCCTTCAGAAGTTTTTGCAGGGCACGAGTTGCTGTTGTGCGCTTGTGAGCGTGGAGTAGTTCTTCTGGGACCCGAGTGTCTGGCATGCCCAGTAGTGACGGCGAATATCCTGTAGCGAGTTGAAACGAGCTCAGAGTCGAGTTGCCATGGAATAGGTTGCTCAGGAAGGACGTGCGGGCTACAAGAGTACTCGGTGAAGTGGTGGTGTTCTCTTTCGCTACTCGAGCAAAAATGGATTTGAATAGACCATTGTTACGTTCAATCGTGCCATTCTTAGACGAACATCTGGCGGGGCGGTCTTCCATCTTGATGCCGTGTGAGGTCATGAGCTTTGTAAGCACTGGCTTGGTGAATTCAGGGTCTGCACTGAAGAATTTTGGGGCTCCGTGATGGTATATCCATTCTGACTCCAGCGTATTGGATAACTCGCCCGAGTCCTTCTTTGTAACAATGCACCTCTCGCCGTAGTTCGTGCCAGCATCAATAATGTTGAGGACTTCGTATTTGACGTAGGCAATGTAAACGACGAGAAAATCCGCTTGTACGGACTCGTTGAGTGCTTCGTTCACGTGTGTGAGCGATACTTTCTTGCGATGGGCAGGGCGTCCGGTGGAGGCGCAAATGTCGCAGGCATCATGGATGGTATCGCAAGCTCGGCTTAGATCTTCAGTCAGCTTATCGGCGTCTTTCAGAATAGTTTTCATTTCGGTGGCACTTGCGTGCGTGAATCTGTGTATCTTCTTCAGCGCATTCTTGTCGATCCGCAGGGTGGAATTCGACATCGGGGTGGTCAACATCGAGGTTCGATGTGGTATTAATTCAATCCTAAGCCTATCATTTCCATGTCCGTCGTTCTCTATATATGTGAGGAACACACGTTCAGTAGTATCCATCGGTCGTTTGAAGCTGAGTACCTGGGGCTTAGTGCGGTTCAATGTGTTGGCGAATCTTTTCACGTCCAATCCAATGAGGAGTGGGGATGAGCCGTGTACTAAGTCGAATGGCAGTGCAGTGGGGCGATTGTTGACGTCGTTTATGATCAGGTTCCAAGTGCATATGATCGGTTTAGCATTCTCTGAATTGTTGCCCCAACCATGTAGGTAATGGTCTCGGGGTGGATCCAGTACCAAGGGGATTCCGAGTGCATCGCACAGTGCTGTTGCTTCTTCCATTCCACCGGTCGAAGTTGGAGCTCCTTCATCTAATATCCGGTTGAGGTCAACTTGGAGCGTAGGTGACCTCACGCCTGAAAAAGCGACTTTGAAACGGGTTCAGTCCTTGAAACGGGTTCAGTCCTTGAAACGGGTTCAGTCCTCAAGCTTTCCTGGCGGGGTGGATTCTCGTCAGGGAAAGGCGTCGCATTCGAATCACTCCTCCTGGCATCGTGTCTTGCTCTCATGATGTCACGGCACTCTTCGCGGTCTCTCCACCAGTGACCAGGTCGATGGCATGCTCGGCATTTTTTCTCCTCCTTCAGTCTCTTTACATCCCTCGTACCGTCGTTTAGTGGGGCGGTACTCCTTTTTCCAAGCATTGAACCATGGTTCTTGGTTGCAGGAGTGTTTGAAGTCTGTTGTTGTTTGCTCTGGACATGTGAAAGGTATTCGGCTGCAATAACTAGGGTGAACATTGGCACTTTGTGGAAACGTTGTTCTTGTATCTTCTTTGCCTCGTCTTGTATTTTGAATTGGAGGGCCTTGGCTGCTTCTTCTTTCGAAGCTGGAGGGGATTTCAACAGGTTCAGCATGAGCGTGAGTTCGGCGTTTGTGGCTAGAATCTGACCCATATGATCCATTCTGTTCGACGCTGCTGATGACGTCAGTTGGAAAACCAGAGAATTCATCGTATCAGGGGTCAAATGTGCATTTCGTAGCATCATGATAGCAAACTGTAGTGCAACGCCCTCAGGGAGGGATTCTTGGTACTTGAACGCTTTCCCGATATTATCGGTTGTGTAGTGTGTATATGAACTACGCCCCACTATGGTGGATATGGACACGTGGGACACGGTTTTGGGTCATTTGGCGGTTGGCCACAGTAGTGGATGTTGCCACGAAATGTGGAGTATTTTAGTTAATATTATTTATTATTTTCACACCCATTTCTGGGAAGCTAGTACTTAGTGCGACGGCGCACTGCCGTCGAACCAGTAAACCTTCCCCAAAAAGGGACCCCAACCTGGGGAATTGGCTCTAGTTGTTGCCGCTTGCGCGCGTACTCTACTCCTCCTTGGAGGGAAACGCCGTAAACCACGGGACATCTAACCCCCTTGCACATCTAAAGAAGCCCATCCTTGGGAGTATAATTGTTCCAATCATATTGGTGTTTCGCCCTGTATAGGGAGTCCTGTCCACCGGCATTGCCGTATCTGTTCGTCGCTCTCGCGACTCACATCGTCCTCTCTTCCTCCTCTTCGCCCTTCCTTTTTCCCCCTTTTTAGGGTAGCACCTCCCGCTACCCGCGGCCCTCGTGTGCGCATCCGCTCACACACCCCCACTCACGTGGAAACATACCTCTACTGAGGATCACACCCCGCTCACGCGGATATCGATTCTTCGCCTTCACCTCCCTGCGCGAGTCGCGACAGGTGTCCCTGCTCTTACAAACCGGCTTCGCCGTGACACCTCTGGGAGGGCTCTACCCAACTGGGTTCACCTCGTGAGAGGAAGATCCCGAACGTCTTTCGGTGTTTTTCCCCTTTGGGGCATTGCACCACACAAACTCTTTGCTTGTTCCGTCTGTGATGCCCGCCGTGTGATTGGCATTGCTTGCCACAGTTCCTGTAAACCGAGTATCAAATGCAGAAACGGTTTCTTCTTCTTAACGAGAGCAACTGTGTATGGCCGTTAGTAGTTCAACTTCTCTCTTGATCGATTCAGTAGAAGTGTCTTTGGCAATCACGTCTGATATGACTTCAATTAACTTGTCGTTCTTTGGATCCTCTGGTTGGACAGAAAGAGATAAGTTGCGGTCCGATACCGCTTTCTACAACAAGGCCTGAGCTGTCTGGTCGCATGATCGATAAATGATGTACCCAGCTCCTTTACGAAGCGCTTTCCACTTTGTGTCGACCTCTGCCATTTCATTAACCATCTGCATCCAAAACCGTAGCTCATCGCGGTAGCGAACTTTCGATGTCACGTTGTTTACAAATCTTAGGGCGTTGTTCCCATTATTGCTAGGCTCTGCGAGTACAGACCCCGCTGGGCCCATAACTGTTTAAAGGATTGACACTTTGTTTGGAAATTGCGTGGGGTTGTCGTCGCAGATACGGCACGAATATGAAGATCGGTTCAGCACGAAGCTGGGCAGTCTCTATCCTGTTTTTCCGCTGCTGCCCTCCTCTCCCTTTTACTCGACCCAAGGCTGGGCTTATATGTCATTGCTCTGTGACCTTTGGCAAAGGCTCTCTTACTGACAATCACATTGGAAAGGCAACGCCCTTTCGTCGTTGTATTATGCAATACAAGGTCTTTCTAATTTAGTGCAGGGCAATCTTCAATCATCATTGTATTAGGCAATACAAAATCTTCGTAATCAATGCAGAGCATTTTTCTAATGCTCCTCTCTCGTATATCTTACAACTGTACACCTCCTATTATCAGGCCCGAATCCAACATGTCGATCATTCCCGATTCTCGGTAGAGCGCGATGTCGTGCCGCCTTCCCTCCATGGGTCCGGCCAGGTGAAAAAGGAGCCCATCTGGCGTGACTACAGACTGAAACTTCAGCATCTGCTTGCGCTTGTGGCCGCTGTACACGCTCCACTGCATTGCATGCAAAGGTCGCGCAATAAAGATTCTTTTGCCGTCGATAAAGCCGACGCAGTTGTCAAGCGCCCCGCCCTTGTCAACGACAGCTTTTCCCTACATGGCCGCCCGTTCTTGCATCAAATCCCCCCTCCACTGGCACAGAGCACCACTCCACCGCTCCATCATCAGCTCGATGGTCTCGTAGAAGATGTCGCACAATGCTGAGCTGGTCCGTCCAAACGGTTTTTAGAGGTCACGCCAGCAGGCAAGCGAAGATATCCGGTGCAGCACAATGCACAGGCGCTCCACAGAAAGTACCCTATGCCGAAGCGTGAAAGACCCTTCCGCGAGCTGCAGTAATCCAGCAATGCGACCCAGGTCTACGGGCTTGAACCAGGAAAGAAACAAGGCGTCTTCAGTGGAAAACACGTTAACATTAAAATATGCGCTATAAACCGCCCTCGTGCGGCGGAGCAGAGCTCTCAGATCACGCCGGACGAGCAGAAAACGGCCCAGTACTGGTCCAAGCTCTGCGAGACTCGCCCCGGATAAGTGTCGCGCCAGCAGCTCACGACGCAGGCGCCGCCGCATGCGGCGCAGCTGCATCAAGTTGTAGTTCTTGATTGCCACCATTGCTGCTGTGCCGCCAGCCGCCAAGAGACAACAGATGTAGCAGGCGCTGCGGCCCGCCACGAAGACTGCGCGTGGGTTGAGGTGGTCTCCCGGTGGCCGTTCTGTGTCGCAGCGGTGGCTGTGCCGCGGCCTACCACGCATTGAACGAAGAATTTCAGTGCTGAAACTGTTCAGGACAATTTTCGTTCAATTGTTTTTCCGGTAAGTGCAACCCATATTTTACCCACGATTGCACCCACAGTTGATTTGCTGAAACTCTCTATTGTGTGGCAATTGGTTCTCCAAAAATCTCCATAATTCACCGCGTTCGTAAGTGAACGAAAATGTTCACTGAACCAGCACGGGGATACACACCGGAAACAGTGTGTACATTCTCCGGATGCCGTTCAGAATTGCAGGAGAAATGCAGCAAATCACCAACCTGGCGGCTTTGAACGGATCGAGAGCGGTGAAGAGGTCGAGAGAGAGCAATCGCGCTTCCGCTTCCAGTACTCCGTAGGTTGTTTCGCTGCAAGAAGAGACATTGATTTTGATGGTGTTGAATAGCGTCAAATGTGTGTCTTTGTAATATGCCGGAGTTCAGTGAGAAAAGACGGTATCTGAGTGCATTTCAGATGTGGAAGGTTCAACGCGGGACTTATGTTGCTTGTGAAGACCCTCTGTACCAGAATTCGCTGGAGTGGTAACGTAGTTTTCATGATGGGTTTCGGCTTTGCGCAGGATGAAAGTTTCCTGTAGCGAGGCATCTTGTGTTGTTGTAGTTGGTTTTGGGTGGACGAAGCCTAATTCCAACTTCGACGTGCCAGCTCTCTAAGAAGCTAGTCTCCGCCGCGAAGGCCAAGTTCTCGAGGCAGACCCAGTTACGGATCCATTTCCGCTTCCTCCTGGTTCGCATCAACAGGAAGGTCGAGACACCACGGCGGGCGGATTAATGCATTGTGCCCAAAGCGAGGGCCACTGACGGTTCCCACGCGATCCCTCAGCGCAGTACTAATCCAGCAAAAAGCGACTTGGCACCGCAGCTCCAATGATGAGCTACGAAAGCTTCAACTTCGACGCATTTCGCCTGGACGAGATTAACGACATCACGGATCAGTATTGTGCAGTTATCCGGGTTTAGTTGAGGCATATAGAGGGTTCCCTTGTCTTGAGACATCGTAATGGGTGCATTGCGATGTGAATGGTTCTCGGTGGGCGAAGTTGTTTGATTGTAGAAGTGTGGTGTCCTGAATTCTTTGGAGGCAGTCTTGCCACAGGTCGTTTGTGTTTCGTTCTCGAATCAGTTTTGGTCTTGGCGTAATGCGCGAATGGTGCGTTGAGATGGTGTGGGGTTGGGGTTAAGATGAGGATCCATAACCTGTCGTAGCCGGACGGTGGAGGGTCCGCGTGGTGCGCTTATGTGATGAGCTCGGGCTTACCTGCAGCTACTGGCCGGCGGTACCGTTTATTGTGAGGGCAGGTGGTCTGACAAGAATCACTGTTGCTGGCCACCGACTGGACGGCCATGGGCTGGCCGCATAGCCTCAAAAAGCTCGACCCCCAGTGTTGAACCACCAACCGCAGTCCGGTCGAGAACTGCCAGCGACACCAGTCGGTCCCTTGAGCCAGGGACTTAATGAAGGTTTTACCCATCCCGTATGTGAGCACGGGAAGAGGGCAAGTGGGTTCATCTGCTGACTGTTCAGGTTCTGATGCCTATGATTGATAAGAAAGGCTGATTATTCGCAAAGCGCTTCCCTCCTTCGTTCAGTGAGTTGGAACATCGGTGAAGGAGTAACCATGAAGCAGAAGAAATATGGTCATAGGCCATTCTGCGAGGGGACCAAATAGAATCTTCCTGAGCCATGCCCCCCGTCTTCAAGGCCATCATGACTCGACATTCTGTTCACCAGTTACTGCGTACATTGCCCTGGTAGAACCTCTGAGAGAATTATGTACAGCGAGGAGAAGTTGCATAACTTGTTTTTACCCAAAGCTTGGTATCGGGCGAATGAGTAAATGATACGATGACGCTGAGTCAGTTTATGTGATCGTCTCCTAGCCTTTGCCAGCACTGCGCGGACTGCTGCGGGACTAAGATTGTTGCCGTACTGCCTACTGAACTGGGTGCGTAAACTAAAAAGAAAATGAGTGGAGCAAAAGCACGCAGACTGATGCCAATGTGATTCAAGCAGATTGCATCGGCATGAACAACTGCTCTTGGGCAAGAATAGAATGATCCAAGTTTCCGGTGGAGCAGGATGTGTTCTTGCCGTCAGCGATATCGCATTGAGCAGGTTCTGCGGCAGAAGCACGGTCGATTGGCGGTGTATGCTCGGTGTGTGCATCTTCGTGGTGCGGTCGAGAAGTTGTGGCATTCTCAGCGCACAGAAAGTCACTTGTGGCAGCGTGTGCATTGTGGCCAACGGATAAGTTGTTGGCATTATCAGAGTTGGTGTCGTCAGCTTGTAGCGAGTCTCCCTCTGATGCATGGGGCTCACTTGGAATGGTTGAGTTGGGGGTTTGGGGTGGAAAAGTATGAGCAAAAGTAGTGTGATCGACCCTGCTTAGCATGTGGGCCATTGCGTAGTTGTATGGATTGTATACGGGTGGGTTCATGACTTCAATGTCATCATCATCGTCGTCGTCGTCGTCGTCATCGTCGGTGTGTAAAAGCGGGGTGTGTTTGACGTAGGGAAAGATGGACGAAAAGGTACCCATGCCGTACATGGCTTCATGGCTGAAGCGGCGCCAATAATCAGCGGCAAAAGCCGCGGCAGAATGATAAATATTTTGAGTTACCGAATAGGGTGTGATTGGAGGATAAGGTGGGGTAGGAAGAAAAGAAGAAGGGGCGGGAAGGTCGGCTGCAATGGGAGTGGGCTCGGAGACGGGAATGGGGAGAGGCTTCGGAGAGTCGGGTTGCGGGGTGGACGCGTGCTCATCTGCAGCGTCAAAGAGAGGTGGGCGAGTGGGTGGTTCGGAAGTGGAGTGAGAGCGGGCGCTGGTTGGAGGAGGTGGTAGCTCGTCAGGCGGGGTTTGTGGGACTTGGGGCGAGGGCGCGGCCTCGCCGGCCAAAGCGGCGGCGCGGACGGGGGAGGTGAGATTGCGCCACTTATCCTTGAGGTCGACGGAGGTCCTGACGCCGTTGAAGACGGGGGAGTGACGCAGTATTCTCGCCCACTTGCCGACGCCGTGGGTGCGAACGCCGGCCAACAAGGCCTCGACTTCGCGATTGGACCAGCGCACGGTCTTGCGACGGGTGGAGGCGCGGGCCCTCTTGCGGGTTCGCGCGGGCTTGGCGTGCATTTCGGAGTGCTTTAGGGGGGTAGGGCTAGGGTGGGATGGGGTGGGGTTTTAGGGGAGGGGGAGGAGTGGGCGCTTGGGGGGAGGGGGAGGCGCAGCGTGGGAGAGAAGGAGACGAGACGAGGCGGTGGGCAATGCGACGGGCAAGTGCGGTTGGCGTGTGTGATCGGCACGCGCGATCGTGCGGACTCGACGCGGCTTGGGCAAAGCGCGAAATCTGGTGCAGGATATATCTCGCGGGGGCGCCGGCCAATGCGCGACACACACGTGCGCACGCACCAAATATCCGGCGAGAATTGGCGTCTGTGTTCATTCCGCCCGGGAGCTCGCGCTGCAAATCGTATCTCACTGTCGCCTGCGCGCGCCCAATTTCTCGCCGCGCGCAACTCTGTTGCCGCACCTGAATGTTGTCCGCGCTGGCGCATCTTCCTTACACTTCTCCCCCTTCGGGATGCCCACCCCAGTGCATCAGCCCCTCTCGTCCCCTTCGTACGCTCACAGATCCAGCATGAATTGTGATCCCATCCCCACCCCCCAATGCGTCACCGCTTTCACGCCAGTTGCTGCCCTCCTTCTCCACCAGCTGGCCCACCCCGCTCCCCCACATTCGTGCCGTTTCCGTCGCTTCGCACTCGGAAGCCGCTTATCACTCACTATGGCTCCTCTGCCACCTTCTACCCGCCACTCAACTCCACCATCAACCCCTCCCTATCGGAACACCCCTAGCCTTCAACTCCGTATCAGCTTCCCTCTTCCATCCCGCCAATCTGGAGCTCTCCGCCACACATGTCTCCCACCCCAAGATCAAAGCCTCTGACCGAGCCCATTCGTGTGCGTTCCGTTGCTCCGTACGCCCTTCCAACCGCAGAGGAGTACGCAGATAGATTCAACAACTATGGCGGCGGCGTCAATCCCCTCGGGTACATGGGACACGAGTTCGCTGCCGACGGCTCATACGGCTATCGCCCCCGCGCCTATCCCAAGCGTCCTCTGGTTTCCTCTCGCAAGCCCCCGTTGCCTCCTCAGCCCAGACCTGCTTCCTTCGACTTCGGCATGGACGACGAGGACGCCTTAAGCATGCCGGTTCCTGAAACAAGTCGCAGGGGAATTGCTCGAGCCCAAGTCGAGCACCATCAGGATGATGAAAGCACGCATACTGGCTGTCTGCTCTGGTCGTCCGCCACCCCGTCTTTGTCTTCACCCTGGATTACCATTGTACGAAGCCCGGTTTTGAACAAGTATGTTTTCTTCGTTTGGCACATTGCCCTGCTTTCCTATTCGCTGGCTGGTCTTATTGTTGTAACTGTGTACGGTTTCTCCCGCCATTCCCTCATCGTATGTGGCGCTTTTTGTACGGTTTTTGCGAGAGAGCTTGTTTTGGTGATTGGTATCGTCGTCTTCACATGCCAGAAGTACCCCGAGTGGAGGGAGCGCATCATTCGGTATGTCACTGTTCTTATCATTCTCACTCGTTCACATTATCGCTAACATTTCTTGTGCATAGGTTGGTGGGTATCACTACCCAGGCCGCCGCTAATGTCACCTTCTCCGTTCCCGTCATTCTCGCCATCAATTACCCTAACGGGAGTAGTCTGCGCAACGAACTGGTAACATATATGAAGTCCACGCCCAGCATATACCTTGCGTTAGCTCTTTGTTCGCTTTACTTGCTTGACTTTGTTTTCACGGGCCTGCCGCCAAGCCTGGGAGGTTTCGTGCTTGGTGCGGGTCTTACCTTCATGATCGGGTTTCCTGGACGTAAGTTGAGTGTGTTCCAAACCTGTTTCGTTCTTTTCTGCGACTGACATAGTATATGATTCTAGTTCCTCCTGGAGACTACAACCTCCCGAGTTTTTTTTTATTGATACTGGCTTCTGTTGGCGTGAGCGTTGTTGCAGGTTGTCTTATGAAGTTCTTGATTCTTTCGTTTCACGAACCGCGCTTGTTACGTATGATGGCCGCCTCATCTCCCGCCGATGTTACTTCCGATGGAAACAGAGTCTAGAATTCCCCAAGCACCGGCTTATGTGTACCCCCCCGCGTTTTCGTCGCCCGTTGTGACATTGAACTGTAGCATATTCACCCTTTTGAAGTCGTGAAAAGATACCTATTTGTCTCATGACTGCGGGAATGGACACACACTCTGATTAGATTCATATCTGAGCGCTACGGTAGGACTAACCACAAGTATCCCGCCCTCTCAGGCCACAGCTTTCTTCCAAAACTGACGGACACCAACCCAGGAGTATCCGTAGTTGCCCTTGGCCTCTGAGTGCGGTGCTTTGCTTCATTAATAGTCTCAAGATACTAACTCTAAGATTTCATCTCTGATTAAGAAGTGTAGTGCACAAATCAGATCTCTCTTAATCCGGCTCGCATCCGCAAAAGCTTTCCGACGCTACAATGAGACAGAACAGCATGTTGCATGTTCTGCTTGCAGAAGCGCTTGCATGTCCCTTTCCATCGAGCGTATCCGTATCCAATAGCAAGCTTGCTTATCTATTCCAGATGGGCTACGACACAGCTGGCGCCTCTTTCCAGGGCGTGCTATTTTCAAGTTGAGGGCGGTTGCACTGAGGCTGTCTTCATGCGTTTTCGCAATCATCGTCAGCTTCATCGATCGGCACTTTCATGCTTTCAGTAGATGTGCAACCTCACTACATATAGGTGCGCACAAACCCCCGCTCCGGTATCTTGTACGGGCAACACCTTCTTCATGGCTTGTACGGTTCTGAAAGATTATAGGAAACTCACGCCACGCCACATCGCCGCTGCATTTCGCTATGACAATGTGGCATCCTTAGGAATAAAGACTGGGGGCCATTCGTGATCCTCCGGGTACAAAACGCCCTTCCTGCTTCCCCAAACATCGAAAAAGGTGTGGATTCGTT
Source organism: Gracilariopsis chorda (assembly GCA_003194525.1). Lineage (NCBI taxonomy): Eukaryota > Rhodophyta > Florideophyceae > Gracilariales > Gracilariaceae > Gracilariopsis > Gracilariopsis chorda. The sequence goes on along the minus strand of NBIV01000055.1, from coordinate 222,244 downwards.
GTCGCCTATTCCGCGGGATAACTATCGTATTGTCACGTGTCCGGGACATGTGGGGCTTCAACTCTTGAGTTTGTTGCAGCCAGCAGATCCCAAGCATATCTTGATGCGCTGCTTTTCCGCATCTTCTTAGCACCATGTTCCCTGCCACTCAAATGGTTGGGAACGCTTTCAGTACCTAGTTGAGATGTTTTCCTTCCTTGATCCGTGGAGGATGTGGGTGCGTCCTGTCCAGTAGCTGAGGAATCATTTTCACGTGCATCATGGGCTCTCGCACGCTTTCGATTACCACGACCCCAATTTACGAACACCTGAGTGCCGTTCACAATATGCTTTCCATAGTTGGCGTTGATGGCCTCCTCGGCAGCTTCACGCGACTCAAACTGCACAAAAGCGAATCCCTTGCCTTCTATCATTGATATGTCTGAAATGCCTTTGCACTCCGCAAAGAGCATTCGCAGGTCAGCTTCCTTGACGGCGGCTGTTAGTCCACCCACGAAAAGGGTCTGAATGGTAGGGTCATCCGGGGCTGATGGACCTCCCTGACCGTTTCTTCTTCCACCGGCAGATACACCCAGCTTGCGAAATATCTTTGCGGCGACCGGGTCATTGACTCCGTAATACCTATCGCGCAAGTTCTGCTCTTCCAGAGCTTCGTCGAGATCGTCTTGAGCATCTTTTGGTTTTTCATGTCGATATGGGCAGTATAGGCCTCTTGTACACGTTCCCTTCAAGAAGAAGGAGCAAATTCTTGCGCGGTTGCGTTCATAACGGGGAGTGATTCGTTTGGCTCTTTCCGCAATGTCGTTCACCTTTGGTGCAGCGTAAACGGCGTCAATCTCTCCGGTGGCAATGGCTCGTTCCGATTGGGCGGCAGCGTATTCCTTGGTACCGTCACTTTTCGGGACGACTGTTCTTTGACGATCTCCTGCTGCCATGGATGCATCTCTGACCTGGACGGGAAGGCCGTACTCGAGGTCTAGCAGACATGTTTGACAGACGTTCTTCGCTCTGGCGCAAGTTTGACATATTTCTGTCTTCTTTGGACGCGTGCCGTTTCCGGCGGGACGCCAGCGAAACGAAGTGAAGGGCCTTTCGCATACTTTGCAAGCCGAGCCCCAGGGATGCTTTTGCATGCGTACATAAGGGTTGGGACCCAGGCATGTTTCGCATAGAATAGGGAAGTCGTCGCCTTTTGCATTTGGCGCCGACATGGGAAGCGAGAATGGAAGAAGCGCTGAAGTGATTGAGTGATGTTGCTGCGTTCAGTGCAAGGGTACAACAGAGGAGGCCGCGTGGTGTTGCGGTTCGAGTTAAACGGGTTATAGGGTTACAGGGATAGCGTTCTGCAGAGTTGAGATGCCTTTCTTCGATGTAGCTACGACGAAGGTTTTGCTTCGTCCAGATTTCGTGGAGCTTCGCGGTACTGCTGTTACATGGAACGGGCACAGAAAAGGAAGAAAACACGCACTCCAAATTTTTTATGTGGATTACACGAAAGTTGAAGAATTTTATTACAAAACAAGTCGTTGATCGCCGACGGTGTCGCCCGCCGCATTTCGGCGGCTCGCACTACGCGCACCGATACCGATCGCCAGCAACAGCGGCACGGTCATCACGGAAGCAAAGCCGCCATCACCTACCCTCGGACGTTTCTCCCCCGAGGCAATCGTGACCCTGTTCGTTCGACACGGGCTGTAATACAGCGAAATGGGAGCGTACAAATATCTGGAGGAATTATGGCGCCACAAGCAGAGCGATGTGATGCGCTTCCTGCTGCGCGTGCGCGCTTGGGAATACCGTCAGTTGCCGTCCGTGCACCGCGCGGCTAAGCCTACCCGTCCGGAGAAGGCGCGTCGTCTCGGATACAAGGCAAAGCAGGGACTTGTTATTTACAGAGGTATGTAATGCACACATCGTTGACTTTTCTGCGCTGAGCCGTTCGAATAGCGCGATCGCGAGGTGTTGCGAAAATGAAGTCTTTCTAAGCGCACTCTGACCGGCTTGTATCTGCGTTTGTTTGTTTTGTTTGTTGTGTTTCGCAGTGCGTGTTCGTCGTGGTGGCCGTAAGAGGCCGGTGAGGAAGGGCATCCAGTACGGTAAACCCAAGCACCAGGGTATCACTGAGCTCAAGTTCAAGCGAAACAAGCGCTCCGTAGCGGAGGAGCGAGCTGGACGTAAGTGCGGCAACCTACGCGTGCTCAACTCGTACTGGGTGAACGAGGACTCGGTGTACAAGTACTACGAGGTGATCATGGCTGATCCGAGCCACGGCGCGGTGCGAAATGATGCGCGACTCAACTGGCTGGCCAAGCCGAGCATGAAACACCGCGAACTTCGTGGACTTACCGCTGCGGGTCGCAAACATCGTGGCCTGCATGTCCGCGGCCATCGTGCTAACAAGGCGCGTCCTTCTGTGCGTAATACATGGAAGAAACACAACACTCTCAGGTTGCTTCGCTATCGTTAGGTGCTGTTTTTGTGCTTGTTTGTTTTGGTGCAAACGCTGTAGCGTTTGTGTGAGAACGAGAAGCGATATGTAAAGAGTGCTTGTTGAGGTGTTGTGTTGGTGAAAGACGGAGGAGAAGCATGTAGGGTTATCTACCTGTAGCAAAAAAAAAAGAGCAAAGGAGCGTTGTTGTCGTTGTTGTACGTGTAAGCGGTGTACGCGTGTACCATGTGTAAGATGGTACGTGTACACGTAGTGGTTGCGACGTTTTATATCTGGGCGAGGCCGAGATCGCGGAGAGAGAGACGGAGGGTTGTGGTGGGTTGGATGCACGATATAGATAGATATATGTGTGGTGTTGGAGCGTGTGGGGGAGAGGCGACACAGTAGTGGTGCAAAGTTAGATAAAAGTTTTGATACACAGCGTTTTGACAAGCACAAACGGGCGGATAGGTGCGCGCTTTGGTCGTATGGTAGAAGCTTTGTGAGGGTAGCGGTAACGGTTTGACTCTTTAGCAATCTAGCGTGTGGTACCAAGCGTAGCGTTGGTTGATGGAGTTTGCAAGACATGGATGCGCTTTTGTGGGCGGCATTCATCAGTTGGTGGGCGCAAAGCGACACGGTGGCAAGGGGGCGGCGGTTTGTTCACCGTCGGTACGCGGAGGCGGCGGTGTGAAAGTAGCGGCGCAGCGGTGGAGACGATGCGGGATGTGCGCGAGGGAGCCCGTGGAAGACGGGGTGAAGCTGGCAAAAGTGGAGAGCACAGAAGCGCTGCAGCGCGAATGTGAATGGCTCGGCGAACGAATCACGGCGTGGCTCAACGCCGAGTGGGACGAAGCGGACACAAAAGGCATACATGATGAAATCGGACGGCGAACAGGACGAATTTACATGCGACAGCGACTGGAGGGGGAGGATGATGTGAGCAGCGTTATGGTTGCTATAGGGTCGGAACTGGAGGGGATGGACTTTTCAAAGGCTTATGTTGGGGCGTGGAACGTGGCAAACACGGCGGCGGAGCTGCTGCTGATGGAGTGCGCGGGACGGGGCGTTCTGGACGGGGCGTACGGGGGGGGGGTTGGGGGGGTGACTTGGGCGGAGTACTCTGCGCGGCGCGAGCGGGAGGAGAGGGAAAGTGCGAAGGGGAGGGGGGAGGAGGGGGGGTGGGTTGCGGTTTCGCTGATGGATGGATTCGAAAAGATGAAGTTTCTGAAGGAGGTGCTGGATGGAAGTGCGTCGAAGCGGGTACGTGAGACAAGGCGAGTTTTTGCGTTTTTTTTTTGTGCGGTCTTGCGACAGAAAGAACTGACAGAATATTGGGGATGGACAACACAGGAGGTGAACGGGGTGGTGGCGGCGGCGGTGGGGTTCCGGTTCGACGGGGCGACGGGGCGGTGGGACGGGAGGGCGGTGACGGACGTGTTCTTCGGGCGGTTTGGGGACGAGCCGCCGGAGGTGCTGGGCGATGAGGAGGGGGGGAGCTGAGCGAGGCGCTGCAGTACGTGGCGCGGACGATTGAGGAGGAGGCAGAGGAGGTGCAGGAGGGGCTGGACATGGTGGTGGAAACGCTGCACGGGGGGGAGTTAACGCGGGTGGAGCGGGGGGAAGCGGGCGAGTTTCACGGGCGGCAGCTGGTGGTGAAGTGGCTGCACCTGCGGGGGGGGTTCTGAGGTGTGTGTTGTGAGTGGCGACTATATAATTTGTGTGTTTGGCGCGCGGTCGCGAGAGGCGCTTTTTTAATGCGTGTTGCGGGCGGGCGCGGCGCTACGTGGCGCAAATAAGGCACGCGCGCTGCTGCGGAGGAGCTTTTTTTTGGGAGCTTTTTTTTGTTACTTGCGCGAGCAGTGCGCCACGTGCTTGGCGCAGTTGGGCGGCCACACCGCCGTCAGACAGCGCGTGCACACCACCCACCCCTTCTTGTCGCGGTGCTTGACGAACAGGCTGCGCTGCGCCGCGCGCCGCTGCTCGCCGCTGCTCGCCATCCCCCCCGCCACCCCCGCCGCCGTCTCCGCCCTGCCCTCGCCGCCGCCGCCGCCGCCGCCGCCGCCGCCGCACTCGCAGCTGCTGCAGCTGCTGCTGCTGCCGTCCGCCGCGCCCGCGTGCTCGCCGCGCCCCCCCCCCCCGCGCAGCCCCCACCCCGCCGCCGCCGCCGCCGCCTCCTCGCCGCTGCCGTACATGCGCGCCAGGTCGTGCACAATGTCCGACCGCGACAGCACCAGTCTGGCCACCGTCTTGTGGTACTTGGGGTCGGAGAAGGGGATTTCCACGCGCGCGCCCGCGCCCGCGGCGTGCACGGCGCACATGCACGCGGCCGCCGCCGCCGCCGCCACTGCGGCCGCCGCCGCCGCCGCCGACGCCGACGCGGCGCCTTTCCTCTTTGCCAGACGCGCCTTCTTTCGCTGTCGCTCCAGCGCGCAGCTGTGCGATACACATACACAGCTGCAACTTTTCTGACAGGCGCGCAGCAGCACTTGCTGCCGCCGATGATTCATTTTCATCTGCGTGTCGCTCTTTCGTCGCAAGTAGCGTCTCATGTATCCTGCGTAGTCGTCTTCCTCTTCCTCCAACTCGAGCGGCGGCGGCGGCGGCGGTGGCGGCGGCGGCGGCGACAGCAGCTGCTGCTGCTCCTCGTGTAGCGGCCGATGCGACTGCGACTCGTGCTGCGCGTCGCGCTCGGTATCGCGCACATGCGTGGGCGAAGGCGTCGTCCGCCGCGCGTCCACGCCAGCGTCATTATCATCGCGCTGCGCAGCGCCCGCGCCAGTGGCACCGCCACCACCGGCACCAGCAGCAGCAGCAGCAGCAGCAGCAGCAGCAGCAGCAGCAGCAGCAGCGCCAGCGCCAGCGTCATGGCCAATGCGGGCGCGCTTGACAGCTGTAACGGCGCTCCATTCGGGGCGCGTCTCCGTCTCCGTCTCCGGCGGCGGCGCAGCAGCGTCCACGGCAGGACAGTCCATAGCGCTCACACAAGAAAAAAGGGGAGAGAGATGCGAGGAGCGGGAAGGGGGGGGGGAGCAAACCAACAACAACACAGCACGCACATGATGAGAGAGAGGCAGAGGCAGAGGCACACACACGCACCCAAGTTTTTGAAATATATAAAAACGCACGCGGTGCAGCGCGGCGGAAAAGGCGCGCGCGCAGTCAGCAGCGCCTGGCGGGGCGGGGGGGGGGGAACGTGCGGGAACGTCCACCCGTTCAAACGCTCAAACACACAACGCGTGTGCCGTCGGCGCGCGCGCGCAGCAGCGGCGCGCTTACCGTGCGCGCCGCCAAGTGCCACCGCACGGCGCGCGCCTTAAACCGCCGCCGCAGCAGCATCCGTTTCGGGCGCTCCGCCTAAAATTAGTACCGGCCCCCGCACCCGCACCAACCCGCCCGCTGTCAACACGCGCTATCCCCCGCGCTGCGTGGCGCGCCGTCCGCCATATCCTCCGCCGCTCACAAGACTCCAATTTCATTACTCGTTTTTTTTATTACATACACACAACACACACACACACACACAAAACGCATATACAAAAATACCGAAAATATTAAATATAAATTAAAGCTCACACCGCCTCCACGCCCTTCTCGCCAAACGCATCCGTTCGTCGACTCCGCAGCTTAAGCAGCAGCGACCGCTTTCGAGCGCGCCGCGCAGACGCCGACGCCGCGTCGCTCGTCCGTATCGCGTCCTCCGCCTCAATCCCCATCACGTTTCCAATCTCAGCCTCGCTCCTAAAGTAGCGTCCCAGCTTCCGCCGCTTCTCCGCCGCAGCCTCCCTTTGCTCCAAGTCCGTCTCGTCGCCAGAGTCATCGCTCAGCTCGTACGCCGCCACCACCGGCCCCTTCTGCGTCGCAGAGTGGATCGCCTCAATCGCAATCGCCTCCGGCACAAGACTCGCGTTGTGGATAATGAAAATGTACTTCTTCATGATACCCGCAATGCGCAACAGCACAAACATCAGCGTCAGCGGAGGCAGCACAAACGACACAATATTCGCCGCGTTGATCTCACGATGGTACAGAAGCAGCAGCGACAGCGATGCAAATGCCGCCGCCAGCAGCACCGTCGAGAAGAACATCGTGAACTCCACGCACCACATGTAGAACTTGTGAGACCCAAACCAGAACAGCTTCTCGATCGGGCTCGCCACACGCGTCACACGTGGAAACAGTTTGCGAATCACCCACGGGTAATACGCAGGCTCCGTGTTGCGTGCCCGCTCCTCCAGTTCCAAGTTCCTCAGAATCGTCGCGTTCAGCAGCGCCAGCGACTTCTGTCGGAAGAACGACTTCTGCTGCCGCGACGACGCCGCACTCTCCTCCTCATCCTGGCTCGTTCCGCTCTCGTTTCTGTCCTTGCTAGACGCCGCCTGCTTCACGCGCGCCCACTGGCTACGCTCGTCCTGTCGGTCGGGCAGCCCCGAGTTGCGCATCGCCACTCCTCCATCGCTGCTTACACCGGCCTCCACGTCCCTGTCCCGCTCACGATCGCTAATATCCACCGAGCTGGCGTGATGACGTTCGGCAAGCTCGTCGTGAGGCATAGCAATCGCCAGCTCAATCGACCGCCGTCTTCCAGTATCCAGAGAGTTGCGGAATCCAAGAGTTGTACGTGACGTGTCATCGTCCACGGATCCGCGCTTGGATGACAAATGCGACAACACGCGAGGGCTGTTGATAGACCGTCGACCATTCCCGTCGTCTCTGTCCATGTCCACACTCGACCGCCCGTTGTCACCTCCGGTGTACTCCACGCTCGAACGCTGCGGAAGCGCGGGGTTGCCTTCGAGGCTCCGACGACGTGCAGCACTCACGGCAGCCATCGCAACAGACGATGGCTGCATCCCAGGAGCAGTCGCCAGGGGAGACTTCACCACACCAGGCGCCACGGCAGGCGCCCGAGTTAAGTCAAGGGAATGCCGTCTGGCCGTTTCCTGCAGCTCCGCCGGTAGGTTGTCGGCAGCTCGGGGGACACCGTTCTTGCGTTCGCCCGCATTCACACTCGGCTGGTCCACGTACAACTGGCTGTCCGACTCTGATGCCATGTTCGCACTCAGGTCACTTCGCACCGGACGACGTAGCTCCACAGAGGAGCGCGACGGTGCCTGCGCAAACCGGTCCGACGAATTGATCGCGTCCATGGAGCGCATGGACGAAGTCTTTCTGAATCCTTCCGCGCGCAGAGCAGAGTACTTTAGCGTGCCGCGTTCCGATGCGTGCGTGTCGGCAGCGGAAATTTCCGACATGGCACCGTCCGCGTCATGCGCCTTGCCCGCCTCGGTGTCCTTGCCCTTCGTCACGAGCGAGTCTGCACCTTGCGCCTTGCCGTACACGCCTTCATCATCGGCCAGTTCTCCGGTTTCGTCCATGAACATGGAAAGGCTGCGACGACGGCTACGTTCAGCTTCACGGCGCTGCTCCACCGCGTTGTGAAGCTCCTCAGTGAGCACAGCCGGTTCGACATTGTTGTAGTACACACGAGGGTGCTTGGTGAGCTCCCAGTAGATCTTGCGGATTTTGGAAGAGAGCACCTGACAAAAGATGCCCAGTAGCACGGCCGAAACTATGATGAATGCGGATTCCGCGTTGTCCGGTTCGTACGGAGGAAGGTCCTTTTTGTCCACAGCCGCACGCATGACCACCTTCGCGGCCGCCTTGACTGGGGTGTCAATATCACTGCGAGTCAGGTAGCGTCTCAAGATGTCTGCGAGCACGAGCACGAGCAAGATGGCGTACAAAGACCAGTGAGTTTCGACAAGCTCCAAAAACGAAGCTGACTTGATTTTGCGCAGGAAGGAGGCGAAGCGGAAGTGCTCAGGAAGGTTGCGATAGTAGATGACCTGGAACCGAATGTCGTGGAAGGCCATGAGCTCATGAAGGTCCCAGTAGCGGAAAAGGTTCTTGATGTTGGGGAACCACCAGTGGAAGAGCTGCCAGTACGAACCCTTGTGTTCGTGAATGCGATGGCGGAATTGGGTGTACTTTTCCTTGAGGTGAAGGTAGCGCACAAGGTCAACCTGTTCCATCTCCTTCCAGCGCTTGGAGAGGCGGAGACTGGTGACCATGGCGACGATCAGCACGATGGTATAGAAGATTGCGAGAAGGAAGATGAACACATGGGCGAACTCGAAGGACAGGACGGTGTCACCCGTGGGCTTGGCGATAGTCTCGTAGAGAATGAAGATGAAGGAGACGAGGCCGAGAACCATAAGCTCTCTGTAGAGAACTCTAGTGACGGCCTGGAGATGTTGGTGTTTGTGATTGATCCAGTGCTCGAGGCGGTGCAGAAGTGCCTCAAAGATGAGGGAGAAGACTATGAGAGCGACGAGCAGCCACTCGGCGAGCCTGGTGGAGATGGTTCCTGCCGCCATCTAGCGGGGAGTTTGCAACGGAGTGGTTGCGGAATAAACGAGGTCCCCCGAGAGTGCAGTAGTATGATGAAGAGGTGAAGGACGGGCGTAGAGAAGGGAATGGCTGGTGCTGTGAAGTGCGTCGCAAGAGACGAGTGGGTGGAGAAGAAGTAACCAGCGACACGATGACGGGGCGTGGAATGTATGAAGAGGTGACGACAAGTGGGGCCGTACAAGGTGGTGAAGGGTGGACTAGATGTGAAATGCGTTAAATGGGCGAAAAATGAGGGTAGCGAGGCGCTCAAGAAGATAGCGGCTCGGGGCGGGAGGTAGGTAAAAGGTGCGTAGAGAACAACGGCATGGGGCGACAGCTTTATACGGCGGCGCTCCGGCAATGACGTCGGATGAGATAAGCGGCGCGCAGAGCGGAGCGGGTGTGCGGTGGCACTGAGCGCAGCGGCGCGCGGCGACACGCGCAGGGCGCAAGTGCGCGCGCCGCGCCATAGAGCGTGCTGGCTTTGAACGGCGCGTACGTGTGGCTGGCGGCCGGCGCGAGGCGCATGTGTCGCTGTAGGCGCCGTCGTCTTCCTCCAGTCGCCGTCCACCACAAGTTGCGTCGCGGGAGGCGACTTGCACTCTGATATTTGTGCACAATAGTGGAACGTTGCACGAACGTCGTGCCGCTCGTTGAGAAGCCCCCCCCCTTCTTTGCCATCCCTATCTATCACCCGCTCTCGAGTTTGCTTTCTTTCTCGCCCACTACGTCATGACGCGAGACCATTCCCTCTTCGCCTTCGCCCCCCATCACGTATGCCGCTCCCTTCCGCCACCCCCAGCTCTATCGCTTTCTACTAGATGGTGCAACCTGCAGAAGCTAACGTAGCCTACTTTGCTTACTTGCGTCGCCGCCGTCGTTCTCAACCGGTGTCGTCTTCGTCCTGCCTCCGCGTCGAAACGACGCCCCCCGAGCGCATGACCTACCCTTCCGTACAACAGATACCAGCCACAAAATCTCCCCGCCAGCGCGCACTGTATTCCGCTTCGATCCCGCCGAGTGCCGCCACACATTCACCAAGATACTCCTCCGCTGGTCGCAACGCTCCCCAGATATTTTGTTCAACAGTCAGGTCCTTCCCCATGCGACACGCCGTTGAATTAAACCCTCTCCACACAAACAAACAAACTACGAAGGGTACTTCCACCCCCCACCTGTTCTACGCCCTCGTGCAACCCGTAATCACCACCGTGTGTGGCTCTCAACCTTCTTCCCCTCTGACGCTTTAATGTTACAGACACCTCCCCTGGCTTCCTCACCTTGTTTTTTGTTATTATATCCGTCGTTCTACTTCAATGGTCTAACCTTAGATCAACCAAACGTATGCGCTTGTTGTTCAGCTTTGTAACGCTGCGTATTGCGCCCCGTGCTTCCGTTCATCTTCGTTCCTCGTTCCCGTTTGTGCTTTTCAACGCACAATCTCCACCACACCTGCCGTTCATCTCCTTCACATCTCATAGTATTCTCGACATCTTTTCCGTTCCTTCTTCCCAGTCAACTTTGCAGCCGGTTTGCTCGTTCGTCAACAGCACAACCTTCTTTTCAAAAAAACCATTGTCATCCTTCGTCAGTGCGCCCAAACCATCCACTCGATACGATACGCATGTGCCATCCAGCCAATTCTCGATAACCACCACCCGTCGCACCCAAGCTGTACCCTTACGTTACCAAACGCCAATGTTTAACCCCCTACTGTACGTACCACCGTATGACACAATCACCTTTTAGTCTTCGCTGCTTAATGTTACGTCTCGTCGATACACTTGTTGCACACACGTCTTTCCATCTCATCCTCTTTTCTCAGCCTCAGCTTACGCTTTGTGTCCTTGTTTCAACTATTTCTGTCTGCTTTGCTTCTCGACCTTTCATTACGCCCCCTGTTCTTCCTTCTGTCTTCTTTCTGTTTCCCTACAGGAATCCCGATTGAGTACAAGGCCTGGACACCACATGTCTCCCTTTCTCGACCCATTAGGCTTTCATAGCATTGGGAGATCTCAGTGTGATGGCGTAGAGATAGAGACAAACCATCTCCCAGCAGCTCTCGTTCACGACCGCACCTCTCCCATCAGTTCCCTCATACTGCACCACACCTGCTAACAAATGTAATTTTCGTCATTGCAGAAAACTCGCCTTAGGAATAAACCTGAGTACTAAACCACTCACCGACACACACGCCACCAGCAGCAGTACCGTTCCAGTCTCTCGCATGCTTCCAATGACTTCCATGCATTGACACTCTCGATTCTTCCACAGACAATACGCAACAAGCGTCCACGGTCTCTACTGAACTCGTGCCTCTTCGCTAGGTTAGTCCATAGCCAGTCGACCTGTCCACATTAATCCGAGTCAGCCATCTCTCTCGCGCTTCTCGGATATCGCATCCCAATTCATTTGTAAACGTGACTGGGCTCACCTTTTCTTCAGCGGTGAGTGTCTCACTGTGCATATCACGCACTCCCACACCTGAGATTTCGTCTTCGCTGCAACTTTGTGCGCACCACCCCTGAACAACACTTTTCTTATGGGTTCAATTCAGCTGAACCTTCAAGACCTTTGCTCGCGTAACGCAGTTTCGTTCTCGTCGCAACAAATCGTTTTGAGCATACACTAGCAGTACGCTCAACCTGGGGATGAATGACAGCATTCTATTTAGCATGCGTTCCTTCACGTAATGAAGTCAACACACAACCTTTAACATTGTATTGATACAACTCGCTCATTGCAGAGGAGCCGCTACGGAGTCGCACGAAGCACATCCATCGTAAGCAAATTTGGAGAGGTCACACAGGCTTAAAAGTGCAAAAAAATAAGCCTTCTAACCCTTTGACATACACCACAACTTGTGGTCTTAGCTTGAATGGAAGAATCTGATTTGCAGTGAACAACTTCTGCCAGAATACCATGAGATCATTCATGATTTGCAAGCTTTTCTCCCAACTCGTCCATGATATCTCTAACTTGCTCTTCGAAGCATTTGTTGAAAAAAGATCGCTTTAGACAAGTTGCTACAATCGCCAGGCAGAAAGCACCATATTTGCAGTACCGCAACTTCCAACTTGATTGGTGGCACCATTTGGCTGCCTTCTTGCCGCTTGAACTGCATCATCCACATGTATCTTCGCTGTTCGGCGTGTCCAGAGAAGATCGTGAACGATGAATTCTGCTTTATTACACACAGGGGAACCCCAATGCCCGTCGTAAGTTGAAGGTATCGTTGGTAAAGGGAAACCGTTTACAGGGTAGGTAATTGTGAATATCTCTTCACTCGTCCATTTAGATTGCGGTTGATGTTGACTGGCCCCACGTATATTTATTCATTGTGGATCGTAGGCTTTCCGGTTGCGCCAGCAGAGGCGCAATTGGTGGGCTTTATTCATTGTCAAATGAGTCGATGTAAGTTACAGCAGCTGTCGGCTCCCGCGTTTGGAGCAGGCGCGTTCGTAGTGCGAGAGCGCCTGTTCCAAACGCTACGAACTTCGTACACTCCCAGCCAGGAAACACAGTCGGAATATCGATGGACGAACCTCAAAGCGTGAACAAAGAAGGTATTGGTGACGAGGCAATATGTGAGCTAGACGGACTGGCTTAACGTAGTTCCTATGGGCCGACAAACCTTTCCTTTGGACTGAGACATGCGATGTGGTTCATATATGCGCTCAGGAGTGTCATTAAAAAGTTCCATGGCTTGTGAACTGACTCGACCGTGTTTACGACATTCGCCAGCTAAGTTCCCAGTTACAGCTGATACAACAGCCCCAATTGATACAAGAGCTCACATGGATACAAGAACTTTCGTGTCTTTCGCACTCTAAGTCAGGTTGTTGGATAATGCGGACCGACAGGCATGAAGTCTCGAGTGACAATTCTGTTCATCTCCACTGCCCAGGGCGATTCAACGCCTGATTCGAATAATATCCAACACAGATCGTTCCCCTGACACCGATTGAGCTAGCGATCGCATTCTACACGATGCTCGCAAAATGGTCATTCATTATGACAGCACAGAATTGCCTCACGGTTGCATTGCTCATATTCTTACCAAGGCTCACAAGGACTTCTCTCCAATGCCCCTCGCACTGGAAAAAGGCGGACACCCTTATTATACGACGACGGGTACGTATACCTCATACAGTGGCCCAATGTTCCAGTCACGAAACGTTGCGTCAGCAACTTACATCCAACTCGTCAATTCGGAGCCGATTCATTACATGGTGGAACACAGCTTGTACCGTGGAACACCCGGTTGCACAACATTACCCCTCGACCCAAAAGTACAAGTCAAGTCCCACCATGAAAGTCCAGTCCAAGAGGTGTGAGACACGAGACTGTAACAGCGCAAGGAATTCAACAACCTTGTTTCGCATTGCAACCTGTCAGACGAAGAGGCCCTTGCATGCCACGCTCTATGACATGCCTTGTTCTTTTTCAATCGCAGCAACAGCCGCTTCCAGTCCTGCTTCAACGTCTGCGCCTTCGATTCTAGAAGCAATCACTTCTTGGTCGACAGGTATATTCACGCCGGCCCGTTTCTCGTTCGCTCTTATCGCATTCTTCACTCGCTCCACATTGCACTTGTTTTCCGTTAAGAACCAATGCCCGTTTGCTATTGCCCGTTGCTTCTTGTTACCAATCCCAATCATGAAGTTATTGTTGATCAATATGGGGCTTTGCGACTTGCTCGACTTGTAGTAACGTTTGCTCTTATCATACCATCTTCCATCAACGAATAGCTCTGTATCCAACGCACGGAAGATAGTGGGATTTTTTGTCTTGAATTCTTCATCGAAGAACACAAGCTTGGTTAGAATCGACTGATCATTCTCCATGTAACGACGATACTTCGCTGAATGTCCGTGCATCCGACTCTTCTTGTAAGAGCGCTCAAACCGTTTGCAAACTTCTCGCCATGTTCTTCTCATTGGCAATGTCGGGCTAAGGTATAGAAAGTTACCGCCAATTTCATGGCGGGTATCGAGCGTTCCTACCATGTCCACTTCATCTCCACTATGGACGATGCGATCAACGAAAGGAACTGGATCTCGTAACCAAATCTGATCTGTTTCAAAAGCGAAGACACCTATTCCGCTATCCAGGATGGACTGGATAAGCCTCGTGCGTTCAAGCATCAGAAGCCAATACCCCGGAGTGCCGTAGGATGTGCCTTCTCTCTGTCTACCTCCGCGAAACTCACTCATCCGAATCGCATATGAATCTGGTATCTTTTTCAATCCGTCATATGCAGTATCGTCAACGGCAAACCATACTACGCCCGGTGGCCTTATTTTTGCAACATCAACATTACAAATCCAGCTTCTTGCTGTTTCCAAAAAGGCGTCATTCACAAGAGTCATGGAAACGGAGCCTCCCATGCGCCTTCCCAGCTCGATGATTCGCGCCAGATTCTCCGCTGAAACTGATGACTGCTCTCCAGCGTGATTCCCGTCAAATGTAAATGTTTCAATATGCGCCGTAGTTTCATTTGTTTCTGATAGTGGCGAAAGTTTCTGTGTTGTTGGGTACACATTGTATAAAGTGTACTCAGCGCAAAACCGGGAAAACCAAAGTGTCCAATGAGCGCGTGAGTTGCCATGGTAACGATCCCAAGCAGCATCTTTCTTATCACGAGCTGCGACGACAGTAGGCCAAAGAAACCACTCCGAGCGATGCGCGTAGAACCAAGTCTGAAAAGAACGCCATACGTGAGCTCGAATTGCAACCGAGGGAACACCGGGTGTGTTTTGATACAAAAAGATCGGCGCTGCTTCCGAAACGCTAACGAAAGAAGCAGTGCTTTTTCTGTGTATAAGAACCGGAGTTACGGCGTACCCGGATACTCGGGCTTCCGCGTGACGGCTGGTGACAGATTTCAGATAACGATAGTAACTTGTCGGCAAGGGCAGCTGCGAAGACGCGTCAATTATAAGTGTAACATCAGAATCGCCGCGAGACGGGACCCATGCATGGGTGACCAAATCGAAGAACCCGCCCGACGTCGCGTTTCTTACCTCTAATGGCCCGTGGGGCCAATTAAACTGTGAGAGTTTATCATACAACTCTTCAAAGAGCGAGGCATTCTTGTGCGGAGCCAGATAAAGAGTAAGAGGAATCTTGTCATTGTCGTACTGAGCATGGACCAAAGAATCCAGTAATATAGAAAGAGTTGAATAGTTATATGCACCGTCATAGTTCGATGCCAGAGAAGGGTTTGAGGGTGGGGACGTGTTAGTGAACGGCGGTATTACAAGGAGAATAGACAACTGCGGAGAATCAGTAGCTAATTGCTTATCAAAGACAAAAGTAGGGGGAAGCGGGGTGATTTGAAGCGAAGCTCGCGGGAGACGCAAGTAAACGAGTATCGGAACAGATAGAACAACACAAAGGAACAGTAGCCTCAATAGCAGGGATGATCGAGAATGCAGAATGGACTTGCGCGACATGCGAAAAAGATTGCGCATAATTCGATGAAACCGCATTGCGTTTGTTGGGCGCATGTTGTTCGGAATAAGGGGTGTAGCTTAGGGCGCTATGTTGACAGGGGAGAACACTTTGACCTTTGGTGCTGACATTGACGGCTTTGTGGCCAGTTCCAGTATGGTGTGGGCTCTAAACGTTGGCGAAGGAGAAGCTATGAAAGCTTAATCAACAGCGAAGAGGTGGATGGCTTGAACTGCTATTCAATGGAGGGGGGGGTTCGTGAGACAGCCGTGTTCTGACCTGTGCTGCACTGTTTGGGACGGTGCGAACTTTGCATGTCATCCTGTCATCTAAAATGGCAACCATGCGCAACAGCACCAAGCATGCCTTGAAAAACGTCGCTCCATCATGCAGCGACGTTTTCCAAGAATGGTGCTATGGACACTATCATGTTGAAGATCACCACGGTCAAGCTTCGCCTTTGGAAGAATGCCTACAGGCAGGGTCTTAAAGGGGATGAAAAGTGTCCGTTCACAACCCTTAAGAGCTCCTCCAAGGCTTCACTATGCCCGATTCGTTCTATTCTAGATGTTGAAGCGCACAATGGGATTTTCCCTGCATCGAACACTTTGCTAGGTGTGAAGTTCACACTGCGAACATGAGCCATTGCGCGAAAGCAAAACTGGTTCTCAAGCGAAGAGTTTCTGGTTTAATTAGGTTGGCAGCCTGATAACCAATGGCTTCATGAACACCTTCTCACAGGAACGGGAGCCTTGTTCATATCACGCTTTACCCTCTCACGCTTCTCTTCTTCTTTGAAGAATTGGACACTAATGCTGGCAGCCGAAGAGTTTTCTACTCTGTAGCAGACAATAGTCAAGAATCTGCAAAAACTCCAAATAGATCTAAACAGACGGGTCGAGATCAAGTAACGGTTATGTTAACAATGGGTATACTGTTGACAATATTATGTCATCCAACCTCTTTCTGCGGGCATTGGGCAATAAGCCACGTGACGGGGGTCATAGCAAATATGCCCTACCGCCGCCGCCGGTCGAGCTTGAATGTCATGATGACCATTCAAGAAAGTACATCATCTCTTTGTTCTGATTCATCCTATACTTCCTGGATCATTCGCCATGCTGAATCGTAGGTACCCAGTCAAAAGACCATGGGCATTGTGTGGTTTCTTGATACTTCAAGAGGTTCCATTCCATAATGTCCGAAAAGCAAACGAGCTTGTGAGCCTTTTAGCAAAGGTGGCTCTATTATCATACGCAAATACTCGACTCCAAGTACATACTCCCATGTTCTTGCTGTAATTACGGCTTATCTGGAACGTACGCACCAGCATCTTGAATAACGAGTTTCGAGAAACAGAATAACCCTGTTTGGGCGACACACAGCCACGTCCTCCCTCGCCTCCATGATGCTTAAGCTATAGATACCCCTCTGCTCATGAGGGTTCGATTTGCTATCGCTCGTGTCCTACACAGAAGGCGCTTTCAATCGTATGTTGTAACAAGATACAAAAGTTGCGGGGCGTTTACTGCTTCTACAAGAAACAGAAAGCGGTAAATGCGGCAGCAAACCCCCACCCAGAAGCAACGCGTAGTACCGTAGATTCACCACCTATTTCGGCAACTTTGCCGGTGTACAAGGTATCAATAAGCTGCGGCACGACGCAAAACAAGTTCATGACACCCAGATTACTAGCCAGGTTTTCAGGGTACCTTTGTACAACGATAGCAATCGGAATTGTTTGAGTGACAATGAAAGGAACACTACCAATTGCGATAACGGCGGCCGCGATGAAGACGTCTTTCGTATAAGCACATGAGAAAAGAACGGATGAAAAAACGAGAAATGATAAGCCGAATACCATTCGCTCGCCTACGGCACCAACGAATTCGATAATGCGTGGATAGTAGAAGCTGAACAACATCGCTAGCAGTGCCTTTGCGACGTTGGCAACTGAGAAAACGGACACTCCGTGTTGATAACGAATGGCCGCGGGGGTTGATGGTTCGGCGTGCGGATCGCCCTGCAATACGTCGACACCTAGCCATTGACTGTAATATGGCAACGAAGAGAACCACATAAACCACGCAAAGGCGTAAACGATACCAACCTTGATCAATGGCCGTGGAAACTGAGCAATGGTTTTTCTTATTGTTTCTCGGAGCGTACTCCTCGCTAGGGGTTCTTTCGCAGGCGCCTCGGGCGGATCCGGTTGGTAGGGATTCTCATTGCTGGAGTCAGTTTGGTCAGGTTGCGAAACAGGCAATGCCAAAGTGTTTTCATCAGCGTGATCGAAATCGTCATTCTCGATTTCACTGTCGTCGACGTCTTGTTCGTTAGAACGCCCTTCGCTCTTTTCGTTGGAACTCTCAGGCGCATTGTCGTCAGGATTTTCATCGAGAGTTTGCGCAGTGTGAGCAGTAGGTGACTCTGAACTGTGTGCAGTAGATTGAACACGACCCTCTTCCATCAAAGTCTGCTCAGTACTGTGCTCGCTTGTGTCATCTGGTACGAAGGGTGTTTCTCTACATGTTATGAGTGAAACAGTACACGACGCAGCTAGAAGTATACTAGCCACAGCAAATATTCTGCTGACGTTGGTAACAGGGTCTTTCCAAGAATATATATACACACCGCCACATATCTCAGCCATGGAAGCAACAACAGCTGCAGCGGACTGAACCGGGTGCTGTTGTTCAGGAGGTAACAAGTCGCCAAATAAGGCACGACTGGGAAACATGATAGCATTTGTAGCAAAGTCCAATACGCCAAACGCGAGCACGGCTACAATTCGTGCTATGGGAAGAATGCCGAAGGAAAGAGTGGCGGCATTCGCAAAGACGTTCATGCCGATTATGCAAAAGATGGTTCCCATGAGAATGAATGGTCTTCTCCGACCAAAAGACGAAGTGCAACGATCTGACAAAACTCCGACGACGGGGGCGACTATTAAACCAGATAGCGGACCCATTATCCACACAAGATGGGAAAGAAATGGTCCTGCTTTTAAAGAATGCTGAAAGTAGGGGCTGTATGACATTGCTGAAAGTTAGTATGGTGGTGAATGACGCAGTGGCAATGCACGCTCCGAAAAGAAATGTTCACCTGGAAACTTACGTGGCGACAGCGTATTTGCAAAGCCAGACAAAGGCGAGACCGAAGTCGGCGAGCACCATCATGTACATTCGAGACCTAGATACAGCCTGACGGGCGGCGGGTTCAATTGTTTGATCATGTTGAGTGAGGGGTTTGCGGGTTTGCTGTGGAGGTTGTTCTGTCTCGGGGCTGGGTTGGGGTGTTGGGGAGAGTGGAGGCGGCGAGAGTGGTGGTGAAGATGGGGAGGTCGGGCTGACCTCAGGCGCGAGGCTGGTGTGTTCGGGCGTCATTGGTTGGCGCGGTGGCGCCGGTTTGAGAAGGCACGACTGCAGAAAGGCATGTCACTGGGGGACGAGACAAGCGCTGGACGGAGATGCGCTCTGCTGAATGCGCAGTGAGAGATATGCATGGGACGGCAAAGACAAGTGCAGTGCCAGTCAGCGCTGCTGGCTGCCATTGTTGTGTCCTGTGAGCAATGCACGTCACGTGCTTTTATTCTTCAGATTTCCAACTTGCCAATAGATTCTGTCCAACCAAATTTGGGAGTCCTCCCCAAAGCTCCGTGGACTAATTGAGTTTATGTAGAACGGGCCTCGGAAGTCCCTTGCGCTATCGCCTTCAAGGTCTGTGCAAAGATGAACTCCAGACTATCTACCGTCGCACTGCTGCTTTGCAGTAACACCAAGTTTCCGTGACTGAGACCCACAGCGTTTGCCCGAAGTTTTTCATCCATATCCCAAATAGGTTCGTCGTGTTGAGACAGTAGTGAGGCCGAAGTCTATTACTTCGTAAAAAGTCAACCTGTACCTGACATCCCGCCTTGGAAACATGGCTGCAATTGCCGGAGCGGTATTCGGAGGTGTACTTGTCATTAACAAATTCGAACAGGTCGTAAACCTATGGTTTGAAAGGACAGATTTTGTTTCAGACAATGTACAGGCGCTACACTAGCTGCTGAACCGGTGCCAAGAGGCCGTGGAACTACTGAAAATACTAGACGATACTCAACTTGAGAGTGTGCCTCTGTGCGGTGCGTAGCAGAGACAAGGTAGAGACTAGCAACAAGGAGCTCCTTCCTTGTGTGTGTGCGTGTGTTTATATGAGCTTCTGTCCCTAACTCCAGGACTACGGTAGGGGTTGAAGTTCAAAGAACCCCTCTCTCTAGATAAACCAGTAACTTTTCTGGCCATGTCTCCTTCCTTGAAACTACATTACAAAAAGGGCCACGTCTGAAGATAGCGTCAAGAGAACGAGAAATGCTTGGTAGATGTCAGAGTGACGTAACAGAGTTGTTCAATTTTACGGAACACATAGTGATACCGGCACCGAAAGCCAGCAGAAACACCGAAAGCGCGATCTCAGAATCGTTAACATGGAATACCATGTTCCCTCGAATCCACCTCGACTGACACTGGACTACGAAAGCGAAGATACATGTGAAAGGAAACTGAAAGCTGCCACTTTGGAAGGGGGGCGGCTGTACGGTTGTCGGTGTTGTGGCTTCTGGCTTGGGAGGTGTTGGGAAAGCATGCGCTCTGAGGGGACTGGCGAAGGTCCCGGAAATGAGAAGGGATTTCCTGGAGGGCTCCTATACATTGAGCTCGGAAATAATGCTGGTATTGCCGACATCATCAAAGGAATCTTGCGGCTTGTGGACAGAACAGGTGATGTGCAGCTCGCTGCAACGATAAGGGGCCCCGAAACTTAATAGAAGCATCTGATAAAGCTGCGCCATGGTTTCGTCGACGCAAGCGTTTGCTTCTGGTTACGACATATGGTGGGTGGATGAAATAACCTCGAACGTTTTCACAGTTCCGGGTACCATGTTGCAGCATGAAAGCCTGCTAGGATACGCAACCAGAGTTTAAAGGTTGAGACGAGCTCGCAGAGTAGTTCGCTTTCAATAGAAAGAGACACGTGGGGATTTGGCACGGCATATGCTGATGACGCATGCTGGATTCGAGAGTGAATGTTGATTTCAGTGCAGCAAACCGAGAAGCTTTGATAGGAATCATGGGTATATGCGGAGGACTTCCTCTTGCTCTTGGAATTACAGGTTCGACGTTGTGGGCGCATTAACAGAAGCGAGAAGCCGACAAACAGGATGTGTTGACTGACTACTCTCATAGTTTGCAATCGCAAGAACAGAGCACCGCCAGAGGCAGCGCAGAGCAGTATGGTTCGGTGAAGCTGATTGTCGATAGTTCTCTGGGTGTGTTATATTCGGAGAGCTCGGATACAGAGATTAGAATGAAGAACTTTGGAGAGTTGTTTTGAGCATTGTGCGTGCTCAAAAAGCAACAGAAGGCTTGCCGAGATATGCTTCAGAAGCTGTGAGACTTGGATAGTTTCCAATGGGCACGGCGTGTTGCCGAAAGAATGCACGAGGCATCGCTTGTTCGGATGACAGTAAAGGGCGGGAATGTATTTCATGTGCAGTTGCATGACTTGGTGATGGACATTGCAATGCGTAAGGTACCCAACAGATACGACAAAAAGGCATGTCTCTAGCGGACAACTATATGCGGAAAATGGTCGACGCACATATTTGTAGACAGCACAGGTTGGGAAGAAGCAGTTGTTCAGAGCGTGGTGGAATGTGGAAGACGACGGGTACATTATTGAGAACGTGTGCCGAATCTTGCACGGAGCAAGAGAAGCAGAGGAAGTATTATGGTTGTTGGAAAGAGCACAGTGGGTACTCATGCGGCTGCAGAAGAATGGCATCAGTGATGTGAAAGACGACGTGTGAATCGCGAAGGTGGACCAGAGAGACAAGTAGCAAGGAGCAGCGTTGAAGTACCTCGACATGATAGGTAGCTCGTCTTGAATGAGTTGTGGTGCCGTGTCGCGAAACGGGTCTGAAGCTTGGTTTCAGCTGCACGGTCGTGTTGTCTGGTGCGCAAAACAGTGCCAGAGGACAAGCGCATTTGTAGAAGAGATCGAACAACATGCATCTTGACCCTGTGTGAAACCTCACGTCGGATTGTTACTTGGTGCCCTAGGCGCGTTATTGGACTCAGTTACGACGACTGGCGATGTGTTCTGCATATCGCAAGGAAATGATTTGGATCATTTCTTCCACACTTATAGAGATACGAAGGACGTTATCGTGACTGAGTATGACAGAAGGTACGGGAACCAGATGCAGTATGAACTCGTTGCAAACATGCAGTCTGAAGGCGCGACGGAAGCTGCTGTGGCACGAAGTGTCGGTGAAGATGAAGCTGTGAATCAGAAGCCAAAGTGGATTGAGCTGCATTTTGAAGGACATGACGAAGGTGATGACCGGGTGCGAGGACGGGAGCGCACTGATGTGGGACATTGATTCCGGATACAAGCTCGAGCAACTCGTGAGCATGCGAGTAGATGGAAGTGCTCGCACTGCAGAGGAAAGAAAAGTGCGAGGTATGTTCGATTCGCTCAGGTATACGTTTCCCGGAATGTGCAACAGCGAGCAGACGACAAGAGAAGATGGGCGTAGCCGTGTGAGAAGTGAGCGCAGTAGTGAGCGAAGTCGGACCGAAGATTGTTTGCAGTTCATCTGAAGGCGACGTTCATGTGCGGAGCTGTGGAAACGGTGCTGTCGGAAATGCACTTGGCGCACTCACGGAAAGGCGGCATGTTGAATGTGTTGTTGTGAGCAGTGACGCGAGACGAGTGGTGCGCGTTCAGAACCATGGTGATGTTCATGCGTGGGACGTTAACAACAGTGAGAGTTCGGTGCGGAATATGGGCACTCGACCTGGGTATGGTGTGTTGCACTAAGCATCGACGGAAGAGTGGTTATGTCTGCGTCAGATGACGTCACCGTTCGGTCGTGGGACGTTGACATAGGCGAGATGGTGGGCGTCCCGCTCAGAGGACACACACGTCGTGTAACGCAGGTGGCATTGAGCACAGACTGCAAAGAGATTGTTCCGGCATCATGAGACACGACATTGCGGGTGTGGGACGTGCAGACAGATGTGGAGAGATGGTGCGATGATGAACACTTCACTAAAGCAATAGAGTTTTGCATACCCTGGCCATGGCCCACGAGCTTTTTTCGAATCAAGGGACGGGTGTTTTCGGTTGATGGACGTTGAGAACGGGCAAGTGATTGGGTAGCCTCTGCGCAGTCACATCGGTGCTGTGCGAACGGTGGCCCTGAGCGGAGACGGCAGTCGAATTGTGTAGGGGTCATCTGACAGAACTGTGCCAGTGTGAAACGGCGCCGTTGACACATGGGTTGGCTTATTGTGTTGCGGTGAGAAATCCCGATATGCGAGGAGTCGTCGGCGTACAAGACGGGCAGCTGATTACGTTCGACACGCACAGCTTCCACATTCTTGCGCGTCTCAGCGTCAAAACCGGTATTGTACTTGGTCCCGTAGTGAGCAGCAACGGCACTCAACTGGCGTCCGGCGGAGGAGACAACACGCTTCGCAGCACCACCGCTTAACGGTCATACAGATCGCCTGATGTGCGTAACATGGAGGGCCGATGGCACATGAGTTGTGTCTGGATCAGACGACCGTACGGTTTGTGTGTGGGACGTCGACACTGCACAGCCCGTCGGCGATCCGATGTTCACAATAAATCGGTCATTTACGGGCAAACGGATGCGAACCGTTCGCGCGTTTTGCCCATCGATTACACAGCTTACGGGCGACTGTGGGATGTGACGCACGCCGAGGGCACCATCACTTCCAGCCACAGCGCATGGGTCCAAACCGTGCGCCGCCTCGTACTCGCTCGATCTGAGATGCGCAGTCTCTTATATGTTGATACGCGAATGATGGTACCCCATGCCCGAAAACGCGGGTAGGAAGTCAGGACCTTGAGCGGGTAGGAAGTCAGGACTTCTTACCCGCTGCACGACCGTCGTAGTCGCCCTCCACCCTGCGCAGCCGCCTATTAATAGTGTTGATAATACCTGTAGTGTCCTACACGCTACGCAGTCCTGGGGTCAAGTGAATCAAATTTAAGGCGCATGTGCGAGGAACACAACCACTCAGCAACCAGTTTCCTCAGTTGGCATTGTAGGAAAGCCCTCCAAAACCTCACTTTTCTTAACGATTTTTCGGCTGGCCAATCGAAACGCGTCTACCTCACATGGGGAGAGGTGCTGGCCTCCCGTACTGCATGCACGTGCCATTACAGTCCCTGCATGACAAGCGATATTAGCGCAGCTTGAATCTTCTTACTGCACGGCTCCCACGTGTGGGCTTTTTACTGGCGTGCATGGCACGCAGTGTTTGCCAACCAGTTTGATTGGTCCCCCGGTAATCTCGGCGGGGGACTGATATTAATAAAAGGGCGCGCCTCTGTAGCGGTTGTCGCTCTGCCTTGTTTATTCTCCTTAGGGGAGTGAAAACGTTCAGTCTATATATACTAGCTCCATAAGACTAGTGTGTGGACCCTGTGGCTCGTTCCAATGAGCGGCCACAGTCAGTCTATTCACACCGTACCTCGCAAACGACTTAGTTAGAATCGTTCTGCGTTCTACTCTATCCAAGTGACGTAGTGGCTACCGTTAAAAACCTCAATACAGTATAACCTCTCAGGAAATATCTGTATCTTAAGGAAAAGGTTTAGCCCTCTTGTCATTTGTGTTAAGCCAACCTGCAAGAAATGAATACAATGTAGCCGCCTGCAGAAAAAGAAAAATCCGATATATAATATATGCAATGGTAGAGAGATAGAAAAGAAAAACCGTCAGTCAAATTACAAAGAAATCGAAGTCGGTAGTAATAATACTTAGTTTAAGACATCAAGTCACAAAGCAACGATAGTCGCTTGAGGACGTCGTAGGATACAGGCTTGGTAAGCATATCAGCAGCTTGCACTTCAGTCCTAATCGATTTGACATCCACAACATTGGCCTCTATGAGTTCTTTGACATGATGAAATTTAAAGGAAATGTGCTTGTTTCTTTCCGAGACCTTGGGGTGTCTCACAATTGACAACGCATTTGAACTGTCTGTGACAACAGGTATTGAGTACATCCTCGGTTCATCGGTTAGAACTGTTTCGTTGCCAAATTCCCAAAATAATCCCCGCAACCACGTGAGCGTTTTACCGCAATACTAAAGTGCAATATACTCTGCTTATCCAGACGGCAACGGAACAAGCGTTTGTTTCTTGGTCGTCCACATGATCAGTGCTTCATTCAACTTGATCAACAATCCAGTCGTAGACTTCCTTGTCTCACGACATCCACCCCAATGGGCATCACAATATGCCTCCATTGGCGCTGTAGTATGCGTGGGAAAGAACAAGAAAAGACCCTTTGTACCCTTCAAGTACCTAAGTACTCTCTTTCCAAGTCCCACGTGCCTCATGCATGGGTTGTGGACTTGCCTTGCTAGCATAGATGCTGCACACATTATGTCTGGCCTGGAAGACACTTCCAAATACATTAAGTTGTCCACTATCTTCCGATAGCGATTGTGAATGCCAGGCGCAAGACTTAGTTCTTCTTTTCGTCGGCCTGTGAGGTCGCATTTAGAAGGTAATGGTGTCCGAGCACTGTTTGAGTGGCTCAATCCGTTTTCTTTCAAAATCTTTCCGAAATCCTTTTCATGAGGGTTGGCCATAGGGTTGCAGATTGTCCCAAGTATAGAAGAGACTGTTAGTACAATGATTATCGCTGAATTATTTGTGGGAAGTGCTTTCAACTGCGACAGTGAAAGACTGAGTCGCTTGGACGCGAGGTGGAGAAACAGCGAAAGCGGTTTGGATCGAACCGCGAGCGATTGTGAAATGATAAGGCGGAATGTTTGAGTTGGCTTAATAAGGGCATTGCGAAGATGAGGGTGAAGTGTTCTACCCTTTTAGATCCATTGGGGTGCGCTGGGGATCTGGAGTTGATCAACGCGGTATCGGAGAAAGTTCGAGATATGGCGCTGCAGATCTTAGTGTCGTATAGGGAGGACGTTGGGCTAACGGCGATCAGTGCGTGCGCAAATAGCGGCGAGGAAAAATTTGTGGCACGATGCTATTCTGCTTCTCTTTGCTGCTGGAGGAAGAGCGGATGCCACCGTTTGTGTTTGCAGACGAGCTGAATCAGTGGCTGGACCCAAACAACGAACTGATGATCATGAGCATGATGTTTGAGGATGCAGAGAAGGAAGAGTCGCCGCAGAGTTTTGTGATCACGCCCGAGCTGCAGTTCATCATGCCGCTGAGCAGATCAAGAGGCACATCATCTTCAATGGCATGGTGAAAAAAAAGGACGAAATACTGATGGCTGTACAATCAGGTGTGTGACTTGTTGTGAATAGCAGAGCGTCCCGTCTCGTCTCGACGTGCATGGCAGGTGGCGTTTTGGGCGCATTACGCCGCCATGTCATGGCTGGCGCTGATTGGTCCGCTGCGTGGCGCTAAATCTGCGTGGCGGCAAACGCTGTGCAAGTGACGGGACGTGCGATACCGAATTTTTGCTGCAATCTGGTGCAAAGTCGGGAGGGTGCTGCAAACACATGGCCCATTTGCGCAGAGGGTCCTCTTTGGCCGCTGTTGTTCTTTAGCGCCATTGCACTTCGCCCCAACGTGCTTAAAGCAGCCATGGCTCTCCCATGCTTGCGCCAGCGTCGCCCTCTTTCGCCCTGCTCACGCCCCTTCGTCTCTTCTTTCTCGCTGTTTGCCCGCTCATTCTTTGTCTGCTGTCAAACCGATGCCGTTCACTATGAACGACACTTCCGCCTTTTCTAGACTGCGTCGAAAGCAGTTTTCACAACTTGACCGCTCTAACGTCGTCTATTTCAACCACACCGGCGCATGTTCCGTGCCAAAGTCGCTCCCTGAACAGCACATATCAAATATTTCCTCCAAAGTGTATGCTATCCCGCATTTGGCCTCACTGCCGTTCTCAGCTGCCACCGCCGCCTTTCATGGCGCCAAGACAACGGTATTGCGCTTTTTCAATGAGCAGGATCACAAATCATCTTCACTGCAAACGCCTCCTCGGCCATTCACCTCGTCACGCAAACCTTTCCTTTCGACCGCCATTCTACGCTATACCTCACCGCCGACAACCACAACTTCATGCTGGCGCTCAAGGAGTCGGCCAGGTGCCTCGTTACAGAACCGTGCTAATTCCCCTGCAATCCCGCCTAACGCTTTCGCAGCCTCTTTCATATCTCTACAAACATACCGCCCCCACTGCTTCGCTATCCTTGTTCGCATATCCAGCGCAGTCCAAATTTTCTGGCGTTCGGCATGATTTGCACCTCGTGCAGCACGCCCACTCCAAGCATATACACGTCAGAAGGAGCCATACACAGTCCCTATTTGATTGTATCCAACCTTTCTTGTGCGACAGTTAGAAAGGTGACAGGCCACGCTGAGCAGTTTGCCTCGTTTATGCGAGTTGGATAGAAGTGTTGTACTCAAGTGGCGAAACGGTGCACGCAACCCCCGAACTCGCCACTCTGCACTCTGCCGCTCGCTCGGATATAACCGTTGATGCAACAACTCAATTGCGGCGCACTCGTCGGACTTGGGAATAGTCTTCATCTCATTGAGCTTTCGTGCTCGCAGAACCTTCCCATTTGTCACCCGTGTATTGTTGACAAAGGCGCTATCACCCAGAATAGCATAACCAGGAGATGTGATCGTATCGTCTTTTAGAGATGGCCAATACAGTCCTGAAACGTAGGCGAGGTTACTATCATGCCAACTTCCCGGAACGTTTAACGCAGCGTGGATTATCTCGCCCTTGACTTTCCACACAAGAAGGTTCGTTACCTGAACTTGCTGCGTGAAAGCTTGAAAATACGCATTCTGCGCATCCATATCGTCAAAACTAACACATTTGAAGCGCGCTCCGTCTGTCACACCGAACAATCCCCACAGTGCATACCCATACGATCGATACTTCTGCAATAGCTGTGTTGATTCTTCCATTTCGGCGACATTTGGCCATAAGATTCGAAACGCCTCGTAGCTTGGGTCTCTCATCACATCCCACAGAATCTCCAACGAATAATCTAACCATTCCGATAGTGAACTTGGCGTGATTCCAAAAGCTCGGCATAGTTCGTACATCACATCTTTCGTTCGTATGTACGAAATTGCAAGCCCCAACAAGTCCTCTGAGTTGAGGAGAGGCCTTCGACCACGGGAAGAAGTAGTATGGTGAAATGGAGAACCATTGTGCTCTTCCCATCTTCGTTTGTCCAACCATGGAAGAGGTTCACCAAAGAATAAGAATCGAGGCACCGATAGCGCCACAACAAACTGAGAGTCATCACCGTTTTTCAGAAGACATTGCCATGACGTTTCCTGGCAAAGGGGGTATTGTATGCCATGTCTAGTGTACTTTAATACTCCGCACGCTTTGTTGTACGACGGTCGAGATTGCTGTAGTACAAAGAGAATGTTGGTTATTGCAACGGCAAGGATGAGAATAAGCTCTACGTCTGAATCCATGTGAGCTTTGAGAAAAGCAGAACTCATCACATTAGAGTCAGTCGATGATCATTTACGCGTAAAGAGAAAAGGAGTGCTTGTTTTCTTACTCAAATCTTGCTTCCCATTGCACCATACAGCAATTGCGAAAGTGTGGCGGGTATGTGCTTGGGGTCACAGTTTCCACACTTTCAGGCACCAAGACGAGCGTTTCTAGCCACTCTGATTCGTTCCATGTTTGTGAAACTGTAAAATTGTGATTTCTTGGATCCTCCCATTCCCCCTCTCGTTGCTCCTACAGTCCGCGGAACAACATTAAATACACGCAGCACTCTTAAAGACTTTTCATCTTTCTCTCCGTTTTAGGCCATGTAGCCTTGGCAAATGTAGAGGCTATTTACTCCTAAACGAACCATGTAACTCACAAATTTGCACCATGCACAATGTGACTTTACCCATATAAAAAACTTCTCTACACCCTACGAACAGTTATAAATACACGATACAAAACTAAATACACTTCCACAAAAACCGCGCCATATTCAAACCACCCCAGGCGTTTCCTAGATACTTTCCATCATCAAAGAATACAGTTCTTTGCCACATCTTGACGACTTTTGCTCAGTCTTTTGCTAAACCGAACATGGCTAAAGGCCCTCGTCTTTCTGAGTTCAAACTCGGCCAGATTCATGCCCTGAGACATGAAGGAATGCCTCTTCGACAAATTGCTGACACTATCAACCGCTTTTCAGAAGCACTACAATCAGCAGTGAAACGCCAAACGACATATAAACCGCATATAAACGTCAGGACAAAGTCCAAGGTGTCAGCGCAACATAAAAAAGAACTACTACGGGAAGCCTCCAAATGCATTCAATCTGCTTCTCAAGTAAAACCTTGGCTTAATTTACCCATTGGGGTGCAAAGATTTCAGCAACTACTATCTCAACATGGACATCTCCAATATCGCAAAATGGAACCAGGTCCATTAATTGCTCACAAGCATAAAACTGCACGCGTAGAATACGCAAGTCGTAATATATCTCTTGGGGACTATTTCTGGTGTAAGTAAATTTTCAGCTATGAGATGGAGTTTAATCTAGATAAACCGGATGAATTGGCATACTAGTGGCATGATATTCGAAAGGAATCTCAACGATTTTCTAAGCGTCAAAATGGAGAACATTTGGTGATGATATGAGTAATATCTTTCTATGGAGTCTGTCCTTTGGTTTTTTTACTGGAAGTCAGAATTCTACAAAGTACTGTGAGGGACTAGAGTCTAATCTACTACATTGGATAGGTGGTGTCTTCAGTGAAGAA
Source organism: Gracilariopsis chorda (assembly GCA_003194525.1). Taxonomy (NCBI): domain Eukaryota; phylum Rhodophyta; class Florideophyceae; order Gracilariales; family Gracilariaceae; genus Gracilariopsis; species Gracilariopsis chorda. The sequence goes on along the minus strand of NBIV01000055.1, from coordinate 193,152 downwards.
CGGACTTGGCACTTTCAACAAGCTAATGCTTCCATACATACCTCCATCGACACAAGAAACTGGCTGCGTACTAAGAATAAATGCGTTATATCATGGCCTGCAAAGTTTCCGGATTTGAACATTATTGAGAATGTGTGTGGACTTATGGCTAGGCATTTTTATGCACGTATAAAGCAGTACAATAATGTAACTGATGTTAATGACGCTATAACTGCGGAATGGGACAATAGAGCTATAGATTACCTTCAACAGCTGTACAGGTCTATACCGAGAAGGCTCCTTGCTGTTATGGATAAGAAGTAGGGTGCTAATGAGTACTGAGGTACGCGTAGATGCACGTAAAGTAAAGTGTATTTATTGTTGTTTCGTGTATTTATAACTGTTTTGTCGCTATAAGTACTGATCAAGTGTACGTGTTCGACAGGCGACCGGGGTTTTTATATCTACCTTTTCACTACCTAGGTTTCTGGTTGGGAGTGCTAGAATGGTCTGGTATATGGCAAGAAAGAAAGCAGAGTAGGGTGTATTTTTTATCGTTTCGTGCACTGTACCACCGCCCCTGACTCCATCATACCCGCGGCGACAGCACAGATTGCCGTCGCTTCTCCTGCATCAACACCTTTTGCCGCCCTTCCCCGTCACAACAGCAGCCAGCATCTCACGCCCGTTAACGCCTGCCCCGACGAGGAGACCGAAAAGCTCAGCGTCCGCCCGCAAGCACTCCCCAACATGCCCCTCACGTCCACATACAGGCCGGCGCTCCCACAGCCCAGCCGCGACGAACTGCGTCTACTAACGGTTTGTGTGGGTTGGACGTTGCAGATATTGCAATCGCCGGTTCGTAGTGATAGAAAATGCCCGTTGTTATCGTCCTTTGTGCCACGCCCAATGCCGCAAGGCCTCAACATTATGTCGACGCAGCATAATGCAAAGAAGACCTCATTGTTTGATTCGGCCGTGCGTTCGGTGCGACAGGGAAGTGCGCCCAAGTTTCCGTACTATAATGAGAATTGAAACGTTCCACTTGCTTGCTTTCCAGTTTGCTCTCCCGGTTCGAGCTTTTCTTGCTCTTCTGCATCCTTTTACGTGTGTCTTGACAATCACGCTGCGAGCGCGTCTACCTGCTGCGGCTGCTGTTTACTTACTAAAAGAAAAGAGAGACAAAGAAGTCAGCAAGTATGAACGCTCATTCATCTAAACGAGTGTCTAACACAGACAAGAGGAATAAGATCGGACCGATGCTTTTCAAAAGATGGCAGTTCGACGAAATCCCCAAACCTTGAAGAAGCCCACAGACATAAAGAGTAAGCTCCTGAGCTATTAGATCATTGATATTTATAGCTGTCTACTGTACCGTTGTTTCCTTTTTAGCTATGGCGCGTAGGACGTCTTCTAATTTCCCAAGTAGAGAAAAGGAAAATCCAAAGCCCTCAACGCGGTCCGAGTCCGTTTCGGCTGCCATCTGCACGTTCAATGGAAGCGAAAGCGACGGAGTATCATCTTGTTCAGCTTCCATTTCTATAAGGTCACAGTATGGATTAGGGTCACCTGAAGAGCTTGAATCATCAATCATGTCGCGAATGGTGGCGGTGGTAGCTCTCCTGGACATGAAGTGGTGGTTGTGACGATGCTGCTGGAATCATCTGGTGACGTCACCAGATATTCTATACACACAAAAATACCTTAAGAAGGACAGTACCTTTGCGGAGCTGGTTTGCTATGGCAGAGATGTGTCCATGACAGGTTATCATGAGTCATTTCTTAGACCTAATAGAGGTATGCATATAGAACAATTCTATAACAGCCAAAGCTTGGCAGCCTCCACGCAACCTCAGGCCAGACCACTTCTCCTCGCGTTGGGGTTCCCCCACCTTCGCTTAGAGCTGTCCGCTCCTCCTTGCTTCCAACACTATTCTAGCCCACTTTCCATCCATAACTGTGCAACTTGATCTCCTGCACATCGTAAGAGACTCGGCTGTCTCGGTCTGTTACTAGACCAGCCGCCGTATTCATTACAACTACATAGCGTCTGCCAGACCTTAAGTGTTGTTCGGGCACGTTACCAAGTTTGCCCCAAGCACTAGACCTAAGGTCTTGGTTGTGCGTGCTTGGTGAAGACGTTCGTATCTATATTGCGCTACGCCGAAGGGTTTAGTTGCGCATCTGTGGTCACCGTGGCTCTTCTCTACTGGCATTAGTGGGGCACTGTTCTGTACACGCTTTTGTCATCATCTGTTTCTGCCTTGCTTTAGCCAGGGCCGTGCATTTCTTGCGCCTGTCACTGCAGTGCTCCCGCTGCTATTAATATTTTCTGTTCCATTATTTTTTGGCATTGCACTCATTTGTTTGTACTCCAGAGCTAAAAATCTATTTCCGATCCACTCTTCGGCAACGAAGGGCACAGGCACCAAAAGAGCTGTTGTCGCCCAGTTTCGTGAAATCTTGCAACCTGACGCTCATATCTTTACAGCCTGATATTTGGATACAGTTGTTCAGCTAGATAAACGCAGGGCTATGGGTTTTCATAGCAGGTGGTGCTCATAAGAGTACCGTCAAGTTCGGCGAACAAACCATATTGTGGTGTTTCAGCGCGTTAGAGATTGTACAGCTCATTACCCTGTCTATAGCTATCTCCAGGGTAGGGCTGTATCTAAATGCAGTAAACAAAGTACGATTTTACCCAATGAGCTTCAGGAGTTCACTGTCGTTCAGCGATTGGTACTGCCGAGGCGACCGCCTCCAGAGCCCAACAAGGCTGATTTTCAGGCAGCCAATCAACCGTACGAGCTCACTACGTCACGAATTTAAGCACACAGCATAGCCAAACACACATAGCTAACTACAGCTATGCGCTTTGGAATCCAAATCGCACATGATTTACCCTGTGCTTAGTAATCCAGCGCAGCGCCCATATCTGGCAGTACGCCGTAGGCGCACTTCGTACCATGCGTGGTCAGATTTCGTCTTATCTCACCTCATCTCATATGGTTACCCCCATCAGCACATCATCCGCTCCCTGCTCCTTCGTTTTGCTCTGGAACGTTTCTGCCCAATCCCTCGCACATTCTGCGCGCATTCCAGTCGCTGTGCGCTCTATTGTTTGTGTCAACGCGCTCACCGGTCGAACATTTGCATCATAGCGCAAGTTTTGGTTCCGCGTCGACACGCTCTGCACCACTGGTGGATGGAAAGGGTTTTTTATCGGTTGTAACGTGTGGCTCTAAATTTGCGGTATCGTGTTTTGGTTTTATTTCGTGCTTCTAGTGAGGAATCGGTCTGACTTTCTAAAAGGTTTTGTTCGGTCGCTCTTCGAAGGCTGGGTGTTCTTAGTTTGCTGCGCTGCTCTGCGTCTCTCCAATTGCCCTTGCCTCGCTAGCGGGTTTGGTTTTCGCATTTAAGTCGCTCGAGTGCTTGCATTCACATCCGGAAGTCTCTTTTATTTTGATGCGCTGAGCTGCAGGTTTCTTTAATTGTGTTGGATTCCAACGAGAAACAAACTTAATTCGGGTGCAATCTATATCTTTATCTTTTAGCTTAAGGTTTCACGTTGCTGCGTTACACCATTTCCCTACTTTAGGGTACCTAAAGGGTTTAACATGCTCTACATCTCTCTTTGATTTTGTTATATTTCATAACATACAACTAAAATGCGTTCGGTCAGCAATGAAGATACCCTAACTACCACTGAGATAGGTGATGTTCAAGACTTTTTCACAGGACTACAGCTAAATGTTGGCCTGGAGTTCGATGAAGAGAACGAAGTTGAAAAGGAGCAGTTCTGTCTCGTATAAAAGTTCGTATTGAGGCCTATAATTAACGATCGCAATCATCTTTGTCAAATTCATCTGAAACTACCATTCTGGAGAATATATATGCAAATCTTTCATCACAGCAGGTATCGGAGACATAAAGTCTCTCCCTGGAGTCGTTCTTTGCAGTGGTAGTACCGGAACGCATCTTATGGCAGTGGCAAAATCTTTCTATTCTACAAAAGACCTCAAATAGTAAAACGTTGAGCACCTGGAAAGCCTTCGACGCTCGTTTGAACTGTGCCAGTATGAAGGGAACTTAAAAATCTCTACGATATTTACTCCCTTGAATATCAGAGGAAACTATTGGAAGTTTTTTGTGGTAAAGAGGCATTTGAAATCACTGAAAAATGTGGAGGAGGGAACCGGGTTTTTCGGTGATAGCCTTGGATAGAAATGTCATCAATATGTCATGGCATTCTTCTAGAGCGCGTTTGACCATATCTTTCCAAGCTCTAAAGTAGAGTGGAAGACCTCCAAGCAGAACTAACTGTTGGGTACTGTAGGCTTTATGAGTTGGAAAGATTCGCACAGCTACGATGCCTACGTCATACCCAGGTCTACTAGATTTGGTGCTAGCGTCGATCAATTACCGACTCACACTTTTGAAGATTGGTACGACAACAAACACACCAATCTTTACAGGTAGACATCTGCGAAGCATTATTTAATGACATAATCCTTGCATCAGAGAAGAAATGTAGTGGCAACGTCTCTGAATGAGACGTGGCTGTTTTTCAATATGAGAGCTGGAAAGATCGTCTTATGCAGAGACGGAAGAATCTTGAGGAGTGTTTCGCCATAAAAGCTGATTCAGGAAATGACCCAAACGATTCCCGACCAAGAGCAGAGTCCACAGTGCAGGATTTTGTGTTCAGTGGATTGCCAGAAGGCAAAAAAGTCTTTATCTTCAGCAGATAAACAACAACAGCGTACGGGAAAACTGAGAATGGTTTCGAACTATGGAGGTACTTGGTACAGCAGAGAATCTAAGAAGATGTCGTCGGCGTTCCATCATCACAAACGTAACAGGTTTGTTGAAACTACATTTGCTGTTAGGGATAGTATCGAAGAACTAATATCTTCTGCAGCAACGTTCAGCGAATATGGCCGAAAATCCAGAAACGTTGACTTACAAACCTCCATAGAAGTGAAGCAAACTTTTCATTCTCAGACGAGCTTTGATGATCGCTGCGAGGAGGTTTCAGATGTGCCTTCCGTCACTAACAAGCTCTGCGTTGCTGGGCAGAATTATGGAGGCCATCGATTTCGTGCAATGTCTAGGAGCTTTGTTCGGCAGACAATACAGTCACTGCTCGATTTTGACGCATAAGACACAAAGTTCTAATGTCTTGTCAGACCTGTACTATCGCAAAGCTGCAAATACCATCGAAGGAGTTGTGTATGTCGTATTTTGGTTCTCATAGCCATGTAAGGGTGCCAACATCTGATGCTCTGTGGATTGAGATGTACAATGTTGTAGTGGGATCCATCCGCAGCAGTTTGAATTTATCAAACCAAGAAAAGAATGTGTATGGCTTCTCTCTACCTCGACATATGTTGGAAAGTACACTCATACCTTCTATTATGAGAGTAATGGGAACGATAGCGTCACTTGCTTCAAGTATTGGGAAGATGACCATATCATTTGGAAGAGAGGATGAGGATTGGATGATGCCAACCTCAATAATGCCATGTTTTGTATCTATCGTGGAGGAATCACTGGAACCAATTGAAAATCAGGAAGTCTCCGTAAAGCTTAAAGAGTTTTCTAATTCGTTTTACCCCTTTAATGAAGAAATCGGAACAAATGGCACAGAGAATTCGGACAAAACGACGGCACAGCAGAGCGTGAAGATTTTGTAGATACTGCTGACAACGAAACACTTTTCTGCCAGGATTTTCAGTCGTTTTTTATCTACAGTTCAGGAGAAAGCTGGAGTTCTACGCGTGCTGAAAGACATTCAGTTTATCAGCGACTGTTTTGGGTGTGATATTTTTGTCTGAGACTCTGGCTACGGTAAGCCAATTCTTCGGGATAGGAACGCCAGTCATTAGAACAGTGTATGCAGTAATACAGTTGATGGTCGCGTTGTTGAGGGAGAGAGGGGTCTGGAGAAGGTATACCCGAGATGAGTAGAGAACAAAAGGGACCCAAAGTGTCCTTTTCTTTGCGTCATAAGAACAAGAATTGGTGTTTTGAGACGAGATAGATGTGACGCAATGGTTAAAATTTATCTCTCCGAAATAAAACATTGGTGCCATACTCATGGTGTAAAATTGAAGAACATGATAACTCATTCGTCACCAAAGCATCAAGAAGAAACTTCCGAAATGAAAGCAGAGCTGCACATACAGCTCAAAGATATTGTTGGTTTATTGGAAAAGAAAAACAATATCCCTATGAACACGAAAGCCTTGTGAAATAGGCTTTTCTACACATCCAATGTTCAGACACCGCAGCAAAACGATTTTCTGCTGCTCTGTAAAGTGCAAATGGGCATTCGTGATGCGAAAAATGACAATAGGGTCTTCCTCAGAGTAGAGTCGGAGGGAAGAATGGATTTTGCGTCTTGGGCATATGCCGAATAGCTCAATGATTATGCCAGATAACGGGGACTCGTAATGCTTATTGTAAGGTGCTGACAGCTCGGACTTACTTCAGCGGTCAGTCGAAAATTTTTGTAGAAAGCCCAGGCGGAGGACGGGCTCGATGTTCCGAACGGTCGAAGTCAGGAGACAACGGTCGATTGGTCGCGGGCCCGGACGGGCAACTGCGTCAAGCGTGGTCAGGGAGCATGCGTACAGCGTTGGAGGTCGTTCACTGTTATTGATTTACCATGATGGATAGTAGAACAGGCTAGTGGTCAGTCTTTGTCGCCAACTAGAACAAGATACTAGTCTTGGTGGGTTGGCGTCTCGCTTTATTGAAAGCTGAGGGGCTGTCCGCTTGAGCTAGGTAGAATCACGGGGTGAGCCACAGAAACTCTCTAGGCAGCCCACCATTCCCCAGGAGCCCAGCGGTGTGCCATGCACCATCTTATCTACTCTACTAATAATAAAATATTTTGTACCAGTCTACGAACATATCGGAACCTCATCCAATAGCAGCACATTCCTGTTCTGCACGATATTCCCACACGTGGCTCTTGCCAAGTTTGCCACATCGTTTTCCCATCGGGTTCTTGCATCCGATTAAGACTGCTTTCGGCCATTATACCACACAGATACAATTTCGTCCCAAGCATAATCATTGACTTCAAAGCTATCTCGACCACATTTGGTTTCCCTCTCATAACGATCAATAGAAGATACAACGATGCACACGTCATGACTTTTAGCATGGTTTTGTTTCCTGTGAGACAGAAGAAAGTTTCGTTCAGATACTACGACACTAGGAAGCAACACTCTTGATCTCTCCTTCCATGATCGCCGTGGTCCAGATCGTTGTGTGTATAAAGTTTGCGAAGAACATGTGACCCCTTTCTTAGAAAGCCCTTGATAAATGGCATTTAGACCAAAATCAGGCTCGTAACAGTGCTTCCTTGTGCACGAAAAATGGTCGAAAGCAATTGACTAAGAACCTTTCTGATGACTAGTTCCAACTTCAAAGGTCTAGGTCTGAGCAGATTTTCCTATCGGGACGTGAGCAACTTAAACGGGAATACTTTTACAGCTTTCAACATCATCCGCCACCTTGGTATAAGTTCTTGTACCACAAGAATTTGGACTTGGTCATCCCTTTCTTCTGAAATCACTCCCTACCCCAATGGTTCCTTTTCCAAGGATTTTGGGTACTCTGTGAACTCCAACGCAGTTTAACGTCAGCATATTAAACGTAGAGTGGTTCCTCTCTGGAAGATACTATCAGATATAAATACAATAACATAGCAGCGGAACCAGATGCCAGGCTATGCGCATACCAAAGCTCTGAACCCTCAAAGCTTTACTATACGCAGGATATCAACCTGGCAGTTGCCAGCACCTATGAAAGTACTTCATTTTCTAATTCGAGAGTACACCCCTTTCTGTTTGTTGAAGTTTCTTGGGATAAGCGTAGAGCCGTCAAACGGTTTTGCCGTACTGGATGTTACTATAAAGGCAGTGCACGGATTGCAGTGGCCTGGAGTTAGTATGAAACGTGAAGAAAGTCTCCCTAAACAGTATTATTCACTATACCTTCGCGCAGTATAAACTTGAACCCAGATTTCTGGAAAAGAGAGGATGATAACCGTAGAAATTCCATTATTAACCTGTCAAAGCTTACTAGCCCATCAACGTGTTCATAGAATATTATAGCACATTGTACGTGCTTGCAGCACTCCATACAAATATTTCCTTGTCGCCATATCTTTCGGTGTTCTGTAATGTTCCCAGAGATTATCATTCGATCTCTCATTCTGAACGGATATTATCGGCAGTCGCATAACTTTTAAACTCTTCTTTGAAACGTACTGGAAGAATAACCCGGATGCGTTATCATCGGATTATTTCACAGAACTGTGAAGAACCATGGCGGGAACCCACACATAGAACCTCATTCGTAGTCTCAGCACGTGAAATCAACGCTTGGCACAAACTCTCGTTGTTGATTCAACCAACATTGAGAAGGAAATCGATGGCGACGTCGAAACATATCTGTTGTGGGCAGACGGGAAGGCAATGTACGACACAATGCATCGCTTGGCATTTTCATTAGATCAAATAGCCATGAAATGCTTGAAAGAACTGGTGCAGAAGGCAACTTCATAACCACCTAACTCTAACTTCTGAGCAACTGAGAGCAAACCGTGAGGAGTTAGAACCGAGTCCTCACCGAAAACATGATAGAAGACGAGAACAACATACCGCACATGCACAGAGCGCAAACGTCAAACGCGCCGAAGACGACACAATCAATAACATACACACTTTCGATCCATCATCGGTGCAGAGCACGGCAACACAGAACCAAAATTTGCGCTGTGACGGGAATGCCCAGCCCGTGAGTTTGTTGACACAAATGCTTGAGCATAGAGCTGGTTGCGCAAGAAGCGTGAGGTATCAAACAGAAAATTTCAAGGGCGGAAAGAAGGGTCAAGGTGCGGATAATGTGTGCACAGGCACTACATTTTGCGTTGTGGTGAGGTGAGACGTAGTCTGACCAGGCGTGGTAAGATGTGGAGCTACGGCAAACTGGCAGGTTTGAGGGCTATGCCAGATCCCGAAAACAAGGATAAGCAGGCGCGATTTGGATTTCAAAGCTCCCAGCTGTAGTTGGCACTGTGTAGTTGGTTATGCTCTGCGCTCATTGCCATGGCGAGGTGAAGTCGTACGGCTGATTGGCCGTCTGAAAATCAGCCTTGTGGGGCTGTGGAAACGGACCTCTGGGCAGCACCACTTGCACCACCCGCTGGACGAAAGTGAACTCCAGACGCTGATTGGGTAAATTCTTACTTTGTTCACTACATGTAGATTCCTCCCTAGTCCTCTCTCCATTGCCGACACGGCTTCATTAATAAATATTTTTTGGCCCCCCACGCAACGGAAGGGCGGCAGAGGGACAGCTTGGGTCCAGTTCAACCTCGCCACGAGCACTGACACATCAGTTTTCATATGGCCATAAACATCCCGCGAAACAGCACCTGCAGCCATCCACAAACCTCTACTTGGGCTCTGCGCGAAAATACAGCCACTACACATATCATGTTCTAAGAAATATCCAGAAATTGATAAACGGAGAGACTGGCACACTTCCAGCCAATAGAGACTCACGACAAGGGAACTACACTCGCTGCAAGTGTTTCTTTCTGTAGCGTGGTCTCGGTAACCATCACGGTCGGATCTGCAAGAACAATCAAGTCCAAACACTTTGTTTTAAGTCATGAAACGGGGGAGTTTTTGCTTGCAGCTTTTGATTCAAGCCTCTGTAGAAAGATACCTGGGGAAATTCCGCTAAGTCCGGAGTCCGCCATTTCATTCAAACGTCACCTGCTCCGTGAAACGTTCAACAGAGCGTCAACTGCGCTTGCCGCTAACTCTTTTTCCCTTGTAATGCATTGCGATAAGAACTGAAGTCGCCACTACGCCTTCAATATAGGAATACTGTCCTCCAGCTGCCGAAGTTCCGCCTGGGAATCACAGCTCTTTCCAAGCTCACCACAGTCGTTGCTCGTAGCAATGTTTCTCTTTTGTTGCTCTGGTATGCTCGTAGTGCTATTTGTGTTCGTCATATAACCCATAGCCTTCCTGTTTGTCAGCACTGCAGCAGGGGCCCCATAAATAGTGCGGCAAATTCGTCGCACACTACGCACTGGCGCCTTCAGTAGGGCTCAAACCAACAAGATCCAACGCGACGAACGATTCTCTTGAACGGTCTGCTCAATGCTGCATTTGCGTTGTTTCGGACACTTCTATTTTTCAATGGTTGATTTGATTTTCGAGTACAGCACCCTGTTCATCGTACGACATGTCATTCGGAAGGTTTTGGTTGGGGCTTGCGAACCTCTATTGGATACCCGTATATTTTCATTCATCCTCTCTCGAAAGTTCTCGAAGAACTAAAATCTAAAGGGGCGCAAACCAGTATTAATGAAGCAGTGCCTGGCCATTAGACTCGAAAGAACCTTATACCCCGAGATTCCAAGTTTGATTTTGAACGCCATACTAGCGTTGCTCTAAAGTCCTGTTTGTACAAGAATGTCTCTAACTTTCGTTGTAGTTTCCTCGAACTTCTTATTTATTGAAGCATAACAGGGCTATAGGAAATGAGATGTGTGAGTCCGCAGCTGCACCATGGTAATACCGCTTTCCTGGCAGTAAATTATCCCTTTTTCTCCCTTAATCGAAATGTGACTGTAAAACAGCAAGAAGAAAAGGTTGTCCCGTGATATAGGCTTTTGGACGGATTCATTGCAATTTTCTAAAAGGTCTGACATGGTTCATTGTTATGGACCCTTCTGCACTGGTAAAGATGCTAGCATCATACGAGATTCAGTCTTTGTCAGCTAACCATTGAATATTCTGCGGAAGCTTTTTCCTTTCCACACGGTGAATCGCTATCTTCCAGTTCGGCATTGATTTGTTTCCAGAAGCTAAAAGAATGGAAGAACAATAAGACCGGCTGCGGACCCCACAAGTACTGTGGTGACATATGCTCCACTATTCTGAATAATATGAAGTTGACCCCTCCAAATCGTTGGGACGCTGGTGAACACCCTGACTTGTGTTATTTTAATTGCGCTACCCACCATTTCGTCGAGGTTCCAAATTCTATTTGGATCATGGACCATATCCAGATGCTTCCTCGTCAACTGCTTCACGTGTTTCATCACCATACCTGCACGGTCTACGCTCTCTCCCAAGAGGTATATGTGACAGTGTTTTCCTGACGTAGGTACCATTATGTAGCGATTAATAGCGCAAAAAGAGCACATTATGTCTTTGCAAAGTATTTGATTGTTGTACGTTTTCCGCCCGTTTTTGGCTACTTTGCTCATTTAGTGCTCGGTATGGTTATTTTTCAAACGCAGATCCGTGTTTGCTGGCGTAACCAAGTCGTTTAAAAAGCAAATTCTGCTCTTGCGTGCTATGAACGGATGGTCTGCTTGCACGGTAAAAAGCAGGATTGAGCCGTTTGTTGAAAGAATATGCTCTTGTTTGTTATCCAATCGCCCCCAATGGGGTAATCAAGAGCAGCTGACAAGCCACATGATGATAATACCACCACTAAGTTGTGATTGTCCTTGAAGAGATTGAGAGCTTATGTGCGAACGACTTGTGGTTTCTCTCATTTTGCTCTGCCTCTTTTCTAGCGGGCTGTCTGTATTCGCAAGCCTCTGGCATGATCTGGAGGGGCCAAAGATAGCGATAGAATGGATTTTAGGACTCGTAAGACTAGATGAAAGCGTAAAACCATATTCAACACGAAAATGAAGAGGAATGAGATCGAATCAGTGTGTGGCTGAGACGATTTTCATATTTCTTCCATTTGCAGAACTTCCCCGCCGTGAAAATGATAAATGCTGATTTCCAGTATGTTGCAAGGAACAAATTTCTTTTTTACGTATGTCAAACCCAACCCAACTTCACCCCTCCACCCAGGTAACGCGTTTACACTTCTTTCACATTATTAGCTTAGATAACATGCGTCACGATATCCTACATGATGAAACCCCATGCGAAACTGTGTTTTACGCTTCTTGTTTTCAGTTCTATGTGGTGGAACGCAAACGTGTTTCCCAGGAGCTCACTCTACGCTCTGGGAACACAACCACCCATACCGAAGAAGAGAAATTCGAAACAAATCGGGTTGAAAAAAACGTATCCAAGTTCATGCCGGGACGAACTGGTATGAAAGCTTATCTTGTGTTAACGACGATACTTTTATCCTTCATATAAAGAATGGTAGGTGGCGATTTTTTGCAATATCTTCTTCCTCAAATTTAAAACGTTCGAAAAAATTGTAAAGAATACTCACCGTATTCCAACCATACAAAAAACAGAGAACAAACCGCAGGTTAAACATCAGTGAACCTTCTTGGATTGGTGGTGTGGTACAGGCAAATATTATGTACTCCCCTTGCCAAGTACTCGGCCTTGTGCCGTCCAGCGTGAATGTAGGTTTAAACACGGATTAATATTGACTTTAAAAGCTCTGAAAGTCAAAAACATACGGGAAGCCCGGACATAGTGGCCATCTGTGTTTGGCATGCAAAATTCGGCAAGATGTGCAGAGCAGTCAAAACCACACGCAACCATCTACTTGAAGGATGTATTCGGAGTTGTTGATGGTGGGCGTTTTTGATGTGTAAACTACAATTCATGCAACCTCCAGAACTCTTATTTCGAAAAATGTACGCAAACTACAGAGCTTACAAACTAGTTCGTGTGGAACTTGTATGAAGAAATTATCCATGCAGCGATGAACTACCAGGGCTCTTCTCAAACTTCGAGAATTCTTGTGGTCTCTGGTCTCTATTGCTCACTTTTTCGGATGAATTACTGCCACTGGGGTACGCCATCATTTATGATAGTGCATTCGCCGCTAACTTAAGAGTAACAAACAGGAATTTTTACCCTCCAGGAAGGCGAACGAAGAGAAAGATGTGCGGAGGTCTGTGAAAATAGCGGATGTAGATTGTTCACTACAGAGAATACATCCCACTTACCACCAGTCTGTGCAATGGGGTGTGAACGTGATAGATATTCCTTTCGGAACTACTTCGTACGATATTGCTGGCTGATAGCGGAAGGTCGTGTCCTATTATTGCGATTGTTCGTTACATTATGAACTAGAAAACACGTACAATGGGGCAGAGAGAGATATGGTCAGTTTTTGGGGTTTGAAAATGTTGCAGATGTGGTTGATGGTTTCAAGTCCCGGCAATAAATACATTTTTTATTCTCGGTGACGCGTAGCAGGCAAATGCAGATCTTTTAATTTCGGGTTAAAGGCTATGAACGTAGTACCACTAAGTTCTCCGCAAACTACAGCTGCAGTCTGCGGTCAGTGCACCTTACCAAGGCGTAGCTGTCGCCCATCCCATATCTTGCTGCAATGCAGCAAAAGGCTCTTCACGGGTCGTCGCACCGTGCTCCTGTGTGTGCATTACCGTAAAGTCTCGTGTGGCAAAGTCAGCGACGTTGCGATTTGACGGTACGTACAGCACAACAAGTTGAATATTGTAAGCAATGCCTAACGCAGCTATCTTGTCACAGCGTAAAAGACTTGGAACTGACGATGAACGACCGTTGCGTGCCACATACAAAACAACAAGGGAGCCAGTGAAGAGGAACAGTTTGTGGTTGAAAATTCAATTTCGTACGGCCCATTATACTGCTTAAAGCGCTCCTGCTGCTTCAAGGGAATCAATGTGCCCTTGTGTTTCCAAATATATGAAACAACAGAATTCCATTGTGCTGCTTCATGTATAGAGAGAATAGTTTTGTTGGACACAGATGCAGAAGGATGTGTATTGTGTGCAGACAAGCTCCCAAACGCCTTCGTCCACGGGAGCTGTAGTTTTTTTCACTTAGAGACGTATATGAAACAGCCCCAGCCTGGAGGGATGCGTCAAAAGAGAGTACTGTGCTTGAAAATGGAAGTGCCATAGAGACGAGAACTAATGGGAGGAGGGATAGGGCAGGCGAGATTTCTGATGACATTTGGTCGTTCATAATAACTTCATGAGCTTCGGTCCTGTGGTGCAGAGGCTGAAAACATACGTTCAGACACGAGAGTAGTGGGCGTTTCAAAAGCAGAAACCGAACTATCTTGCCCAAGGTAGATCTCCATTTTTCATATGATATGGAAGGAGAGGTAAGAAGTTCTTGTATTTGTTGGCAGGCTTTCAGTATTTTTTGGAGTATGGCTGGATTGTGCAGGATAATAGATTGATTTTGCAGCCAAGAAATGTTACAGAGGACTCGATAACGGCGGAGACATGGCAAGAATTAGATACCTAGATGGGGAGGTTGTTGGACTGCAGGATTGCTCGCATTATCTTGTACAAGCACAATAACGCTTCGGCGTTCCAGTCGCAAAACAAGGCAGTTACATTGACGATAATATGAAACAGAACCGGGTGTTCATTGTCGAGATTGAAAGGGGCAAATTCCCGTAGAATTGATGTTAGAACGGATGTGCAGCTCGGCGATAAGCCTGATTGGCAGAAGATCTTGTATTATTGCTTGAGGAGATTGCTTGTGAAGCAGTGAGAAATAAATAAACTCCTTTTGAAACCCATTGGTATGGTTCTCTGACAAGGGCGTAGGCGCAAGTCAGCAAAGAGAATGTTTTAGGAGTTGCTGTCAAAGATTACTCTTGAGGGATTTAAGGAGCTCTGACAGAGAAACTGGGGGCCAGGGGAAACATTCTGAGAGCCACGCTGGCAAGGAGATGTTGTGGAACATATTGGCTACATCAAAGTAGATGGCCGTGACATGTCCTTCTGATAATGTTACTTTGTCAAAGATGCTTGGATCGTGAACTGATGTGTGCGGTGGATCTGGAAGTAGGTCATTCTGCGAGGCCATGAGATCAGCCTGTCATCATGGGGAGATTTTGATACTGCAAACAGCGTCATCGTCGATTTTGGGGCGGCTTGATGATATGCGGAGTGTTCTGATTCAATAATTGACCAGTGGATCATTCCAGCGTCGTGTGCACGAGACAGGAGTTTAACATATTCAATCTGGGAGGCATGTAGCTTTTGAGGGGATTAGTATAGACGTTGGGATTGCCAAGGGTCTTAATCAGGTCATGGCGCTGGCAGTCTGAGGATGATATGGAGAATATACTTTGAAGAAATGGCGGGAGGAAACGTATCCAAAGATGGCTGCGGTCGCCATGTTCTCGACGTTCTGGAGGTTGTATCGAGATCTTTGATGCAGTTATGCTTTTGAAGACGCCTCTAGTGAAAGCTCATCCTGGATTTGAAATCTCAGTGTTAAGAGCAGATGTCAGATCAAAAGATTTGTTGGCCATAAGAAAAGGGTCTGGGGTGCATGGGGAAAGTGGGCCACTACCATTCAAGATTTGGCAGAGGTTAGAATGCTGTGCCCGGCAAGAATGGAAGTATGGCTAGAAGAATGATGCGGCTTGGTGTGACTGCTTTATTTGGCTTGGTGCGGAGAAAACGAGGGACCGTAGTACAGGCAGGTGATGGAAGAGATTAAGTTGTTGGCTTGATGGGAGAGGTGATGTTTTGAGGGGAGCGATGGGAGGTGGAATGGCTTTGTTTGAAGCTCATTGCTTTGGGATATTACTTTCTAGTGGGGGCTGGGATTTGGTTTTGTTGGCGAGTATATGGGGCCGATGACGGTCGAGGTGTCCGTTTCGAACGGTTCTGTTGCATAGACTTGATAGCTGTCATGCGTTTGCGTTGTGATGATATTCTTCTGGTCATTTATTCGAGACGTCCTTGAGATCGCATGGTTCCTTGGGGAGAGAACTCGAGAATGTGGCGCGCTATGGCCCACGCTTCTCGGCGGTCGGTGTGCTCCCCGATGGAGACGGCTTCTTCAAAGTACAGTATGGCGAAGAGACGGCGAAGGGCAATCTCGACAGATGGACGCTGCTCCATTGTGTCTTTGGGTGAAGGGTGGTGGATCATTTAGATGTGTATCATACGCCTCAGTGTCTGGGCCTCGATCTCGGCTGCTCACGGTTGGCCCTATGGCATGCTACGCTAATGACGAAAGAACTGGGAGAGGAAGGTTGGGATGTCTGTTCCTGCCGCGATTAGGGAGAGGAAGATTGATGGGCCCATGAGTGCGTCCACCATGAGGCTGGTGGACAAAACTCCTTTTCTTGGGTAGTTCGCCAGGCCCTGCGTTTGGGATGAGAGGAGACAGACAGAAAACCTTTTGGGTTTTATGAAATGTTTGAATTTCTCGCGAGGAAGCTCGTCGTCCTGGTCGGAGGTATTCACAGCCTGATCATTTTGGTGCCGTTGCGCGGGAGAAGTGGAAACGAGAAGTTGGGATAGGGTTTCATTGGCTGGTGGCTGTAGTTGTTGCTGTTCAGCAGCGAGAATTTGAGGAGAAGACGGATGGGTGGATTGGCGGAAGGCAGATAATTGTCAGGTAATGGCAAGTGCGGCGGATTCAGAAGGGTTTTTTGGGACAGACGCAGCAATAAGAGTTCATTTGCTCGTTGATGATCCGAACAACGTCATAAAACCTAAATGGGGCAAGCGAGCGCTGTGCGACTCTGCACGGGACATGAGTGACGGCGTGAAGTTCAGCGGTGAGTAGGAACTTCACAAAATGGGTTTTCTGCTTCCAATTACAGCTCCGTGGGGAACATTGGGCACATGCAACTCGCCTTCCCGCGGTGTGCCTGACTTCTCTACGATCCTGTCGCAGAGAAGCGAAATGAGTTCGCAATCGGGTCTCCTACGGAGGCTAACAACTTCACGACCACTAAAAAATACGAGTTCACAAAAATCACCGACGAAGGTAAGTATTCTTCAACTTAACTGTCGAAGTCTTCTAGGATTAGGAAAACGCGCCGAGCTTGCAGTCACCGCTCACCAATACAAGGCAGACATTCTCTGCCTGCAAGAGACTCATCTTCAACCCCAGGACGATACGCCAACAATCCAAGGGTATGCCGCGATTGGAAGATGGGATCGGCTTCTGACGTACTCGAACGCCGGAGGGAGAGGGGGTGGAGTCATCACATACCAGCGAAAAGGCTATCACGCCAACTTTATTGAAGCCAAAAGTCTAGGATCAGGAATCGAAACAGTTTCAGTTGCACTAAGGACTTCAAAGGGTCTTCTTCGAATCACAAATGTGTATGTCCCACCGCAGCTAGCCGCAAATTCCTGGGCAGATCAAATTGAAGAAAGCCACATGATCATAGGAGACTGCGACGTATGCGGATCATGGTATCCCAATAGAGTACAAACGATAGGCATAGAACTAGAAAACTACCTGGAGTCAACCAACAGATACATCATGAACACAGACAACATTGCTACGCGAACTGACCCCTCGACCGGAAGCCAGAGTGGAATAGACATCTCAGCAGTACCAAGCAAGTGGTTGCCATATGCAACCTGGAATGCAAAGGAAACTCCGTTTTCAGATCATCACGTTTGCATCACCACATTGGAAACCGGCCTACAGTCAGGACCGAGAAACGGAAGAAGGAAGTGGAAACTCAAGTCTGCGGATTGGCCAGCGTACCAGGAGGAAGTAGAAAGACAACTCAGAAACAGCCCAGACCAGTTTGACCCTATCGATGCAGAACACGCGGCATTCACGAACGCTGTTCTCAAAGCAGCGCACAAAACTATCCCGAAAGGCAACCGAGCCCGATCCAACCCATGGTGGTCAGAAGAAGCTTCTGAAGCGGTCACAAGGAGACAGGAAGCCTGGAGGGAATACAGAATGAACCCCACAGATGAATCGAAGTCAAACTTGGATAGGATACGACATGATACCGCCCGCGTAATAGACAAGCTGAAAAGAAATGCGTGGCGGGAACTCATGTCCCATCTGTCACCGACATCAGAAGATGCAAAGCTATGGAAGATCGTTAAAGCCATGGAACAAGGAAAACATTCAACTCAATCACTTTGTCCCCCAGGTGGAGAAGGTTGGACAGATAGGAGACGGGCGAAATGGTTTCTAAGGCACGAGATAAAGAAAGGAAAATCCGAAGGCAATGGAACGGAAATTAGAAACCGGTACAGGAGACTTCTCGACTCCTATCATCGACGGGCATAAAACGAGAGTTCGATTACCTTCAAGACGCAGCACTTGCAGGTTGCTTTAGCAAAGATGAATCCGAAGAAAACACCCGGCTTAGACGGTATCGAGATAGCATTACTTCAACATCTATCAGAGGTTGGAAAGCTAAGGCTGCTCCAGATTATCCATAGGTCATTCAAGAACTCTGAGGTACCTGCAAAATGGCGAGTGTCAATGTTGATACCCATTCCCAAGCCAGGACCGGAACGTAAGTTCCGACGGATATCCCTAACTTCCGTCATGGCCCGTACAGCGGAGAGAATGGTGTATAAAGTTTTCATGCAATGGCTACAGCAACTCTTGCCGCACAGCCAAGCAGGATTTCGTATGCACAGGTCAACTGAGGAGCAGATAGAGGCCTTATGTGAAGGAGTGACACACCGATGGAATAAGAAGAAACAAACCATGGCTATATTCGGCGACTTCTCAGCTGCGTACGACAGTGTCCCGCATCACGACCTCATGGTGAAACTGGGAAACATGCAATGTCCAACTTTTCTATGGAGATGGACACGGGCATTCATCATGGACAGGAGGTGGCGGTGCCGGTGGAGCACAGCGCTAAGCTTGGAATGTGTCGTGCCACAAGGCCTGCCAAAAGGGGGTACGCTATCCCCTTCGCTATGGATCGCATACAACGCAGACTTGGACAAAGCAGTATGCGAACGAAATCGATCAATAAGGATTAGTATGTTCGCGGACGACACCGCAATATAGGTAACCGCGAACACCCTCATACGCTGTCAAACAGCACTGCAGGGGGCAGTACACAAACTAGAAACTTATTGTGCCCGCAACAAGATCAAGATGAATGCAGCAAAAAACCGTTCTAGTCCCCTTCACATACAAAAACTGGAAAAGGGACATCGAGCAACTGGCGGTTTCAGTGAACGGGACTTTGGTTACCCCGTCCAACAGCGTGTGATTTCTTGGACTGCAGCTGGACAGTCGGTTGAACTTTAAGGAACACCTGAAGAAGGTGAGAAGCAAGTATTTGAGTAGATGCAGGATTTTGACGAGACTAACAGGAACAAGTCGGGGTGCAAATTCGCAAACGATGCACACATTTAGACAAGGGTTCATCGAGCCCATAGCCACATACGGCGCCGGAGTGGCAATTCCGAATGCTTCCGACACAGACATACGGAACCTCGAAAGAGCCCGAAATGTAGGATTGAGAATCCAAACAGGGTGTGTTAAATCCACACCAGTCGAGCAACTTCGGGAACTGACCAAAGTCAAGTCACTCCAAGAGATAGCTGCTCTCAAAGCCGCAGCACTATATGAAAAGATCAAACGGCTTCCCGAGGATATACCGGTACAGCAATCAATCTTAACACTCTCCAATACGCGAATCAGGAAAAAGAGGTCTACATTGAAAAGAGAAGCAGAGAAGAAACTGGCAGAGCTCGGCCTTCTTCATCTGCCGCGCGCCTCGCTTTCAATCGAGCCAGGACTCGCCTTAATAGAGAATGTGGAGTTCCATTATACTCCGTGGTCCAAAGACGATAACAAGGCAGTCCAACAGGAAGCAGCGCAAGCACTGCTGGGTGCACTACAGCCAGCAAAATGCAAAATTTGGAGCGATGGCTCGGTAGGAGAGCCATAAAGACAACCAGAGAACAGGGAATCTCGAATTGCAGTAGAGTGGACGGATGGATGGCTTACAGGCAACGCTAGGAAGTTTGTCATATCGATGACAGCACACCCTCAGTGCCGCCAGTTCTATGAACGGCATCGCCGAATGCCAGACATGGTGGTATACTATGATGATGAATTTGTCATGGCTTACTCCTGTCTGGATTCCCAGATCATACTAGATGCAGACGGGCATAAATTGGGATACCAGCTCCTTTCTCTGAAGAAAGTAGGAGCTGCAGCCTACACTATCTCGTGGTACGAGAACAGTCCTGAACAAGAACATACCACACTCCCGGCTGGAGTGGAAGTGTCCTCGTTCACAGCAGAAGTCACCGCTGCAAAACACGCGCTTGAAAAGGTTTTGCAAAGATGTGAAGAAGGATGGAAAGGACGAATCAGATTGGCAACGGACTCCAAAAGTATGGTAGATGGGTTGCAGAGCTCTCTTCGACAGCAACCTTCTTCGTTACAAACTGTTTCAGGAATACTAAGTTCCATCACCGACAAAAGAGGCTGTTTCGTTGATATCGTTTGGATACCCGGGCACTGCGGCCTTCCGCAGAATGAACGGGTGGATAGCCTTGCAAAGCAAGGTTTGAGCACTCCTATGAAAGATCAAGTCAGAGTACCAGTCTACTTTGAGGACGCCAAGACACGAATAATGGATGCCTCTAAAGCCAAGCCTTTGCTCAATGATGTCCCAGAAGAACTACAAGGCATCATATCGCCTCGGAAAGCAGAAGTCACGCTGTCTCAGATCTATGTAGGAAACACGCCGAAGCTTCACCCTGTTGCAAGCTACATAGGACGGAAACCATCATGATGTGACTGTAACACGCGCGCTACCAACAGCGCTGAACACTATGTGCTTCGTTGTACTAAGCGGACAGATTCTAGGAGAAGCGAGCTTCCTGCCGCAGCAGAGAGAAAAGGTAAGACTTTGGCGGAGATAGTCCGCCAGTGGCCACAGAAGTTGTTAGCCTTTCTTAGGAGAGAGAGGTTTTTCTCATAAAAAGAAAAAACCTTTATCAATATGCCGTAATCAGACATATTGAACCCAAAATAAAGAAGAAGAAGGGGAACATTGATGAGCTCCAGAGTTAGTAGAGATGCAATAAGCTCGCTACACTTGTTCTATGGAGCAGTTGTTGGTAAAGAGCTGGCCAATGCACATAAAGGAACTGTAGAAATGTATCTGTAGGGTGGGTGCTCTAGGCTCCCCCCATCACGCATTGGCATGAAAGCAGGAGATGTAATTCGCGAACTCGCCTCAAGGGATAAGACCTGCGAAGATCCGCAAATTGGGGAGGTAAGGTTGAAGAGAAGCCCTGGAAAGGACAAGGGAAAGGCAAAAGCTGATATCGATATAGCACAATGTGCTCTGTCTGACTCTCACGCGGACGAAACCGCTGCTGCCCAGACGACATACGGACCATGTGCCAGTGAGAATAGAGCTAAGCAAGAGAACGCTCCACTCCCTTTGCCAAGGATTAGAGCACTGATGACTTCAAGTTCCGTTGGATTGCGAATCAGTGACAAATGATTGACGCACGGGGAATCTGAGACCCAGTTCGTTGCGGTGATTAAGATATTGGTCATCACCAGATCGCGAGAAGACTGTGTCACTGATTCTTGTGATCTTTTGCCAAAAACTCGTGTGGAACCTGAGTCACTGTGCCGGACCAAGGCGCATCAGATGCATTTCTGTTTATACACAGCCACCGTTTTTCATCGCGATGCGCCAGGGTAGCGATGTGTGTCAGGGCCGTCTTACAACGTTTGAATGTTTTCAATTCCTTTTCATCCCATCCTAATGTTTCTAGCAGAACTGAGGCCACAGCACGCTTTTTCGCTTCCCGGCTTGATCATAGACTCGTTCCATGAACTCGTGTGGAGAAGATATAAGGTTGGAGAAATCGGGGATGCCTGTTTTCACCCATTGAAGTGCGCAGAGGAACTGCTACAGATGTGTACCAGTTACTGGTTGTTCCATGTTTACAAGTCCATCAAGCTGGCATGGGTCATGAAAAACACCATCGGCTGAAACGATTCTGTCACACCAGCGAATGGAGGTGGAAAACAGAATGCACTTCTTGGGGTGCAAGCGGATTAAAAATCTTGCACATTTTTGAAAAGGGAGGCGAATATTGTCAGGCAATTCTTGGATGGTAGCATTATGGAGTAGCATATCATCTAGCCAGTAGAGTAGGTGTTCGAGGAAGTCCTTGGGCAGAAGTTCGGCTACCACCGATTGTAGGTGGGTCGTTGCGTCTGTGGTGTCATAGAGTAATCTGGTTGGTGTGACCACGGCATCAGAGGTGACGTATGACTGCAGCTCTTTTGATGCCTTATCCAGAAGAAATTGACAGTATCCATGCGAGAGATCGAGAGTAGCAAAGAAACGGCAGCCTGCGAGCTTCAAAAGTTCTTGCTCTATATTGGGCATCGAGTACTGATGCCTCACGATGTAGCGGTAGATAGGTCGAAGATCGGCCATGAATCCAAAGCGTGCAGGCCTTGGTTTGTGAAAGATTAGAGGTGCGGATACCCATGGAGAGGAGGGGTTGCAATAGGCCTTCCCAGCCTTAACGAGATCCATAACAAAGTTGTCCAGGAACTTCCTCTGGTCTTGTGAGTGCTTATTGTGGAGCAATATACCTAGGTGGTAAATCCTCCGAGGTGTTCGCAGCCTTTCTCTCTTGTGAGTTAGGAGCAGCGACAGGGCCCTCCGTACCATACGGTGTTCGGGTGTAAAAACGAGGTGGCGTCAAGCTATACATACGAAGGTGACACCCAGAATCGGGTTACCAGCTGGTCAACGTAGTGCACAGGTCCGTGCGGGTGGTGTTACCGTCCATGGAGAATCCAGAAAGGGAAAAGGCAAAAATGGGAGAAACTAAAAGGGAAGGTACAGCCCGGAGGGTCGTGCGGAAAGCCGAAAGAGATCCGGGTTGTGGGGGTTTTGCTTGTTCAGCCAGCACCGGAAAACTCAATACTGAGTCAAACTGCTATCTGTGCTCACAATATAAAGTAACCAAAACGGTAAAAACAATGAACAATGGGCGAAGCCATGGGGTAACACAGATCAGGGGTCCTTGGTGATACTGTACGTGTAAGTATAACGAGAACGAACGCGCTGAAACCACAGCAAGAGTTGGTCACTTTGCGCAGGCGATAAATTTAGAGCAGAGTCACAGCTTGTCTTTACTTCAGGGTGAAACGACAAGGCCATCCTCCCTTCAGTACTACTGGGTCACAATTAACTAAAAATACTACTACTGTAGTGTGCCACACTTGTATTCCACACACTTGTGTCATTTGGCGGCACTGCCGGCCACGGCACAACAAGACACTTTTGAATCATGCCAACTTTGAATAATACCCTTACGCTTGCCACGCGCCCATCTGTTCGGGATACCTAAGAAATCACCCACGAAGGTTCCAAAAATACCAATTAAAATTCATATCGAATTTCACGCAACATTGCCAAGGGTCCACTTATGCCTGAGTTGAACCGATGCCACGTTGGTATTGAATCATTTATGATCCACCTCGCCTAGAGGGTATGGGCGCATACATTTCTCTACACTTGCGTAGACTTAGGCGTAATGGTTGTGCATAAGCTGTGAGTTGGATCTTCAAGGGCCTGACCTGCGCTGGAGGCCCAGAGGACAAGGATGCTCGGAAGATGTTGATGTGATCGTGGACGATGGTGCTGAGTTGAGTTGCATATTTGTGTTCAAGTCCGTTTTCCACTGCTGCTTCGACCATACCGGTTGCCGCTTCAAGAAGGTCTTCATGCTGGGCGGTGTCGATTAGGTCAAGTAGAGAAGGGTCGGAAAAAGGATCGGAGTCCTGACGGGCTGTATTGTAACTAACTCTAGCCCTAGCTGGTGGTAGCTGATCCTGTCCCACTGTGTTCGAAGGGCTGTGTACGGTTGCTATCATGAGACGACTCACTTATCCTTTAGCAGAAGCAGCGGTTAGAGTGCCCACTACGGAGTAGTCCGAAGCATTAAGAGTAAACCACTTATTTTCCAACAAGGTGTAGGTGTATACCCAGAGGTCTTGCAACACATTTCATCCAATGGGTACGTTTTCACAAGCAAGATCATCGTCGGCCACAAGAAAGGAGATGTGCGTGAGTGCCAGGTTTCCGGAAGCGAGGTGGAGGATAGTGCGTGATGCGACCCATTTTCTGGAGAACGTGAAACCTTGCGCGGAGTTCGCATTTCGTTTCTTCGGAGCAACGGCCAATGAAAAGTTGTCAATAGGTGATATTGTGCCAATTCTTTTGGCTGCTGTGGCTTCTGCGAACAAGGATGAGACAATGCTGTCGTCACTGCCATCGTCGCACCATTTGCTGGAGTCTAAACAAGTGATGCCGTTTGACACGGTGACAGAAAATTGAGAGTCGCTTGCAGGATAAAGGCCTCTGACTGTTCCGTAGCTGCCTTGGTGCTGCTTTTTCTTTTGTGAGCGTTTTGAGCGCTATAGCCCGTCAGCAGCTTTTCTAGAAGCGATAGTTGCCTTTAGAGCTTCTCTCTCTTCATCGGTAGACAGCATACAATCGTCAATCCAGTGGCTTTTTTCGTCGCTTTTGCATGGAAAATGGGGACAGAAAGGTGATGTTTTACGTGACGTGGCTCTCCAAGTTACTGATTTTCAAGAGGCAGCTGAGCTGGCTGACTCAGTTTCACTCTGAAGTGCAGCTGCCTTATTATTTGTGGCGTGGTGGTGCCTCGAGTCATGGTGCCTCTGGTTTTCGACGGTGGTCAATTTGCAATGATCTGAAACGCCTCGGCTACAGTCATACAATGCTTCATGAAACATTTGAAGTCGGAACTGAGAGACGCATACCCCAGTTCAATGTGATTCTGAAGAAGTTGCTGCAAAAAGCACGGCTTAATGGCTGCAACGAGGGCCTAGACTGCGAGTTTGGGATGTTCCTTCATGACCCATGTAAGTCCATTCCGTCGTAATGCAGACACATAAGTAGTAAAAAGATGCTTCTTTCGAAAGCGTGAAAATGTATACGTCATGTCCATTGCCACTTCTTGGCGGATGATGGCTTCGATTGCAGCAATGTTCATCATGTCTTTGTCTTCTTCAGCTTCAGTTTCCAAAAAACTCGTAGTTTCTCGTCTATTAGCTCATCGATTTTCGTAACTCCAGAGATGTAGTCTACAGCAATCGAAGACTGGAACCAAGCTGCGTCGACGCAGCGTTAAAAATTGACTTAGCGAACCGGCTCTGTTGTCTTTGAGTCGACAACTGCCAGTTGCAGTGCCCGAGTTGTGAGTTTCTTAAAATAATAGTAATAGTGTCGCAAAAACACTGAAGTCACTTTAGGCGTGGTGGAAAGCAGGCGAGGTTGATTAACCGAAAACGCGACAGATGTTGGAGGTTGAAGAATATAGCTGAGTTTTTATCTGTTCGTCTCGGAAGGCTTTGTTGCGAATCAGTGTTGCGTCGATGCGGAAGCCATGATGTTGATCAAAAAAGATAGTATACGACCACAGTATCGCAGTGATCACTGTGCTCAGCTACAGTGCAGAAATATTTTGTACTTGTGTGCGAGTGTGATAGGCTGGATCCCCTCAGATGTACTGAGAAGCCGAGTCATTGTCTGTATAAAAGGGGTTTGGATTGTTGCCCTATCTGGAAACATTCTGCTGTGTACTGCTACCTACGAGGTAGTGGCTATGCACTGCAACCCACACATTAGGTTTACAGAGCCCGAACTAAGTGGGTGGAAAGGTCCAGAAATGGCTGTGGATGTGTAGCATCCACTACAACGGGCCATCATCCAGAAGAGTGCTTTAGAACCGCACTGGCATTCTACGGAGGTTTGCATTCTAAAAGTCTATCCGCCCGGATGTAACGTTGCCAAATGATTATTTTTTGAAGGTTTTGAACCGTTCATACACGCGTCAGATACGGTGTTTTTGAATCAAAAGTACGTTTTTGATATCAGAAAAGCCTGTTTTCTGAAGCTCTGTAGTAAATTCGACATACTTTACAAGCAAATCTCTATTAAACCATCTGGTTGTCTTATGTTTCTGCTTCTCACCGAGAATAAACAACAGAGGCTTAGAAATTTTGCAATACAAAAACAGGTTGCATAACTTCTACGGGTTACAAAAAGGCACAAATCCGATCAAAATAACTAAAATTAAAGGTTAAGTTGATTGTTTTGACCTCATATGAAATCGGCGGTCCAATAGACACTAGTACTGTAAAAAGGATTCGGTTCATGAAGTTTGTCTATATCGTTTCCGTTTTAGGTGTGTGTGTGTTTATGGGCACATGCCTCGAATTCCAAGGAAACGTAATCAATTTCTACAAGTAGAAAGCTAATTATCTATTCGACTGCTGCTAGTAGACCCAATCGCATCTCTATTTTGGTTCCTCATCCGGCGTAAATTTGTAGTGTTTTCCAGCCTGTTCGGAAGGTCGGCACGCATATGCCCTGATCGGCACTCGCTAGTGTCTTGCAGTGGTCCCTCATCACAACGATATCCAGTGCAAAGCGACTTAGCATCATGATTCCAGATAAGCTACTGTGAATCTGGGTGTATGCTATTGCCATGATGACAGGGCGTGCACCCCAAAATTGCTATGCCCTGCCATCATGGCATGACCATGCATCTGCGTAAGCATACAAAGCAGCCGGCACGTCCACCGCGAACCGTCAGTGCCCTTCCGACTCTCTGCGCAGCGGTCAAGGCCGCAACTGCCGTCCAGCACCGCCGCCGCTGCTTTCGTACCACAGTCTGCAACAATACACCATGGCGCCTCTGGGGAAGCGCAATGCTTTAGCACAAGATGCTGACCGGTCGGACGTGCCTCAGCGGTCAGTAGAAGGATTTCTTAGAAAGCCCGGGCGGAAGATGGGCTCGGTGATGTGAACGGTAGAAGTCAGGAGACGCCGGTTGAGGGCTGCGGAACCGGACGGGAAACTGCGTCAGGCGTGGTCCGAGAGCACGCGTAGAGCGTTGGCGGTCGTGTACCGCTCGTGGTTTACCGTGTAGAGTAGTAGTAAAAGCTAGTGGGCAGTCTGTATCGCCAACTGGAACAAGAAACGAGTCCGTTTGGTGGGATGAAGTCTGCATTTACTCGTTCATGGGGGTCGGGGGGTACTGTCATCCTAAGTAGACCAGCCGGCCCCGAGGTGCACCTCGGCGGCGAAGCATCTCGGGAGATATGGGCCAATGGCGGGCCTGCGTACGCACTACCTAAATATTAATTAGAAATTATCTAAGGTCTTGCAGGCATGCCTGCCCTTCCTTCCAGTCGGACACGTGTATCCCGTCCCAACAGTCCCCAGATGCACCGTGCCGGTCAGATGCACTCTTGCCATCTGTCCACCGTCCGGTCTCCCACGTCATCGCCCATCTGTGTTCGCTGTCGCCCGTCATGATCTGACGCCCGTACGGTCGCTCTACCACATGCCTCCCTCCTTAAAGCGCGCCACGTCCGCGTGGTGCTTTCCCGAGCGGTCGGTTGTAGCGTGGCGGCTAGGTACAGTGTGGACGGGGCCCATTGCCTGGCGTGCGGGACGTGCCTCAGCACTGATGTCGCGGCGGACAACCAGCTGACCGGTCGTGGTCATGTCCGGCCGCCCACGTTTTCTTTTAGGTCCGTACGGTGACAGGATGAGGGGATTGGGGGGTGGCTTCCGATTGCAATGAAGTCGTAGACTCTGTTCGGTTAGAAATGACAGCATTCTTGCTGGCGGTTTTGTTTTCTGTTTTTGTTTTGTTTTTTTTTTTTCGTAAAGGGGTGGGAGACCACGTCCCAAGCCCCGGCGTACGTAAATAAATTGAATCTACGTCGGCCGGTTGAAATTCAACCGTCACAGCCTCAGTGCCTCAGTCGTATCTCTTCGCCGACTGATCCTTAGCGCGCTCCTCTGCCCCTTTCAGTTGGCTACGGACGGTCGCATATCATACCACTGACGACTCTTCAGCTTCTATCCTCTGCGTCGGGCTCCATCTCGTCCGTTCGGTCGGTATTTGTACTGCAGCCATGGGAGATCCTCCCTCAATTTCACCTCCCTTCTTCCTACCGTTCGGTGCTTCATCCTCCGCACTTCCATCCTCTCCGGCGAGTCCCATCGTCATGCCACCTCCGGTCGATCCGTATGCCCGTCCGCACGGCCTGACGTCGGGTCCACCAGCGGTCTGGCGCATCCTTCCGTTGCCGGGCCAACAACTCGACCACCGTGATCAGCGCATATTCGCCCCCGCCCGTCAGGAACGAGATCCTCCGATGTCAGTCTTGAAATATCAGCGGATGTCTGCCAACTATTTCGATTCCGCGCGGTTTTCGCGTGTCCCGTCCGTGCGGACGCCCGCCGAACTGAACGTGCTGAACCCCAAGTGGACTGATGAAGATTCCTGGAGGGCTCGTAGGACGCATTCTCCCTTACCACGCGGTTATGCCCCCATCCGGACCTTTGTTCGTTGCGATATGCCGTACGTGCGGTGCCCCGAGGAGGTCGAGTACCAGTCCCGCTTGCAACGCCTGTTGCGTCCGATGCAGGCCAACCCTTACTATCCTCCGGCCATTCGGTATAATATGCTCGAACTAATCGTGTTTGAGGCTCCCTTCGACCGGCTCTATTGGCTCAACCGAGCTCAGTGGGGCAATAGTGCCGTGAATGAAGCCCGAATTCGGTCGTTCCTCGGGTATTATTACTATTGGCATAACGTGGAGTTCCACGACTTAGCCGCCAGCGACTGCGTGGGATTATATTTGCCAATCGGTCAAGGATGGAAGGGTTACGACGTGACCCGCAATCTTGCGGTTCCGACTCCGCCCGTTCTGGCATATCATACGCCTGAGGTTCTCAACCAGGGGCCTTTTTCCGATCGGTTTTTCCAGATAGTTTACGCAGAGTGGGCCTTGTTCGCCTTCGCGGCGCTCATCCAGGCTGCCTTGGACGGGGTGACCTTCTTTACACGTGATCTGGACGTTCTGTTGTACACATCTGACGACTATCCAGAATACGGTCGTTTGTTCCCGTTGCCAGTCGCGTTGGTGGATATTATCCGTCAGATGGGGGTTCAGAACATCCTTAGTGGGTCCACATTCCGGCCGGAAGATGCCGATGCTGATCTTTGTTATTTCTTGGAGATTAACTGGTCCTGTACGCCCGGGTTCTTGTGGTACGATTTCGATAACGATTCGTTTCCCACGATGCCTGCTCGTGGTAATAGCGGTCCGGTTACTCGTCGGTTGTTGCCGACTGATCGGCGTCCGGTCTGGAAAGAGATGAACGTTCCGGATTATTTTCCGGGCGGGTATCTGAGTACCGACTTTGCCGATGCTACTTCGACAGTGGCCCGTGGTTTTCCTCCAGGCGGTCAAGCGGTTGCCACTCCTCGATGCCATCTCCGGTTGCGCCGTTAGCTCCGACTGGGTTCCGTTCGGTTCCTGTCGTCGCGTCCGTTTCTACCCCGGCACTGGTTCGTCAGCGTATCGAGGCGGGTTCGCAAACTGACCGGCTCAGTATGGAGCCCGAAATCGATAAAGCGTTTGCTGCTCTCCGCACGGTGTGTGAGACGTTCGGCGAACCTGCTCCGGATTCGCTTCGTGACGCTCTTTTCTCCGCCCGTACGTGGATTCGTCGCGTGCACCATAGGGGGCAGATACTTCGTCGTACCGCGGAGTCCCAGATGAACCTGATGGAGAGTATCTGTACTCATACCGTTCGGAGTTTGGTAGCCATTGCCTCATGGAGGCCGAGGCGTTCGATCCAGAGACCGCAGCGGATGCCCGGGATACATTTGCTGTAGCTACTGCACAGCATCAGCCGCCCATTACACAGGGGCCTCCCACAGAGGACCCGCCCACCATTGATGAGTTGACCTTACGGGCTGAGAGTGAGCGTCTCGCTCAGGGGGCCATTACGGATCTCTTCAATGCTTCTGGTGCCCGTCCTGCCGGCTTTTCCTCCGGTAATCCTACTTCTGGAGCTGGGCCGAGCAATCTCGTTGGTGCTGCTGCTGGTGTGAGTCCGAGCGGTTCCTCTAGTGCACCTGCTGTTGTGGCTGTTGCGGCTGATCGGGATGAGCTGATGCCAGAGGTTCTGTGCCCCGTGCGTCCAGCGTAGTCGTCTCGGAGCCTGAGATGGTCAACTCGGGATCTAGTCGGGATGGTAGCCTTCCCCCGATCCCACGTCGGTCTCTTCGCAGTATTCAAACTCCTAATCGTGGTAGATTGCGTGGTGGGCATTCTCGTCGTCGGGGTCGTTAAGTTCGGGTACGGTTCTCTCCACCCAGTGTACGGTGAGCGCACCATTCTCGTTCTTGAGTAAACTTCTGCTTGTTTCGCATCACCTTCTTTATGCCTTCCCGTACGGTCTGCTTCGGCTGGCCCAGCGAGTGGGTCTGTTGATCTCTCCGTCTATAGCGTGTGTCCGGCCACAGTGCGTGTGACAAATGGTGTCGTAAAGTGCGTCGAAGCAACGTACTGAACCAACCAATCGCGGGCGCACGTTGAAGTGACGTGCCGGCACAGCCAATCACGGACGCACGGTGGCCACGTTCCGCTTCCCATATCGTGTTGTGTTCCGCCTCCTGTTCTGCCTCCTCATCCTCCCCGGTGCTCAGATGTTTGCACGTCCTGGTTGCTTCTGGCGACGCCAGTAGCGGGCGATGAAATGATGGGGAATGTGAGAGGGGGGTTCGAATTTATCATAGTCCGGTTGGTATCCGAACCAATGGACTCGATATTGCGTTCCGTTCGGCGTTTCAAGATGGCCAAAGATTCGGTCGACCGCATGGGGGTGGGCTGTAGATGGTGTCGGGTCCGTTGCGGGCTGTGTAAGTTTGTCAGAGAAACGACCGTCCGGATCAACATCGGGTTCGGTGGTCAGCCGTGGCATAGCCGGTCTAGTTGTTGGGTCCGTGATCAGTGCCGTTTGGACTGCTCGGCGTGGCGCCCGGGTTACTCGGTCAATGCTGACCCAGTTTTTCAGTCCGTCTTCTTTTATGAGGGCGGTATCGTCCGTGGCAGTCACGACGGGAAATGGCCCGTATGTTTTCGGAAGAAGTTTCTGATACTTGCGGGTATATTTGTCAACTTGCTCTTCCAGAGCTGTTGACATCCATTCTGGTCCATCGACATACAACTCATCCCCAGGGCTAAACTTAGGGAGAGTCCGTACGGTTTTATCAAAGTACCTTTTGTAATGGAGTTGGGCCCAAGTGGTTTTCGTCTGGGCGGACGAAAGAGCATCCCGAAGACGGTCTAGGATGTACCTTTTGACCTGCGCCGTGGTGGCGTTTTCGGGTTGAAGCTCCGGGGTAGTGGTAGGGGTCTTTTCAACTTGCAGACCGGGCGGGTGCCGTGAAAGTACCAAATGGAAAGGCGTTGTGCCCGTTGTCCTGTGCACTTGCATATTGTATGCATAGGTCAGCGGTTGCACGTATTCGTGCCATTCGGTTTGGTGTTCTGCCACATAGTGACGGAGGCGTTCGACGAGCATTTTGTTGAACCGTTCGGCCTGTCCGTTTGTTTGCAGGTGATAGGCCTTGGTGGTCAAGTGCTTGATACCTAACATGCTGCAAACAGCTTCGAAGAACTTGGGGACAAATTGGCTCCCGTTGTCGGTCAGCAAGTATAATGGTATCCCGTACGGATAGACCCAGTTGTCCAAGAAAGCCGAGGCTACGGCTGCGGCCGTAGTTGATTTCAAAGGCACTGATCGGCAGAAATTTGTAAACCGGTCGGTAATGACTAGAATGTATTGGTGCTGCTTTGCAGACTTTGTGAATGGACCAAGGATGTCCATTACGACAAGTTCCAGTGGGCCCGCTGCGGGAAATAGCTTCAAGAGCTTATGGTGCCGATGGCGACTTCCGCGAGGAGAGGCGCAGGTAAGACAATCCCATACGGTCTGAAATACGTCATTAGCCATCCTCGGCCAGGAGTAGTACCGTTGCAGCGTGGAATACATCTTTATTGCGCCGGGGTGTCCAGCAAACTGCGGGTAATGGGACAGATATAATAACCTGGCTTGCAGTATCTCCGGCACGTACCATTGGAGAGCTCCATCTAATGGAGCTTTCCTTATCAATATCCCGTTTCGGTTTACATCGAATAGGCATTTGCCGTCTCCGACTTTCGCCTGTGCGGACTTACAGAGGGGATCATTCTTCTGTTCCTGGAGGAACTCTTCCACCGTCATCGGGGCGCCTTCCTGCTACTCGTCATTAACTTCGAGTACTGCTGGGAGTCCTATCCCGTTTGGATTGTTTTGTGGCCAGTCCGTTATGATGGTCTTCTCTCCGCCGTCCCAGCACACCGTAGCTACAGTATATTCTTCCCCCGTTTCGGTCACTTTAATCGTCATCATGCACGGTACCTCGTAGCCGAGCGGGTCTGTGTCTTCTCCATCCGTACGGACTCTGGAAAGCGCGTCAGCCGCTTGGTGCTTAACGCCTGGTCGGTGGATTACGTCAAAGTCGTACTCCATGAGGCGGAGCCTCCATCTCGCTAACCGTCCGGACGCATTCGCTAGGTTCAGGATCCAGCGTACTGCGTGATGGTCCGTACGGAGTGTGAACCGTGTGCCCTCCAAGTACGGACGGAGATGAAGGATGGCCCAAACGACGGCCAAACATTCCCGTTCGGTAGTGGAGTAGGCCCGTTTGGGCTTTGTTAGTGAGCGGCTCCAGTAGCCAATCGGATGAAGGTCGCCCTCGGGCTGCTCCTGGAGGAGACAGCATCAGACTTGAGTATTGCAAGCCTCCGTGTCTAGGACGTATCTGTGACCGTTTCGGGGGAGTGCCAGTATAGGTGGTCGTATGAGACGTTGGTGTAGTTCGTCGAACGCCTCATACTCCGTATCGGTCAGAGTTTCGAACTGGAATGGTTGGTCTTTTTCCAGTTCCCGATTAAGCGGGCTAGCAATACGTGCAAATGCCTCAACAAACCGGCGGAACACGTTGCGAAGGCCTAGGAACGACCGTAGCTCCGTCTGGTTTCTGGGAGGTTTCGCTTGTCGCAAAGCGTCGCAAGCTTTTCTGGGTACCTGCAGTTTGCCCGGACGGATTATAAGACCAAGATAGTCGACCACTTGGTGGGAGAAA
Source organism: Gracilariopsis chorda (assembly GCA_003194525.1). Lineage (NCBI taxonomy): Eukaryota > Rhodophyta > Florideophyceae > Gracilariales > Gracilariaceae > Gracilariopsis > Gracilariopsis chorda. The sequence continues at coordinate 160,355 of NBIV01000055.1, read as the reverse complement.
TAAAATTTCTCCAACCGCAGCGTAATTCAGGCCGAACGGAGCAGTTCCAATACGGCCTGTACGTGTTCGAAGTGCTCTTGAACCGATCGGGAATATATAATGACGTCGTCTAGGTAAAGTAGAGCGAATTGCCATTTAACTCGCGAAATGATGATGTCGAGTGCTCTCTGGAAGGTAGCCGGAGCATTCTTGAGACCAAACGGCATTCTAATGTAGCGGAACAAACCCATGTGGGACGTAAAGGTCGTTTTGTCCCGGTCGGTCTCGTCGACTTCGCATTGCCAATAACCGCTATTGGCGTCTAAAGTAGTGAATACCACTGCATCCCCTAAGGAGTCGATGCACTCATCCATTCTCGGTATGGGGTAAGTATCCCGTACGGTCATCGCGTTGAGGCGGCGGTAGTCAACGCAAAAGCGCAGAGTACCGTCCTTCTTGGGTGCGAATACGACAGAACTTGCCCATTCTGCGGACGATGGCTCTATTAAGCCCGCGCGGAGTTGCTTTGTTACCTCTTCTCTTTCCAGTTCCCTTCGTTTCTGTCCCGCTCGGTAAGGCATCTGGAAGATGGGTTTGGAACCCTCTTCTAAATGTATGCGGTGTTTGGCAATGGAGATAGACCCCAAGTGTCCATCCCACATATCCGAAAACGGTTCCAGAAAGTCGGTAATTCTTTCCCGTTCGGTTTCGTACTCTTCTACTATACGGACTTTCTTTACCCAATCATCAGCTTTGACCGCGTCGGACTCTTGATCCTGGTCGGTTTGGGTGGAATTAGCCTCCGCCCCCCTAGCTTTGTCGTTTTCGATGAACGGGGAGGGGGAAACTAGGGCAACCGGGGCGGGCATGGCGTGCCCGACGATGGTGTTCTTTGCCAAATGGATGGGAGTTTGTCCGAAGTTGGAGACAAGGACTCGGAATGACCGGTTCGGTATACGCTCCATGACGCCATTGGCCATGAGCATAAGGAATTTCTTGACCTTTTTCGGGTTGAGTTGGAGGAATGAAAGTCCTCCAACGTTTGCGGTTACTTGAACTTCCGCTTGGATCATGGGCGGTGTACCGAACACTCGGGCTACTCGAATCTTGTTAGAGATGGAGTTGTCCGTTGTCGGGAAAGACTCGTGAACATTATTAGTTTGAAACCGTGCGGTTACCGAAAGCAGGGCCACCGGTCGGGTATGGTGGAAAGGAACTTGTTTCCGTTGGGGGTATGTGGCCGTCAAGTGCTTGTCGATGAACGTTGTTCCCAACAAGCACGATGTAGCTAGGTTTGTGGAGACTAGGAAAAGGTCCCAGACTCCCAGACTACTGATTCGGATAAACAGGCGGATGACTCCCAAAGTCCGCATACGGTTACGAGACGCATTTGTAATATTTGGATGCGGTCTCGTGAGCAGCTTTGATTTCCATCCGGGTGGGAGAGCGTTCGCGTGGACCAGGTTTGGTCCCGCGCCGGTGTCAAGAACACCAGTGAAAGGGAGTTGCACCTGAGAGTCGAGGCCGATTGAGAAACGGACTTTGTAAAGCGCTCTGCTGAACAGCATTACCGGATCGGTCTCAGACTGTTGTTTTACGTCCGTCCGTTCGTCTCCCAGTGGAGCCGGTGGTCCCGAATCGGATTAATTGTGAGGCCGCTCGGTCTCCTTATTGAGGATTTCAGGCCTCGGGGGGTGGGTCGCCTCTACGCACCCTCTGGGTAGTTTTCCGGAGTGATTGGTGTGTCGGTGTCCACCAATTGGACTGAATAGCCTTGTGTTACAGAGCGGGCTTGGGTCTGGGGTTGACCATGGCGTATACTGATACTAGGCCGTGCGGGTCCGGTATTACTAGTACTTCCGGACGGACTTCTTGGGAAGTTGTAATACCCCTCGTCACGGCGTAGGGTATAATTAGGCTCTCGTGCAGCTAATAGGGCAGCCCGTACTTCCGGTGCTAGCATTTTGCAATGGTCCAGATCTCGAGAAAGACATATCCGGCATGGTTTGGTCAATAACCGTGCGGATATGGGGGCTACAACTCTACCTGGTGCAGCGAATTGGACCGTCCGGGAAGAATGAGACGTGGTGGAGATCAGTGTGGTGGGAGGAGACGGTAGACTACTGCCACCTCCCATCACAAACACTTGACCACCTGGTGCCTCCGAATCATCCTCGTCCGAGTCGGTCTCCAGGCTCATCCCTTGTGAGCGTGAGCCACGAAGATGAGTTGGCAGAGAGTCCGTGCGGATTGTTTGCCGTTTGGTCGCACGGTGCGTGTCGCCTTAGGATTCGGCGTATCGGGCTAATGCGTTCAGTCCAATGTGCGGGTGAGTTGTCAGATGGTTTCTGACTTTCGACCGTATGGCGGGCAGCAGGTTCTCCACGAAGATGGACTTCAAACGTCGATCTGAGAACACGTTCCCACAGCGGAGTGCTTTATCCCAGAGTTTCTGGGCGAATTCCGTTTCAGAAATACCTGAGAACTGTCGATAAGTCGTCACCTTGGCGTATACGTCTGCGATTACCTCATCGGTCGCATACGTGGTTAACAAAAAATTCACCACCTCTGAGTATGTGCGCAACGTTTCCCGTTTACGGACGTCGACTGCATTTGTTTCTCCCGTGATAAGGGATTGAACTAGCGCGTGTGCCGGCCCGGTCAAATAAATCTGGAAGCACCAGAGGGCTGCGCCCTCTGTCATTCCGTTGTGGTCGCATGCAGTCTTAAATCACTGTAAGAAGCCCAGTACGGCAATGGGGTCCGATCCGTAGAACGGGCACGCCTTTAGCTGGACATCCAGCTTCTTGTGGTAGCAGCCAACCTCCCTGGCCTCCCGGGCATCATACCGTTCGGACTTCTTGAGAAGCCGATACGACCTGTAGTCTACGGCCTTCAGAAACAAGTCGTTAAGTGGCTTCAGCCACTTAAGCGACTTCCTGCCCTAACGGTGATGCGAACCTCGCGAGTCGTCGCTCGCTCCTTCGTCCGAGTCGGCAAGATCTTCTTAGGACTCTGAAGTCTCCGTTCGGTCTGTATCTGAGTCCAAACGGTTAGGTCTGAGTTTGCGACGGGAAGTTCTCTTCCTGCCGCGGTTTTTACGATCCGAACCGGACAGTTTATCCCGACGGCCGCGCCTGTCGCGGTCTGAGCTCCCTCCATTGGACCTACTATCGTTAGGATCTCCGTTCGGATCTGGCTGACTGGGGATTGCCAGTAGATAGATCGTTCGGGAATTTCCTCCTTTATTCCCGTTCGGAATACCTATACCGGACTCTAGGGCCGGTGCCGTGCCCGTACGGTTTGTGTCAAACTCTGAGAGGGTCTCGGTGACATGTTGTCCCGCAGATAACTGCTGATTTGTCCGATTTGGCTGGACTTCCGTGCAGTCGACGCTTGGCTGAAGGCGTGAAATCACTTCCTCGGTAACCGTGCGGGTTGTCTCAGAGGCCTGTCGCTCCAATATTTGGGGCATCCAATCGGCAAGATACTCTTCGACTGCTACTGGGACCCTTATTTCGAGTTCCGTGCGGACTAACAAGGACAAGTGACTCCGGATACGGTCCCACAAGTCGTCGAAGCCAATGTTCCTGGTCGTCGTATCGCGTGAAGACGCGGCTGCCCCAATAATTGCGGTTGGCAGCTGAGATGCCGGCGGGCCGTGCGGTGTAGAAGAGGACGCTGCCGCACTTCCTGTGCGAAGAAGTGACTCCGGGTTATCCAGTACGGACGTGTTGAGTGCTGAGGCACCCGTGGTGCTTCGGTTTGAGGCCGAAGCGGTGTCAGAGACCGCCGCCGAAGCGGCCTGAGACCCCGTAACGGGCTGGGCTGTTTTCTGCCCTGCGAACCTTTCTGACTCCGTGGTTTCGGAAGTTTCGATTTCATTTTCGGTCCATGACTGGTCTTCTAGGTCGGGAGACCAATGTGGGGAAGCGCAATGCTTTAGCACAAGATGCTGACAGGTCGGACGTGCCTCAGTGGTCAGTAGAAGGATTTTCCTGGAAAGCCCGGGCGGAAGATGGGCTCGGTGATCCGAACGGTAGAAGTCAGGAGACGCCAGTCGAGGGCTGCGGAACCGGACGGGCAACTGCGTCAGGCGTGGTCTGGGAGCACGCGTAGAGCGTTGTTGGTCGTGTACCGCTCGTGGTTTACCGTGCAGAGTAGTAGTACAAGCTAGTGGGCAGTCTGTATCGCCAACTAGAACAAGAAACTAGTCCGTTTGGTGGGATGACGTCTGCATTTACTCGTTCATGGGGGTCCGTGGGTACTGTCATCCTAAGTAGACCAGCTAGCCCCGAGGTGCACCTCGGCGACGAAGCATCTCGGGAGATATGGGCCAATGGCGGGCCTGCGTACGCACTACCTAAATATTAATTAGAAATTATCTAAGGTCTTGCAGGCATGCCTGCCCTTCCTTCCAGTCGGACACGTGTATCCCGTCCCAACAGTCCCCAGGTGCACCGTGCCGGTCAGGTGCACTCTTGCCATCTGTCCACCGTCCGGTCTCCCACGTCATCGCGCATCTGTGTTCGCTGTCGCCCGTCATGATCTGACGCCCGTACGGTCGCTCTACCAAAGCGCCGAGTGGTGGTGCAACCGCCACTCCGCAACCAATGTAATGCGTAACGCCTCCACTTCTTCGGCCCCTATCAGACAGTGAGGGCACGCCGGGAAGCACACATACAGCTGCGGCGGCAATAACAGTGAACCGTGCCGCCGCCGCTGGCGGCAGCTTGGGATTGGGTATGATGACGGGAACAAGTACTTATAGCAATCAAGGCGCGGATTTTCGTCACGACGGGTGGTTGTGGCGTGACAAAAAGCGGCCGCGGGATGGGGTGCTTGCAGCCGCGATGACAGTGGCGGCACAAAGTCAGCTACGTATGCAGCCTCAGCCTCAGCCGCCACCACTACCGCAGGCACAGCAGGGCTGGGCGGGCACATCGGCGCAGGAAGTACATCAGGCACTGAGTCAGGCGGTAGGAGCGAATTACAACTACCGCCGTTACGACGGGATGGTGGACAATGGATACGCGTACAGCGGCAGCTATTCACCGGATCAGATGCACAACAGCAGCAGCAGGAGCAGCAACACCAACAACAGCAACCACAGTATCACAATGAATAAGAGGTCTCCTTTTTTTGTCTAGACGGCTATCAAGCACAGTGAGAAGGAGTGGAATAAGGCTGACGGTATTCAGAAGACGACAGTTTGCAGAAAACATCACTCCATGCAGTAGCCCACACACGTAAAGATTCGGTGCTTGGACAGTGAGTTCATTCAGTACAACAGCAGCTTCTTCCCATTTCATTTCGTTTCTGGAAATACGACGGAGTACCTCTTCTAGTTTCTCTAACAAGGAAGAAGAAAATCCGAATCCTTCCACCTGTGCCGGTACTGCATCTCTAACAACTTGCGCAGTCCAGGGAGACGATGAAGGTAGTGCGTTATCCTCTTTGGCTTCCATTGCGATAAAAGGGTTGTATGAAACGGATTGTTGCGATGAACTAGAATCGTCTGTCATTTCGCGAAGGATGGAATTTGCGTGTGGCCTGGGCATGATGAAATGGCTGGAACAATGTTTGTGGAATTATCTAATGCCATCATCAGATATTTTATAGACAACAAAATACCCTTAGAGGTATAATACGTCTTGCCAAGCTGATCCCTCATGCCAAATAGGTGTCTAATAATAGGTTATTACGGGTTGTAACTTAGACCTAGTATGCAGAACAAGGGGGTATGCAAATAGAACATTTGTATATGAAAGCCTGAGTTTGGCGGGTTTCAAGCCAACTCGGGCCAGACTATTTTTCCTCTTCTTGGCAACCTTTACCTTCTTTTAGAGCAGTCTGTTCCTCTCTACCATCAAAAACACTCTAGACAAATCACCCCTTTACTTCTTGCAGACAGTCTCCCGCATCTTCTAACGTGCCAGTACTACGCTGTGCTTGTTGGGGATCGTCTTATGTAGCAAAGTGCAATTCGGCTGTGCACTAGACTTAAGGTTCTGGTCGTGCGTGTAGGCTATTGCGCTATAATATGACTGATCATCAGCACTACGCTAGATCTAAGGTTTTGATGGCGTAGATTATCCGTTGGTGTAGTATCTTTGCTACATTGTACCGAGTTTTGTCACTCGTTTTGTTGTACGGTCATTACCGGGTTTTATTTCTACTTTGCATCTTGGTTCTTTGTCACAGTCTGTGCCTATTTATTAAATTGGCATTGCACGCCTGTGATGGTGATCTCGAGCTACGAATATATTTTTGATCTACTCTGCAGCAAGTAAGGGTACAAAGAGGATTGTCATCGTCCGGTGTCGTGGCATCGTGCAACATGACATTCACAGCTGCGACAAATTTGATGCCACGTCCGTTGAATATATGCGTATTGTGTAGCAAAGTGAAAAATATGGGATCTTTGAAGTACCTGTCAGAGGCACTTTCTGAGTTTTGAGTGTTATGCGTCGGCCGGTCCTAGCTGCCAAATTGTTGCAATGAATTGTTTCGCACCGCTTTGCTTCAAGATAAATATCTTTCTGAGAATGGAACAGCGGTCTACAAAGCAGCTTCTGTGCAGCAAGCTTGAGCAAAATCTCAAACTCATCATCAAACTTTAGTGCCTGTCACGTTGATTCTGGAGAGCTTCGAGTCTGACATGCCTGTATTCAGTACGAGATCCCAAGCTATATGTAACAACTCACAGCGTAGCGTAGCGCAACAAAAGAGGACGGCACCATAACCTCTGATGGTGTGCTCGCTCATCAGAGTCTTGCCTTTATTTGGGCGCTTAAGTACGCAGCTGTGCTAAGCTACGCGCCCTCTGGTCAGTGGCTTTGCTAAGCTTCTTGACCGTTAGTATTGAACGTACAAGTAATGTTTAAGTCGGATCTCACAAGCTTGTCTGACGCCATGCTACTGGGATGTCTTGGAAATGACGTTGGTTCCTGATAACACTATGGTTTAGGTCACATGGCTTCGTCAAGGCATCAATAGGGCCACAATGTGTTCATAGCGATTAAGGATACAGCTTTGAGAACGATGCAGGATACTCTAAGTATCCTTCTAGGTTTACCTCTTTTGCAATGCAATTTTTGTCGAGGCTCTGGGAAGAGAGGATCACCGCTTCATTGAAGAGTCTTCAAGCTGCAGAGAGAGGGCATACAGCTGTCAACACAAACAAAAGCTCATATGCTGAACTTATACAGGTCTTCTGTGAAGAAGACTCTTGTGCTGACCGCTTCATCTAAATTTAATCAAAGAGGGGGTTAAAGAATCATCGCTATTGGTGATGCCAATGAGGCACGAAGCGAGAAGATATTAGAGATACGGCCAACGATTAACCACGTACACCCGCGCGACGCTTAATTTCAGTTATTTGTTTTGGTAGCCTTGTGCCTGCGCAGCTTCATTTGGAGTGCACAGCAAGGTCAACTGTCTCGATTCGCAGCTTTCGCGCTAACTACGAAGCGCCTAAAATGCAAATCCGTTTAGGGCCTTGCTCTCTCTACGTTCCGTCTGCAGATCCTCACATCCAGCCCAAATTGATGCCACATCCCTGGCAATGCCTTAAAGTGTTACAAGAACCAAAGGAGCGGAACTAGCTATTTACTATCCGAACAATCTCACACCTGAATCACTTTTCCTCTTCCCATTGGTATCTGCGCAGCGATTTACAGATCGTTTCACAACTCAAATCTGTTACCATCGCCGAGAAACCCAAACTAGCGCTCTTCAGCCAACATGTCGCGCATCAAAGATGTTCGGGCACGACAGCTTTTTGATTCACGTGGAAGCCCCACGCTCGAAGTTGAAGTCGAAACCGATGATGGCTGTTTCCGAGCCATCGTCCCTGCGGGATCTTCTTCAGGACCGTACGAAGCGCACGAATTGAGAGACGGCGATCTCAAACTTTTCAATGGAAATGGAGTGTCCAAAGCTATAAAGAACGTTAACAACGAGCTTGCCGTCGCTGTTATCGGAATGGACCCAACTGATCAGCAAGGAATCGATCAAGCACTCATCGATTGCGATGGGAGTGACGACGGAAAGAAAAGCCGCCTCGGAGCAAATGCTATTCTCGGCGTTTCAATGGCTGTGTCGCGTGCCGGAGCAGCCAAGAAAGGTATTCCCCTATACAAGCACATAAACAACCTCGCTGGCAACCCCACCGTCATGCTGCCCGTACCGTGCTTTAATGTTCTTAGCGGGGGCAGTCGCGCAGGCAATGGGCTCAGTGTTCAGGAATTCATTGTTATGCCAACGGGCGCCGAGTCGTTCAAGCACGCTATGCAGATTGGTGTAGAAATTTATCACAAACTGAAAGACATGATCGCGGACAAGTTTGGCAAGGCTGCCACAAACGTTGATGATGAAGGTGGCTTTGCCCCGGATATTGACGAAAACGGAGAAGCGCTTGAGCTACTTAAAGCAGCAATCAAAGAAACAGGTCATCAAGAGCTTGTTCAGCTTGGAATTGATGCAGCGGCCAGCGAATTCTATGACAACCAATCGGGCAAGTATAATCTTAACTTTAAGCAAACCGAACAACAAACTCCGCCAGAGAAAATGAAGACAGCAAATGATTTGCTGCGACTGTACAAGCTTTACGCAGCCAACTACGGTGTCATCTCAATAGAGGACCCATTCGACAAAGACGACTACGCGTCATACGGGCGCATGACAGGCGAACTCGGAGAACTGATACAGATCATCGGAGATGACTTCCTTGGTACAAACATGCAGAGAATGGAAAGTGCCGTTGAGCAGAACACATGCAATGCGGTACTTCTGAAACTGAACCAGGTTGGAACTGTTACTGAAGCAATTGAGGCCAACGACTTTGCTCGCAATTCTGGATTTGGTGTGATGGTCAGCCATCGTGCCGGTGACACAGAAGATTCGTTCATTGCCGCGTTGTGCGCGGGACTCGGGACCGGTCAACTGAAATCTGGCGCCCCCTGTCGGTCTGAGAGGTTGGCAAAGTATAACGAGCTTCTTCGAATAGAAGACGATTTGGGCAGCAATGCCGTGTACGCAGGAGATTATTGGAGGGATCCATGGATGTTAGAGAATTCGAAGAGCTCCGCATATATGTAGATCGCGTACGGGGAGCACTCCGTAGAGAAACCTTGCATATCCGTGTATTCGTTTAATCGGGTGGTGTACCAAGATCAGTCGCGATCACATAGCTCATGTTTCGTAAATGATATGGTAGCTTGCGTTTCAAGGCGGCAATAACTAGCATTATTAGAAGTCTTAAATCAAAAGGTTGTCACACCTCCCGCGGGGCGGCTTGTTTGTCCGCAGTTTTGTTTACCTCATCAGAAGTATCTGTCCAGTTCTCTGGAAGATCAAACTTTGGGTCGCAGAGCACATAAACTGCATCCTTTTCTCCACACCATGTGTTTGGATCTGGGAGAGTGTATACATACGGTAGTAGGTTGTGAATATCTCGTTGTTCTTTGTACCTTGCTAAGCCTGGTACTTCTAGGTTCAGTTCTCTCCGTTGAGCAGAGTTGGGCAATGCCGTTGAGCATTTGGATGCTTCCCCAGGCCTTCCATTGTGATTTCCGTGAAAGGACGTAACCCTCTCAGAGCCATGATTTGGTTCACTTCTCTCAAGATTGCCGTCGTGATGGGAGTTGGCATCAATTATACTTTCCGAGTCCATTTTTTGACTGTACCTGGAGACCTTATCATCAGAGTCTCCACTGGGAGATGAATTACTCGACATTATCCCGTGGACCTCATGTTTCCCTTGTTGTTGTTGAACTTCATGCGGAAGAACTTCTGCAGCCGTACCGAACACTCGTCGAAGAAATTCTACAAGTTGAACTCCTCTGAACATTCGTTCGATTCGAGTCTCACACTTAACAGAAATCGACTCGTGCAAGAGACGCCTCAACTCTTCTCTGACGGCAGTTCCTCTTCGCTTTCGAGGTTTCGATGGCAGTAAAATCGGTGCAGTACCAGAGCGATAAATTCCTAGAGGAGTAACCCCAATTCGAGCAAGAGAATTGAAGATAGTTTGGTACCTTACCAGTTTTTGCCCATCACCACGAAGCAAACCGTTTCTAGCATCAAACATGGAGGGAGGGATGCGTACTAAACGAATCTTCATGCCGGGGTTCCTCGAATCTGTCCCAAGGAGGTTTGTGAAAAACCCAACAAATCCGGGCTCAATGTACTCTCGCACCAAGAGTGTGGTTGCACTCGACTGGACAAGGAGCTCGCCAGATGCGTATCTACTGCGTGAAAATAAAGCCCTTCGACGAGCACGGGCAGCTCCTGGTCTTGCTGAAGGATCAACTTCGATGTCTGGGGGAGATACAATAGCATTCTCCGTGGCTGCTTGTGCCATTCGCACGGCGCCCTTGTCAATTGACCCGAGTTCTGATAACATTCCAGGATGTAAAGCAGAAGGTAAACCAAAAAGTGAGGACCGTCTTGGTCTGTTTTGGCGTCCTTCAGGGAGCTGACCAATCCCAAACTGCTGAACTTCTTGGTCCCCATCAATTTCATGAGAGATAGGTTGTGGAGAAACGTTATACACGGTTTCATTCTGGGCATGGCCATTTTTACCGATCACTTCGCCTTCAGAGGCAAAAGACCTATATTGAGAGGCCAATAGAGAACGATGAAAGGGATCTCCAAGCGTCGCACCTCTTCTGCGAGCATGCAGTGGCTCTCGCAAGTACTCCAATGATTTCTCCTCTACAAGATCAGAGCAGATGAATAGATTTTGGTCGTCCTTAGTGCTAACATCCAACGTTAAGAGAGTAAAGATTGTTTGAGAGTCAGTGATATGTCCCTTCTGCCTGTAATCAGCCAAAGTGGCGACAGCTTTTGCAGTGTTTAGCTTTGCTTTTCTCCATGTGGCCCTAGATGTTGGAGGACCTTCCACAAAAAAAAGGGACCTTCCCTCAAACCGAAAGAAGCGTTGGCGAAACTTCTCAGATATCGACGGGTGAACGATAACGACTGTCGCTCTGCGGACATTTGCCAGGGACTTGCGATCATCTTTCCTCCACAGATTCATAAGTAGTAGTGTCAGATTGTCGACTGGAGCCTCGCCTTGAGCAGCAACAATAACGTGACCTCTTAAACCACTGGGCAGAAGCCCATCAGATGCGTTCTCGGTGACTTTTTCGCCCGCTGTGGAACGTACCGATATCTTGTTTCCTAGAGTGTCCGAATCCACCTCTTCCAAGAGTGCATCAAGATCGTCACCAGATTGAGAGGGGCGTAAATCGAAATCAAGATTCAACTGTGAGGGTATGGGTGCTGATCTAGAATGTTTGGCCTCATTGTTATCAACTTCATCCGGTTCTCCGTTTTGCATAGATAGACCTGCCAACTTGATGTTTCCCTCGGAGTCAAATGCTCTTAACGAAGCCATGTGATGCAGGTTCTGTGTCGCATAGCGCAATGCGACCAGGTTAAGCGCTGCGTGAACTGCAGTAGTTTCGTGATACGTCAAAACCATGGCTAGATCTCCGTGATGAAGAAGAGTATCATTTCGAAGAATCGGTCTCGGTAATATGTTTCGCGCTTCACTTGTTGCAATAACAATAAGCCCCAAATGATACAACTCTGCTGCTACATCTTTCAGGGAGACGCCGTGAAGTTCCTTTGGAACTATGGAGTAAACTAACCCACATGAAGCTCCCATATGGTATTCAGAAAGCCATGGGGTTCCGCATCTGTGATGTCCTTCGCTTGTACGTCCAGATACATGTTGGACAGCAGAGTGCCAACCCCATTCGCCTTGATGTTTCCAGACATTAGAGCCATCTGGATTTCCTGGAGGCAAACTAACTGGGATCGAGCCAGATCTCCATTTCTGATGTCCAGTGAAACGTGGCTTGTCCTATTCTCCTGTGCACCAACGTACTTACGAACAACATCATCAAAGCTTTCTTGAACACCGTTCTCCCGGTAAAGTTCAGGAAAAGAGCTGTACTGGATTTGCAAAACTTTGTTAAACAGTCCAGAATATGCCGCACCCCAGTGCATTTCCTTCCCCCTGAAAAATGTTTCCTCTGCTGAGAACGTAGATGGGGAAGTCAAAGCAGTGTGGATCTGCAAATTGGAGTTCTCTAGCAAAGCTTGAGCATAGATCGGTATATCCGTTCGAATATTTCGGATAGCCAGAGCACTAATAATAGTTTTCGAATCCTGACACTCTGGGTCTTCACCATCCGCCTGTGAACTTAGGATGAAAACAGCATCTGCAGTTTCAATACCAGCACGCTTCAAGTCTAAAGAGTTGCTGACAGAACCATTCAAGTATTGTACTCTGACCTGCAAAAAGTAGTTTTTGGCAATAGACTGATACCACTCTGAATCAGACCACTTTAGTTCGTCGACAAGTACAACAATTTTGGCGCTTATGTTTGAATCGCGAGGATCGGAGTAGAACTCAGAAACGAAATGGAAAAGGTCAGTCGCGTTCGGAGTCCCAGTCACAATTACATGTCTTGTACGATGGCTCTTCACAAACCATCCGGAGCCACGACCGCGTTTAGTGTGTGCGACTAGCTCGGAGGCCACTGAAGCAAAGATCACAATACCAATGATAATAATGAACAACGTGAAAATTCGACCCTGCACTGTTGCTGGTGAGAAATCGCCATAACCAACTGTAGATAGAGTTACAATAATGAAATAGCATGAATTCAAGAAGTTCCATTCTTCAAAGTTGAGCCACTTCTCACGGAATCCCACAGAAAGCAAGTCTCCAGGTATTTCTAAAAGCTGGATGGCAGCAGCCAACGTATAGAAAAGTACAAAGTTTTGAAGAACTAACTTGATTAGAAGCCTCCTGGAACTTACCATATGCATGAACAGGCGTCGTTCCAAAAGTAAGTACGATTGATACAATCCAATCGCACGCAAGAATGCAAAGTTGAGGTAAGCGTGGGGTCCAGAAGCTATAAGCAGCGAAGGATAAGAAAACGATTCCACACATACTTGGAACGAAAAAGCAAACGAAAAAGCTGATTCGGTGAAGAGTATGCGAAGCAAAAGGTCTGTGGCGAACATGGAAGTTGTAACCTTGTAGATAATCTCCATGTATGTGGCAACGTTGCGAGTATACGTTCCAATGACGTAAATAACGCATACAAGCAGGTTCAGAGAGAAGCGTATCAGTTCGAGAAAGTAGAATACGTATGGCTTGCTGTCGCGGTATTTGATGAAAGTGCTGCGCAGCTTCGGCATTGAATGAAGAGTGGAGTGGAGAGATCGTGGGCCATAGTTTAGAAGATATCGGCGCAAGTAGTCACGAAGGAAGCCGGCGACAATTACTACGGAGTAGGAAATCAAACCGAGATACATGGAACGCGCTATAAAGGCCCATAGCATGTCATCTTTGGGTTCGGGATCCATCAGTGCGATGCGTTCGCTCGGAAGTTATAACGAGCACGAGCTTTTCTCGAAGCCAGTGCCGTGGTAGAACTTCGTGATTCCACACAGTTCCTGGGTATGATTAATATCGATATGACCAAGCGAGATTCTTCCTGGATTGAATACTGTAGGCGTCGTTGTGTGATTTGCGACCAGGATGGGCTATAACCATGCTCGTCTTCGCAAGAAGGGTTAGTCTTCTAGCTCTCCGTCGCACAGTAGCTGGAAGACGGCTGTGTGCACAAAGAACTGCGAGGAGTAACAAGGTTTGACCTTGTCTTCCCTCCAGGCCAGTCACAAGACGGTAGTGATCCCTTTGCCGTTGAAGTCAGACGTGATGAAGAAATGTACAAATCGTTTTTTGTTGGTTTTCAGCACTCTGTATGGACGAGCTTCCAACCGTCAGCATCTGGAGAAAAAATTCGCCCGTTTCTATCTTTTTCGCTTCCTTCGGTGCGAAGGTACTAACGGTACACCGTTGGTACCGTTGGTACCTTGTACCTACCGTAGGTAACTAATTATGTCACTGCTTGCAACGAGTCACAGCGCAGTGTCACGTTCAAGACTGTTCGGAGAGCAGCGCGAGGAGTGAGAGTAGGCTCACGGCGATCTCAGGAAACCATTATGCTGCAAAGCTATAGCCTCAGGCGTTGCAACAGTTTTGCACTTACTTTGTCCAGTGCGGGTAGATTGTGCTACCGTTGGTAGGCGTGCTGGCACAAGGTGGACCAAGTCAACAGCATTCGTACCTTTCATATCCTCGACCAATGGCCCTATTCTATCCCATCAGTATTGTTTCGATAGGAAAGGAACAAGATAACCCCGCCCCGATGTGCGCCCGAGATGGTGCGAAGTGTGCCAACGATACCGTCGTGCTCTGAATAAGCCTGTTACGAATATGATATTCGCACGCATCTTATCCTTCGGAGAACGTGAGCTGTCCCGATTTTGTTAAGTTCACGGGATATTTCCCCAGAGCTACAGTACCTTAGGAACGCATATCTTCATGTTCTTGTACGTGCGAATGTGTGCGGGCCGCGCTAATGTTTCTGCAAACGAGGATTTAAACTCGGAAGGGTTTGTTCCTGCAAAGGCTAGTTTTCATCGTGTTCTTACTCACAGATATATTTATTATTCCTTCAATTGCAACCCCATAGACTTTATTATGTTTTTGCGCCGAGGCGGACTCAACCTCCCTTGGGATCCATCTCGGCTGCATTCGCAGAAATCAAAGTGCCCCAACACTCAATAATGTCAAATCCTGCGACAAATTTGGCGTCCCCTTGGTACCTAGCCGATTAGAAACGACGAACAGATCCCTAGGGTCCATCACCACAAAGGGGTGAGAAGGGATCGATGAAGGCATACCCATTATAGCATTCTTTGTACAGTAACAGTTTTCTTTTTATTGCTTATCAGGTGGAATTGCATGTAAGGTTCCTGCGCCCTCTGATGGAGGCACAGAATGAAGAACTGGATTTAAGGAAGAAGGAGAATGTAAGCGTCAGCAGCGAAATGTGTCCGGATTGGGACTTCTTGCACAGGTTTGATGCTGGCTCTATCTTCGTCTACTAATCTGTGAGCGTATGACGGCTGCTGCAGATGGGTCATAAGGGATGCAGTAGTTATCGGCTACACGAGGTCGATGGAAGCCAAGAACGGTGTTACAGGAATATGAGGGTTCTTCTTACCTCGTCAGAACTACGCGTTTAGTTGAGATGCGGACCTACAAGAGAGGTGAAGGGTCACAAATATAGTAAGTTCTAGATGTAGGATAGAGAAAAAACTACTATGAAGCCCTATCGTGTATCCGGAATTAGGAACACGGCTCACAAACAACAACCACAACAAAGCCGTTTACCCTTGGACAGGTTCCTCAGATAAACACAACTGCAACAACAACCACTCAGGCTTGGTTAACTTAGGCAAGACGGAGAATCGACACATCGCTGCTGGTGTGCTCTTCTTGTCCAAGCAAACATAAGAAAAGGACATATGATAGAAACACAGTAGCCGGGAGGAATACTGAGTACGATCAATGTTGCTCAGTGCAATTTCGTCCAAGAGCGAGTTCTGCAAAAAACTTTGCTCCTTTCGCAACAGCATTCTCGTTGAACCGTAGACTTGATGTGTGGAGTCCAGCACTTCCTCCGTTACCGAGCCAAACATATGCCCCGGGACGTTTTATCAACAGCATAGAAAAATCTTCTGCGCACAAACTTGGTTTCACCATACTGGGTCCCTCTCCAACATCGAATACAATAAGTCCAGCTCGTCTCGCCGCCTCTTTTGCGGATGATGCGCCGTCTCGGCTGTTAATTGTCGCCGGGTAACCTTCCCGTGAAGATATTACGACTTGGCATCCATAGGCCTCGGCGATACTCTTTCCTATTTGACAAAGTTGAGCAAACACCGTCTTCTTAACTTCTGCGTCTAAAGCCCTGATTATTCCTTGAACTGAAACTTTACGCGGACAGACGTTGAGTGACCTGCTTTCGACATTTTCTACTGCTGTGAACGCTAAGGTGGAGGAAGTAAAGGGACTCAATCCTCTCGCGACGATCGATTGTCCATTACATACTAAAGAACATGCTGCCAGAAGCGGTTCACTTCTATCAGGCCCCGGCGTCGCAGCATGACCTCCAGTCCCTTCTATCATAATTGAAAAAGTAGTGCCAGTTCCCATCATCGGTCCGTCTCCAATCCCAACTTGCCCAACTCTGAGCGGAGGCCAACAATGCAAAGCGTAGACAGCTGATACATCTGGATGAATAGTCTCGAGAAGCCCGTGATCCAAGGCCACTCGAGCCCCGGATCCACCTTTCAACGGCATCCCTGATTCCTCCGCTGGCTGAAAGAAAAGAACTACTTTTCGTTTACACAAATGCCGGAGTTCGTGGAGACAATGCGCTACTGCTAACAAGCAAGTGGTGTGTCCGTCATGACCGCATCCATGGTGATAGTCGTCATTTTTGCGAGGAGGGTCAGTGGGAGCTCCTTTCATGCGTAAAGCGTCCATATCAGCTCTTAGCAAGATAGGTTTACTCAACTCCAAAGTCTCAGATGGTTCAATATATGCTATTACAGCTGTTGGAGATAAAGGGAAAGGCGTTGTAACATCAAGAGAAGGACAGTACCTTTCAAGCACTGATATCACGAACTTGGAAGTTTCGTACTCTTCGAATGAAGGTTCGGCGAGGGAATGCAGCTCTCTCAACCATCCTTTGTGCAGTGCTTCATGATTCCCAAAGAAGCTGGACAGTTCTTCAGAGATGTCATTGGGACCATCCTGGAGGGATACGATGTCCTTCATCGCAATGGCTGTTTTCTGGTTGGGACGTGGAAGGAGTGCCAGATAAGAATCTACGCTACACCCTCAAAGGACAGCATACACCCTTTGCTCTCGTCCTAAATACGAGACGCAGTGGCGAGCTACCGTTTATGATGTGGACCAATTAACATGCTATCCGGGGATTTCAAGTAAAAGCGCGAGATTGCAACGTGCACTCCAAACATGGGACGGTTTTGCTGTTAGCGCTCCACCGTTCAGAAGGACACCACTCCAATGCTTTCAAAGAGATTCGAGCCGAAGCTAGAGCATCAACGATTCGCGTAACCCACTCAACCGGGATGCTTTCGTCGTAACGTGGTGGGAACTGGAGATGAAATAGTTCAACCGGGTGGATTTCAATGCTAAAAGGAGGTACCAAGAACAGCTTTATTGCGGCGTATACGCTCGTCACTGTTGGGGTTCAAAAAGAACAGTTGAGAATACTTGATCAAAGCTGTTCCAAAGGGGCCATTGTTACTCTCAAAAACAGTTGAGGAACTGTTCTTTACATCCATTCGGGGGGGGGGGGGGGCTGTGAAGCATAATCATGCACTGGCTGGCTGGGCAGCAGCAGCCTTTGCGGCATCGGAAGCTTCATCTTCAGCCTTTCTTTCGCTGACTCTTGCCCGATGTTGAATCATCATATCTTCTGATGATATCTTCACCCATCCGTCCTCCTTCACATGATAGCAGTTAATGACACCGCCTGAAGCTGCATCGCGGTGCGTTGCGTGATAGATTGATTTCTGGCCAAGTTTAATTGCGTCCTCAACAGACATATCGTATGAATAGCCTTGGTCAAGCACACCATATGCAAATGTAGATCCGGAACCAACTGAGAAAATGTGCCCTTTGAAGCGAGTGCCATCCGAATCCACATAGAAAATGTTAGGGCCAGTCTTGTCCCATCCGCAAATCATTGTTCTGTTTTAGTTGAATTAGTTTACAGAATTAGAGGAAGACATTAGGTTAGAAGTGAAGTGGGCAATTTGGGTTTGTTGATTCGTAGACTCACCCCATGGAAAGACCCATTCCTCGGTAGTAGTAAACAGTATTTGCAAGCAACTTGGAAGCTGCTGCCACTGAGATTCGTTCTTTGTTCCGCAATTCTGTTTCAAGACAGCGCGCATGACATGGTAGTTTTGTTAGAAGCTGCGGACACGATCACGTGCAAGAAAAATGGCACGAATTTGGCCACATACCGTAGAGCCTGCATCGTCTTCCAAGATCGCGCTCCCAAAAGCTGCAATCAGCCGCACCACCCGCCATGGTTCCAAGAAGGTAGGGATTGATCTCGATGATCTTCTTAACAGTTCCGCTGCCGACATATTGACCCATACTGGCACGAGAGTCAACTGCGACGATGATACCGCCCTGGAAGGCAAAGGCAAGCGTGGTAGTTCCATGAGCAAATCGAAGCTTGTCCTTTTCAGGCACGTCTACAAACGCATCGCGGATAAAATGTGAGGGCCGTTCCACTTGGGGAACGCGAAGTTCGTTGCCCAGGGAATAGGATAATTCATGAAGATCCAAGTCATTTGACCTAGACTTGCTGCCTTTGATAGACAAATCTTCGTCAAGAAAATCGGAAAGCGGCATCGCAGTGGTGATGTAACAGCTTAACTCTGGCTGGAGGGGTGGCAGGAGCTGTGTCTGAGCGAGTTACGGTTCTGCTCAGTGTGATCCACCGTATAGGTGCAGCTTGAATCGCCCTCTGCGGTTGTTGCGCAACGGCTGCGGCAATGAAACCAATGCGTCTATACAGCGCCTCCTCGTTGCAAGCGCGGCATTCACAGCAGGCGGAACGTGGTTGGAAGGTGATCAGTGGGGAGCATGCCCAAGTGCCTTAATCAGCGGCACAGCAATATACGAAGTGTACCCTTCTTGCATGGCCGTGAAAACAGAATACACAATCTTTGAAGCCTTGCTTACAGACGGAGGTCCATTCTGCAGTCAAGATAAACGTTAGCCTTATGCTCTAGCAGCTTGGTAGACCAGAGCTACCAACGGTACCAAACGTACCAAACAACGGTATCTGCTGTTGGCACGGTTATAACTCTAGCCGTACCCTTGGGACAAGCGTGCTCCATTGTTTGGACAGCATCACTCTGTTCTTCCCTTCGCCAAGTGCTGCTTTGACTGCGATCTCGCGGCCATCGAACGGAGGCGCTTTCAGTTCTCGTTTACGTATTCTTTCACAGAGCATTGCGAACTCCTCGTCAGTTGAAAGCTTGGGTGCTTCTGACTGAAGAAAAAGAGTAACATCATTCAGTTCAATTCGCATGGCAACATATCCTAATCAACACGCTATGAACAACCAAGCTTCCGGTTTCTACCAATCAAGCTTTGGACCGCCGCCTGGAACAGGTTCCAATGTCACCGTGAACGGCAGTGCCAGTGCCGCTAATCAGCAGCAGTACTACATGCCACCTCAGCAATCCACAACGTCGTTCGAAGATGAACCACCTCTACTAGAAGAACTTGGGATCAACGTGCCGGCAGTAATTTCAAAAGCAAAAGCTGCAGCCAATCCATTCTCGCACATAGACTCCACATTTGCAGACGACGCGGATATGACAGGCCCCGTGTTTCTGTGTCTTCTGCTCGGGTTCTTGCTCCTTCTACAAGGAAAGATCCAGTTCAGTGTCATTTACAGCCAAGCTATTCTGGGATGCACTGCTGTTTACTTCATCTTCAACCTCATGTCACAGCGTGGTATAGATTTCTACCGCACGACGAGCGTGCTCGGGTACTCCATGCTGCCAATGGTGATTTTATCCTTCTTTGCAATCTTTCGTTCGATCCGCACATTGCGCGTCGTGCAAATTGTTTTAGGTGCCAGTTGCATATTCTGGTCGACCACAACAGCCACCAAGATTTTTGTGGCAGTGCTAGCTATGCACGAGCAGTTCTGGTTGGTATGGTATCCTCTCGCATTGCTCTATACTTCATTTGCGTTTATAACAGTGTTTTGAGCAGCCGGCATCAACAATCCTCGCGGTGGTTTTTGTTTTCTTTTCCGGTTTACGACCGCAATGTCGAGTAATCCATCGGGAGGGTCTAACACAATAACAGCGTTTCGCACATCAACGACGGGTACGATTTGGTTCACAAACGGCACCAACACCCGTTGCGCTTCTTCAGGAGGTGGTTCGCTGTGAATACCATCTTCAACTTGTTGATCGGACACGTCGAACAATGCGATCTCAATCAAATCCGAAGCCACTGCAGCACCTGCTGCACCACCACCTGACGCCAAGCATAAATCGTCACGCGTAATGACGCTATCAACAACGCCGATGGGATTGGCAGCACATACTGCTTTACTTGTTTCCCTGCCTTCTGCGGTGTACCAAGGATCGTCATCGTCAACACTTGCAAAAAGTGACACTCGTGATCCGACAAGGTCGGCCACCATGAATTCACCGCTCTCTAAACTAGGTCTGTCTGATTCGCGTACATAAAGGCGTGCGCCTCTGAGTTTATCTACGCTTTCCCTAGAAGAGTATCCATCGAGCTTAACGATCCACGCTTTGTTCTGCGATGCTTGTCGTCCTGCCACTAGGTTTATCGGGCGCGGATATCTGCGGCCTGGTAGCAGGAGGTAGCGTTGCTGGGCGTTCTTTTTTGTAGAGAGGCGCACAGGAGTAAAATCCCCCTCAGTGCGAGCTTTGAGCTCACCCTTTACACCGTGCGCACCCGTGATGGTAGCAACGTGAAGAAATCCGAGATTCTCTGGCGCCCACTGGTCTTCTCGTGGATCAGTTGGCTGCACCGCTTGCCGTGCCCGATTCAGCACGGGTGTTCGTTGCTTTTGAGTGTAGGATGAGGCTCTTCGCGGATTGCGTTTGGGAGCGACACAGAATTTCAAGCGGGGAGCACAGTGCATCTGAAGCTGCAATGGAGTAGCAAAAGCGTAAGAGCGGGTCATTTCTTCCGCTACATGTTCGGCCTCTTGCCGTCTACCTTCGGTACCTTTGATAGTTTGTCTTCACTAAGAGAGTGAGCTGCGATGGCGGTGAGCATGGTCATGGTTCATCTGGTGCTCTTTTGCAATTTGCCGAAACAAAACTCTTCTGACGTAATTCAATTGTCAAAAAAGATCTCTACGCCGGCCGGGAATTGAACCCGGGTCTCGCCCGTGGCAGGGGCGTATGCTACCACTATACCACCGGCGTTTGCTTGATACCGCCTTCAAAATATTAAGATTTTAAAGAATAGAGTTGCTTGAGACCGCCACCAGGGTGACAGCTGCTGCTCCTTCCAGGCCGCTCGCATCACGCCAAATCAAGCAAGACACGTCGCGATTTTGTGCCACTAGTGCCTTTCAAGCCGGCTTGCGCAGCGCTTTAAATAAATGTTCAGGCCAACCTTCGAGCTAGTGCACTCACGCCATCCGCCAAGCGTTCCCGCATTCCCCCTCACAGAACAGCCACAGTCTCCCTTTCTACGCTTCTCCCCTTCCCTATCGTATTCGCCCTGACGTGGAAACATCTACCCACAAAAACTACACCCACATGTCTACTCCAGCTCGCAAGCGCCTCATTCGCGACTTCAAGAAGCTTCAAAACGTATGTACTCAGTCTTGTCTTTGTTTGCGGAAACCGCTCTGCTAACTCATCACTGCTTGTATGAACTTCTTCAACATCGTTCTGCACTACTACAGGACCCGCCATCTGGTATCAGCGGAGCGCCATGTGACAATAACATCATGAAGTGGAACGCAGTCATCTTTGGGTATGTGCTTCTGCCACTCGGTTCTTTCCCAGTTACTACACCATCAGCAACTAACCGAACTCATTTGCAGGCCTGACGATACTCCCTGGGAAGGTGGTACCTTCAAACTAACGTTGCAGTTCACAGAGGACTACCCCAACAAACCGCCAGTCGTCAAGTTTGTCTCAAAGCTTTTCCATCCAAATGTTTATAATGACGGAGGTATATGCCTCGATATTCTGCAGAGCAACTGGAGTCCCATTTACGATATTTCTGCTGTGCTCACTTCCATACAAAGTTTGCTATGTGATCCCAACCCCAATTCCCCCGCTAACTCCGAGGCTGCCAAACTATTCCAGGAGAACCGTCGTGAATACGACAAGCGCGTACAGCAGATTGTGGAGGAATCCTGGACAACATAACGTTCGAACCCCCCGCTTCACCTCGCCTCGTCCTGTTCATCAACTGCATGCACGAATTTTTCCAGCATAAGCCTTGCGGACACTGTGCGTCGTTGTAGCCTGATTCTTCTCCTTGTACAAATAAAGTAGCGCTGTGCTTCCATCGGAAGCAGATTATCGTCATGTGTTCATATTGCTACCAATCTGGTCGTATCAGCTCATCTCTTTCCAACTACACCAGTACCGCCTCAAGTATTGGATGCCAAATCCTTTTCTTCTGCATCCATGGTTCCGTCAAAAAGACCATCGCAACAACCTCTCTCCAGAGCTCTAGCAAACTCTTGCTCCGCTTCCGGGAGTCTTCGCAAGTATCTTTCAGAAAGAGGGGTAGAATTCGAAGATATATCAGTCAAAACCACCACCCCTCTGTCTATCAGCGCAAACTTCAATCTCGTCTTGCCAGATTGCTCTAAAACGCTACTTACGGCTGACATTAGGGGCGGAGCTTCCTCATATCCAAACACAGCTAAGTGAAATAGGGGGCGGCATTCCTCTTTTCGTTTGAACGATCCTGCGCGCCATACAGAAAAAGAAATGCGTAGCCCGGACTGTGTTCCGTTCCCGTTTTCATCATATCTTCGAACCACATATCCAGCCCGCCGCAAATGGGCGAAAGCCAAGTACTCGTTCAGACTCACGCTATTTGGTGCTGACATTGCCATGGCCCACGCTCTTTGTACACTGGCGGGTAAACCGTTTACGCAAAGGTCCATGTTGCCTCTGTCGACAAGAAACATTGCCTCTTCAGGATAAAGGTATTGCTTCCCTTGATGGAAGTATCCCATGCTCTGCATCATACTTCCACGGGTTGCAGTCACAACAGCTTGATGTTTCGCACGGTCCCATTCAGCTCTGGCCAAGTGCTTCTCACGAGTCACACGAGGGGCCAATATCGCCTTCTTAAGCGACCCTTGTCGCTCCTCAAGGCGAAGTTTTTGTGATGGAGTAAGTGGTGTCGGTGATAACATAGAATCTTTCTTTCCCCTTCTGGGAAGCATCAACTTGCGCCACCATTGTAGTCGGATATTGACTTTGCGGTTGCTCCCTTTCTGCATTCTTTCTCAGAATATTTCAACCTTCAGACCAACGCTCAAGATTCCCAGAACCTAACTTTCGAACGCGCGAACCTGCGCTGTTTCAAGCGATCTGTCCGACGAATACCTCTGTTTTCAACCGCGCCTTTTCCTTTTGCATAAACAAACCAACAGAATTATTTTTCCCCTTCCGTCGACCGGAACATATGTCAAGAGTCGTTGGGTTGGTGGGTAAACGTAGCGGCCGAGACAGCTAGATGAGAAAGCTTTTGCCCGTGCACTGCTAGCTTCCTCAATGTTTCAAGATCTCCGAGGCTGTTTGTTAGCCCGTATGAACTCGGCTTGTAAAACGCTTTGCTGCTCGAGTAATCCCATTTGGCCGTTCTTGGATCATATGTCCATGAAAAGCCAAAGCTACTAGGTTTTGAAGTCTACAAAACTAAGTTTCATTTACATATTTCTGAGGAAAAGCTGAAACGTGTCCCGGTGTAAACAAGGGGCGCCGGCGATGCCCGTCGACGTCCATTGCCATTCTTGAGCACTTCGTAACCCTTTACCGCACGCGCCATCATCAGAGCTACGCTTCGTGCACACCCTCTTCGCCCGGACCCCCG
This sequence comes from Gracilariopsis chorda, assembly GCA_003194525.1. Classification (NCBI taxonomy): domain Eukaryota; phylum Rhodophyta; class Florideophyceae; order Gracilariales; family Gracilariaceae; genus Gracilariopsis; species Gracilariopsis chorda. The sequence goes on along the minus strand of NBIV01000055.1, from coordinate 136,807 downwards.
CAGTTGGTACTTCGAAGAGCCTGTAGATCACTGGCATTATATTCGCAATGGGAAAGTTTACATATTCTCGAGAACCGCTGAATCCGATGAAGTGTAAGTATATGCCCGATCTTCTTGCGAGCTCTGCGATAGGTACCAGCGACAGCGAACGGCTTTCGCGGAGATCCGCCTTTCGCTGTGGCATTGAAGTACTCTACCTCGAACAAAAACTTTAATCTAACTACGGGGATATCGATCTCATCTGCTTCTATTCGTAACAGCTGTCAAGGCTCGCGGAAGCGGTTTGCGCGTTCACTTCAAGAACACGCATGAGGCTGGCCAAGCTATCAAGGGCATGACGCTTGAAAGGGCTCAGAAATTCCTCCAGAATGTCATTGAAAAGAAAGAGATCGTTCCGTTCAGGCGGTTCAAAATCGGTGTCAAGGGAAAGCCTCAGTGCAACAACTGGAAGGTACCGGTGGGAAGATGGCCGAAGAAATCAGCCCAGTTCCTTCTCGGGCTTCTCAAGAACGCCGAAAGCAATGCTGAAGTGCGCGGTATCGATTCTGAAAGCCTTGTCGTAACCCATATGCAAGTGAACAAAGCTTTTCGCGGACGACGTCGAACTTTCAGGGCGCACGGTCGTATCAACGCGTTCATGAGCCAACCGTGCCATGTTGAAATGTTCCTTTCCGTTCCGGAGGATCCAGTTGCGGCCGGCGATGAAGACGGTACTGGCGCCCCAGCGAACTTGTCGCGCACTCGACTTCGCTCCGGAATGACTGCTTAAGTTATTCACTGCATGTAAATCAGAGTGATTTGCACATACCTGCTATTCTCACACGAACAATTAAGCTTTCCTCACAGGCGGGGGTACTGGGTTGGTGTCCAATGACCCACAGTCCGCTGCTTGGAAGGTACGTAAGTACCATCTCAGTAGGAATGAATGACACACTGAGCAGCGTAGTGCAGAGCTTCATTGCTACGGTATAAGGTTGTGTCATTTACCAGTATAGTCGAATCTACGATGTATGGTAGCAAACGAGTGGTACAATTGAAACATCAATTTAGATGTCCATGCGAGCAGTCTCCTTCCAGAGTGCAAGTTCATACCACCCAGATATGTCAAGCTGTGGCTTTTTGTATAACCAAGGCGGACTGGCCAATGTAGTGTGAAAGATCTCCAATGTTGCTACCATTCGTGGCCTGATTTGCTTTGTCCATTTAGTAGTGCACATTCAAGTGATCCCATATTGTCACCACCACATCAGTGGTACACTGCTGATATAACGTTCGAGAGTCGGTCCACCTCCAGGACCGTGCGTTTCTGACTCTCGAGCGATGGTACGGATGTGTTGAAGTTCGTTAGAGTTTCTCACTTAGATATCACAACAGCCGTAACGTCCTCGTCCAACACTAATTTGCAACCCTGGTTCTTTCTTTCAAATTCCAAGTCTGCTATGCACCGTTTTTGTTTCATTTCCATGCCTGAAACATCCATTGTCACTAAGCTCGGGGCAGGGGTGAACGCTGCAACGTTTATATCGATATAGCGTTCCAACCGATTGAGCCATCCACCTTCTCGAAGTCCAGGGCTCTTCTCTTGGTTTATGCAGTGCATCGGGACTCGGACCCGGACTGGTTCGTTCTCTGGGGAATACCGGAATGAAACTCCTAGCGGTTTATCCGTCAGTGGATGTATCCGCATGTTATGCGCAAGAACACGGATCCTTTCAAAGGGAAGATGTGAGGTGCGAAGAACTTCGCCGTATTCATCCGTGGTACTTTGTTCGATAACCAGTTCATACAACGGCCCAACAAAACGTGTCTTTCCCCTTTTCTGATACGCAAATCTACCTGACATCAAGTCCTCTAAAAGCGGCGCCATTGGAACCTGAATTATCAGGTTAGGGATGCGATTACGTCCTTCAACATACGCTGGGATCCTATACGCCGAATCATCGTTTGTCAGTCATTTACCAAATACCCACCAGAATCTGTGTGTTGCCACAAACTTACCAAGATCCTTCTTTGCGAATAGCCCTTCTCGCGCGCTTATTCGCCTCTCGTAGCCTGCCGATTATTCTGCGGTGGAAAAGGTTTGGATCAGATGACTCCAATCGATTCATGTCTTCAATTGATATGTCGCCAGTGTCGATTTGATCGCTATGGCAATGAGCAGCATTCGAAATGAGCATTAAACGTGAATCAAACTTCGAGATTCGACGACTTTCCAAAACGTTACCGATACCTCGAATGATAGGATAGCCACGAACCATCGTTGTACTGTCGTTCTTAATCAAGAGGCGCTCTTCAGCAAGGTATTACCAATGATACACAAAGTGTGCAATTCCACCCTTTTCCGACTTTGAGCGTGTGGCAATATCAGATTGTTAAATGCGCTAGATCTCCTTTTTTTTCTCTAGATGTTGTCACATCCGCTGCATGTCCTAGCCCACAAGAGCAGAAGTCTTGCAGATACGGGTATATTTGCGTAGCGTCTTGTTGAATGCGCGCTTCGACAAACGCGATCCATTGTGCATTGAATGGGGGGGCTTCTTAGCTACACAAATAGGAGATTTTAGACACTGTGAAGAGCATTCGAAATTGGTCTAATTATACACAATACACCACTGATCAAGGCGTATTCAGATTACCTGTACGGCAGTTCCATGGGAGTCCCATGGACCCTTGCCGGCAAGGGTGCGCGACTGTTGACTCCGACTAAACGGCCAGACTAAACCTCAGTTCCAATCTCAGTGTGGACAAGCGTGGTGAACGACAGTGTACACGCTTTTCTAGATGCGGTTTCCCATGCAGGTATCATGAAGTTACTGCGATAGATATCCAGTTATGTTCCAACATGTGCGGTGTGTTCGGCTCGCAACTGTAAAACTGGAGAAAAGCATGCATGACTTCGACCCATACCCAACATCTACGAACATCCTCAAGAGATTATCCTCATCAGGACAAGGAGTACTGCGTTTCAAACAAAGGCAAGATGCAGGGCTATACCTCCAAAAGCTAATGAAGAAGTTAAGGAAGATAATGACTCATTCAAATTGGAACAAAGACATTCGACTGACCTGTCTACGCAGACTAGTTGCTGCGTCGCTTCGCGATAGTTCGCGGCACATCGAAGACTCTTGTTGGAAGCATTTTATGCACGGGCTGTTCATTCAATATCAAGAGAAAACGGAACTGACCCCACCCGAAATTTCTTCATCATCGTCTCTCCCAGGACGAGAATCCGAATATCTATTTCTCTGCCCAAACTAACGAATATATACCCAACGCGAAATGCAAATATCAAGTCAAAGCCTGAAACGTATGCCTTGACCACTAGACGCCTATTGCTCACACACCAAGGATACCGGTCTGTGTGAGCCCTGTAGCACTTTGCAGCAGCGGAACCTGATGTCCGTCGATGCAATGAGCCTCATGAAGATCGAGGATTCGAGCAAAATTCCGAAATGCAGATTCTTCATGAAGGAGAGATGTTTCTCGTATGACTGACTTCAACTTATATTCCTCTATTGAGGGGTTTAATATTCCTGAAGCTCCGTGGTGCATCACAATGAATGCAAGCTGTGCTCTAAGCAGAAATTTAATGCCTCTCTTCTTCATTGTCAAACGAGTAAAGCATCATCACTAAGTGCAACTTATCCGCCAATTCGTACTTTAAGAGGACTCGGACGAACATAAACCAGTTGAGAAGCAGGATAGCTTTCCCGGACACTCTCTGACACTCTGAAAACAGATAGCGCTACCCTTCTCGATTCGGACGAACTGGAGAACTCAGGAAGAAGGAAAAGCAGCCATCTTCGCTTTCCATAGCGTTCAGCCATGTTAATTGCAGTTGCCTTATTTGTGATTGCGGTACCCTGGGTGTTACGACCAGTAGAAGCAGTTCCCACGAAACAGATTGTATCGTTGAGCGGATTCTATGACACAACTCCTTCTCGGCATCCACTTACGTTCAAAGACATTCATGGAACATACTCGAGGTTCATGGAACTTTCTGAAAAAGGGAATCTGTGCCCGCGAACAATCAAACATTTGACGAATGGTGTTCACAACTCGGAGGGTATGAATATGCCTCACAAGGACATCCGGCAAGATGGGGCCACTTGTATGAACAATGGAAAGCTATCCCTGAAGTATAAGAACAAGTTGGCTTCCGAAGAAATTGAGAAACTATTCGGCTTATCCCCTCATGCATCAGGATTTGAAAAGTCAATCCGAAGTGTGCTTCTCAGCATCAATGGTTTTTATATTGGAGTCGAACAGGTGATTAGGTCATGCGGAGATTCGTCGTTTGCCCCTGAAACAACAGTTTTGATCACATCAGATAGTGATCCTTTCGGACAGCATTTTGGTATTCCATTCCATGGACACCCCAAAATACTTCTGGTTAAGTACGGGCAAACAGCTTGCGCCTATACAAGCTCGTGGGCTTCTCCAGAGCCAATCTCAGTAGAACCGACGGTCACGGAAACATCACCGAAACCAGTTGCAGTCGCAGATAGGCCATCTCCGAATACGGATGCGAGTCAAACTGCTAAGGGTTCAACAACTGTGTCATCCACAACTCCATCAGCCACTCCGTCTGTAATAGTTCCATCCCAATCACCAAGCCCTACCTTGAGCAGTTCTGTTGGCGCATCGCCATCACCAACTCGTTTACCGTCAGATTTGGATACTCATACAGTGCCCGAAAAGAAGGAGCTTCCAAAGAAGCCAGTGGACTCCACTAGTTCTGTCTCCTTGTCGAATAATTCCCCGACTCAAGATTCAAGCGCTTCATACCCGCAGGTCCAACAGACTGGCAAAAGCGCCTCACCTAGCCCATCTTCTTCGATATCGTCTACGGCTGCGTCAAGTACGGCATCTCCGTCAAATTCGCTGGCTCCCTCAAGTGCACCTTCGTCGAATTCGGTTGTCCTCCCGAGCGAATCCCCGTCGAATTCGGTTGCTCCCGCAAGTGTATCTCCATCATCTTCGGCCGCAACTTCTTCACTAAGCCCAACTCCATCAAACTCGGCTACCCCATCAAGTGAATCTCCGTCGTCATCGGCGACGAAAGCTTCGGCAGATGCATCTTCGTCACCCCCAGTTGCTACACCAAGTTCATCCCCGTCAGTCTCAAGGACGCCTAAATCCAATGGAAATACCAACACAGACAAAAGATTCACGACAGATCCTTTCCCTCAGGACGCAGAGGCAACCAAGAAGCAGTCTCATCATGGAGCGAAGGGAGGAACATCAAGTGCAGGTCTAAAACATGATGAAACTGCGGCTGTGGAATCGAGTAGCAGCCCATCTGCTTCAGCTTCCAATTCACCAACCACGCATGACGTCCCTTCCGCCATTACTTTGCCGGGAGGTACCATTCCTGACATACTCTCGAATATGAAAGGAACACCGAGAGCGTCTATCTATCCGGATGCTTCCAAAGCCCCTAAGGTTGTCGACTTTGCACCAGGTGCGAGCCCACCTCCAACGAAGCAACCTTCTTCCGGACTGTTGGACATGTTCACGAACCCATCCAAAACTCCGAAGGAAGACCAGCAGATTGATCTTGGAATGAAACCCAAACCGTCGAAGAACCACAGCATCCTACTCCACCCAACTCCATCACCTTCAGCGAAACCGGCAAAGGGAATTCCCATTAGCGTCATAGAGCATTCCCCATTACCAACTGTATTTCCTGCAACAGGGAATCCAGTTACTATACTTGAACAGTCTGCCTCGCCGTCGCCTTTCGGAAAACTCCCGTTGATCCTCACGAATCCAGGGAAGACCCCTTCGCCGTCCGGAAGACCCATGAAAGAATCGGGGATCTTTCCTTCTCCGATGGCTGTTGTCGGAAATCCTAAAGAATCAAGTACTCCATCTCCTCAAAGCCCCAGACCAGCAGAAGAAGACAACGATGGTTCGGCATGCTTCCCGGCATCTGCATCAGTTACTCAAATAGACGGACAACGAATGGCCATGGAGGACTTGACTGTTGGCGATTATGTGTTCGTGGGCTATGGTCAATACTCTCGAATTATTGATTTCAGCCATGCGGACAGAAACGTTATTACTTCGTTCGATCGATTCTTCACAGAAAGCGGCCAGATTCTAACAGTCACACCATCCCACTACATACACACAAGAAGGGGTTTGTTACCAGCGAAGCTGGTAACAGCAAACGACTTCCTGGTCCTTGCTGACGGTGGATATGTCTCCGTCACAGCCAAGGACCGAGTTGTAGAGCGTGGTCTCTTTAATCCTCACACAACGCAAGGAGATATTGTCGTAGATGGGTTCTTGGTTAGCACATACACTTCGGCAGTGAAGCCCGTGTCTGCTCACGCGCTTATGGCTCCGATCCGGCTCTTGGACACATTCGGAATTCGTCCGACTGTCTTAAACTCCTTAGTTCAGAACCCTAGGATGATTAGATACTTCAACATTCGCAGTTCGTAGAAAGGTTTTGGCTTGGGAAACTAGTCTATTGGTCGGTGGCCATATGCGTTTGCAAGTCAATGAACGACCCCGAACAGTAATGGTTCATAATAAGCCGTAACGAAACTTTGAAGTGTTCTTTACAATCAACTGCTTCTCATTACTTAAAGAGTATAAAACAGACCAGCACCAGCACCAAAACACCATCTCTTAGAGAAGTACCGAACACCCGATACGTTCATACGGTAGAAGAAGACATAGCGAAAACATTAGGAACCATGTTCAAGGCATTCCCAGGTATGCTCATGTGGTTCGGTACGTTCGAGTAGAGAGCGACATTAAACAAGGATGTAGACGTTAGATCGGAAAGGCAAGGAAATATTGGTGAGGATAGTGGCAAGATCCACTGCATTACCCGAGGGCACCATAGCGTCGGGGCGGAATCAGCGTGACAGTAATTGCCTCTTGCAAGTGCCTGCGTACGACAATCGGATGGGCGTCTTGCTTAGCATGTGATATTAGCAGCGATCAAACGATGTCATCTTGTAGATCGAAGCATATCCTCTAGTTAGTCCGTACAGCAAATAAGCTATTTATCGTCGTCTATAAGGAATTATTCCGACTGAAAGAAGAAACCGGATATGCGCATGCAAGTAACAGCAGGCAATTTGCTGTTGCTCTCCAACCACTCGGTCAATACCATTGGTGTCTTGAAAGTCTTTGCGAGGAATTGAATATCTTCGGTACAGTCAATATCCAAATCTGCCAGCTTTGTCACAACATCATCAATTCTCTTTTGAGGCTTACCAGGTAAGGCAGCACGTACTACTTCCTCTAATTCCTTTCCTTCAAACTCCGCAACCACATCCCGAACAACAGGGATCGGTTCAGGTTCAGGGGCAGGCGCTGGGGCCGGTGCGGGTGGAACAGGTTCGTTGGAGCGACGTCCGCGCTCAAGTCTATCTCGTGATTTGGAGCCACGTGAATTGCCTCTTGACGCCTTTCCGCTGCCTCGAGAGGAGGCAGAGGAGTGACTTCCCGCACGATTGCTATCGGACGCACGCCGATGAAGATCGCTGTCGGCCGGTTCATAGTCAACGAGGAACCAAGGGTGTTTCTTTACATCCTCTAACGAATAGCGCTTTTCCGGGTCCTTCTCAAGCAGTCTGGATATTAAGTCCTTCGCGTCCGGGGACATCCAGGTCGGATACTCCACTTTGCAACGGTTGATTTGCTCGTACAAGAGTGCCATGTCCTCGTTCTGGAACGGCAGTTGTCCTGTCAAGAGAAGGAAAAGAATGATACCGCAGGACCAGGCATCTATTTTGACACCGGAATAACCTTCTTCGGCACCGTTGATGATTTCCGGGGCGCAGTAGTAGGGGGTTCCACATGCTGTATACAAAAGGTCGCTGCCACTGACACCTTTCATTGAAGATACACCGAAGTCGGTGATTTTAAGGGTGCCATTACTATCAACGAGGAGATTTTCAGGTTTCAGATCCCTGTGGCAGACGCCGCGGCGATGACAGTAGTCGATACCGTCAATGAGCTGTTGGAAGTATTTTCGAGCAGCTGGGACCTCGAGTTCGCCCTTTTTTTCAATTTGATCGAACAGCTCGCCTCCCCGAACAAGGTCCATGACGATGTACAGCTTGGATTTAGAGCTAAGAACCTCACGAAGGTTGACAATGTTCTTGTGATTGAGCGCCTTCATGATGGCAATTTCGCGACGCACGTTAACGGTAAGCTCGTTGGCCTTGATATCCGACTTGTCGAGAATCTTGATGGCATATTCCTTGCCTGTCTCCTGATGCTGGGCGAGCTTGACCTTGCCGAAGGTGCCCTGTCCAAGCGTGGAGGTTACGATGTACGGTCCGACTCTGGACCCCATTCTGATGACGATTCGTATGCACGGATTACGTGATGTTGTAGGGAAAAAAGGAGTTCAAAGGGAAAGATTGCGCGGGAACGTGGGATAGCAAATGCCTGAAACGCAAGGCGTTGGGGTACGGCTGGAGGCAAATAAAAAAGTGTCGCACAAAGTTGGGAACGAAATTGCTGGAAGGTCGGGGATACGTCGCAGGTTGAATAGAAGTGGGTGCGGAAGGAGAAGGATGAATAATTGTTTGAGCGCAGAACAAGAGGAGCGAGAAGCAGGGGTGCAGAGGTTGGCGCTGGATGAGCAGTTGGAGGAGAAGGCCGAAAGGAGACGCGGGAGCGGCGGATGGAGTGATGGAAGCGGAGCGCGAGTCGGTTAGACGGGGGGCGGGAGGAGACGGAGGTCTGACAGCGCCGCGCAGTGAACTGCAAAGTGACAGTACGGCGGCACATGCTTTCTTTATCTCGGACGCAGCAGCCAATGGACAAGTGTTTCGCGACAGCCTGTCCCGCGAGTGGTGGTAGCCGTTTGGGGCCGTTTTGGAAGGGGTAAGCCTTGCAACGTGTTTGCTGGTAGTGCGTTGCCACATGTTAGCAAGGCTTCCCCGCTGCTGTTTTCGACGCTTTTTGTACACTTGAAGTCCGAGGGCGCCTTATCCCGAATCGGTCGTCTCATTAATGCCGCATACAATCCACCATGGCCACTGAACAGCCATCTAATACTGTACCTGTCTCTTCCAGATCTTCAGCGCAACATGTATCGCTGTCTACCAATTGATTTGATTCCAACTGCTTGTCATTTGGATGACTTACCTGCTTGCTGCACGACTGCTGCTGCTTGAGTAACATTTACAAGAATTGAGCCTTTTTATCTCGTCAGGGCCAAGTCGCCGGCCCCAACCCCTGGTCTTCAGCCGGACTCGAGGTCTTTCACCGAACGTTGTGCTCGAGCGAATGTATGAAACCAGCTAATGCTACACTTTTGCGATCACCAAGTATCTCTGCTTACGTATTAACTCAAACTTACGTACCTCGCCAACAGGGGAGATACAAGCACCCCAAGGTTCAAACCGTGTAGCCTATCTACCAAGCGACGCTTGGCGTGACGCCAGTATTCATGCTCTTGTACAGTACCAATGGTACCGATGGTAACCATCTACCCGATTGTCTCACGACCCCAAGCGGTTTCGACAAGTGTGGCAAAGCACTGTTGCCGACCCCTCATGGCTCTACAACAGCCGAGACACTCCTATTCAAAACGATCCGCTGTCTAATAAAGTTGGCGGTGAAGCAGTGCTGATTTAACATGATGTGTGACCGAGCATTATTATTGGTTACATTTCTTTGTATCGTTTCGCACGACCCCCTGTTGTATCGTTTGTCGTATTTTCTAGCGACCTTTCAAACGCGATGAGCTGCGCATAATTCAAACAAACGTCGCACCAAATGTACGACCCTTCCACCGCTTCATGTATTATTTCTGTGGCTTCTAATGCAAGTTCAAACGGAGTGAGTCGTGGTTGCTGTGCACAATTATACCTCGGCAGAGAAACAGAGAGCAAGGAACAACAATTCACTACATGCCAAACATTATCTGCAGGGGTGTACAAGCGCACCACCAGCACCTGCTGCTGTTTATTCCAAGTACCCCTGGTAAACGATATCGGTTACGAATATTCGAGATTCCAAGTACCACAGGTATCCCTGGCTAAGGGTTATGAGGGTTATCCCGAAGGATAACCCTCTTAACCCTTCCTGTTCACGCAAGTGTGACAATTTGTGAACCCTTGTATACCAGCATGCAAGTTTTTGGTATCAACCGCCATGAAGATCGAAGCATTGCTTCCTGTTCTCTGTTTCTCTAGTCGTATCGCTTTATCCCTAACATGCAGGGACATGATGGTTCTTTGTTTTGCTCTATGCAAACAACCACAACACCGACACGAGGCGAGGCCTCTAATCCCAAATTCAGAACCAAAGCGATATGCTCTGACATTCAACTACCAAAGCTAGTGAGACACAGACATCCACATCGAAGTCACAAAAGGTATAGTACGACAACATCGACGAATCCAATAGCTATTACCGAGACATGCGACTCTACTATCCATTTCTTGGACAGAATGGCTAGAGGGAAACCTTTCGTCGCACTGGACTGCAGCTCTCCATGATTTGCAGAGGAGTTACCTTTATCGTCCAATGCAGACATCGGCACATTCATAGATCCTGCCCGGGCTATCGAGTCTCTGAAATGCGGGCCCTGAGAACAATCTGAGAAACCGTGAGCACAGCGGAAGCCACAAGCACTCCCCGCTTTCTTCACATTCAGGGATCGTACCTGACCGGTTCTTCTTCACAAATTCTAGCCCCAGCCCCAAAGGTTCCTAAGTATTCCTCCAACTATACTTATGCTTTGACAAAGGGCGAGTAAGTTAAAGGGCAAGTTTCTGGCCTTCTTGACGAGAGAGAAGCAAACATGATGTTCTGAGTGGTGAGTGGAAATGCTCTGAGACTGCTCACTTCTCGGCGCGAAATGAATAGCGCGCCAATTGCCTACGCGAATGTGTCATCGCTGAAACAATGAACTTGCGGCTCTGCCGAAGTAGGCAGATCGCTCATTCTGCTCACCGAAGATGAACGGTGAGTTGATTTCTATCGCGTTAGCGAAAGTCATTCGCAAGCGGGAGCGCTTTGTTCGCCTTCCAAGTTCCGAGGACTCTACAAGTCCGGCCGACGGCTTCTTGGATAGCCAGCCAACAATATACTCACCGGACTTTTTAAAATAATTAACTTATTTTCTCTTTTTTTTTTTTGACACCAGTAGTGACGCTGCATTCTTGCCCTTCAATGTTCCGCATTTGCGTTAACCCAACCAACCGCTTTCACCTGATCTCAAAGGCAACGGTGTCCACAATATGAAGAGTGTGTTTCGCAGGTCATGGTGATAGTATTCAACTGCTACACAACTTCCTCATGAGTAAGCCTGAGGGTAATTCTAGAAGATGATGTCCAGAATAGAGCACTGCACATCAAGACACAGGAATTTGTAATGTTGCCTTGTCTCGGGTTTGAGAAGAGCTCCGCCGCAAGTTCTGGCTGGATTTTCATGCTTTCAGTAAAAATGTAACTGAAAATTATTGATTGCTGATATAGTACTTGTTCTGTGCGCAAAATTCTCTGGCTGAATAACGTCTTGCCAATCTAGCGAATTTCATTTCACACGAGTAGATTCAATTCAATGCTGCATATTCGATTGGAAACTGCGCCCAGAAGTGGAATTGCTTTTGTGCAAAAGCAGGACAAAAGTGGGACAAAAACAGGGACTTTCGGGTGGTTTCTGGAACAAATACCAAATTGAAACCGACTGATGCCGGGGCGGGGATTGATGCACCAGTTCCCGTCCCGTGGGCGGGTGGGCGGGCACGCAAGATTGGGAGCGGGAGTTGGGGGTTCGAACCCCGTAAACTGCGCCCAGTGTTGCTTGAAGATGAAGACTGGAAATGGAAGAAGGGTGGGGAGTGATGACCCCGTCCTTGGACCTGGGGGTTAATGCCTCAGGTCCTAAAGGGACAGGGCTGGGGGGTGATGGCCCCAGTCCTTGGGCTCCGGGGGAGGCTGCGCCGCCCTCCCGGGGTTCCTAAATTTTGTTTTAGCTAAAAATGATATATACATACAAGCGATATTATTAGACAAATTTTCTTTAGGTTCTCATTTATTTGGTCATGCTGACCGGTCTACGTGCTCAACATATTCTCTTCATTTCCTTTAGTGTCCTGTGATGCATTGTTTCTCAGACAATTAGGCCCTGAGTTCATGGTTGAATTCTACGGTAATTGACCAGATTAAGAGATCATGAGTTGGTGTCATATTGGAGCGCAAGCGCAAGCCTAAGCACTAATGATGCAATACAGTGGTTCCCGCCTAGCATTACGACAACTTAACGTGATTACATGAAGACCGTACAAGTAGTATAAGTACAGAGGTCACTTGGGGAGCGACGCTGTGCTTGGTTCCAGTCATCGACAGTGCGTCGGTCCTGGTTCTAGTAAAGATGTCCAGTATCAGTTCGCATCAGCCTTCACTATCTTGCAAACGATTCCCTCGCATTTCCTTCCACATCTTATTGTCATATATGGCCGATATAAAAGTGCTAGCCCTTCGGTATTGAACGTTGGCAGAATCTCGAATGTTTCTTTGCTTATTCCTGTCTAATTACTCTTGAAGGAAGCCAATAAAAGTGAAAACTCCTGCCGCTCCCTCATGTCCCTGACTCCGTAAGACTGTAATGGAGTCAATAAATTCATTCTATATGTATTATAACTATGCGAACACGTTCAACACATCAAGTTCAAGGCAACCACAAGACCCAATATTCTAATCTGTCAATAAGCATATGCTTTATCACTTGTCAACCCCGGCTTTTCCAATTGAAAAACCAACAGTGGCTCTGTTCTTGCAACAAAATGAACTCAAATGACATTACCAGTAATACTACTTGTAAATGGAAACATAGAGTATGAAGCGCGGTAACTCACTCAGCACTGTCACGGGTCTTTTCAGCTCTCCATATTCTGCGCGCCACTCTCCTTATCGCGCAATAATGAATTGCACCGACATCAATTTGAGTAGAAGCAATACCACCGTCTTCTGCACGCTTGGATTTAAAAGACAGGATCTGATTATGAACGAATAGCACCCTATCACAAATCTCGACGAGAAGTTACTCTAACAATACGTTATTCCGTCGCAAGCTTTGGACTATTTTTGAATTCTCTCTACTGCTTCATTTGCAGTTTTCTTGTTTTGCCATTAAGATTTGGTTTGTTCTTTTCATTGGACGGGGTTATAGGAATGGACCGACGCAATACTGCTAATGAAGGTCGTACTTTGTTACTCGACAAAACCTCAATTAGAACAGTATTGAATATTTTCGGGCACACGCTGTTCGCCTTCACGCGGTGTGCCGGTCTTTGATATGATTCCTGACAATCAAAGCAAAATGAACAAGCAAACGGGACTGCTGTGAGCATAATTGGCTCCATCAGACTATATTAAAGAAAAGGAAGAATCTTTTCAACGGACCAGGCCAGAATTGGTGAATTTATCTGTTGAGCCTAATGCCAAAAATCTTGAAATCAAGGGACAAAGGAATAGTTCCAGAAAATTGAGGGAAAACGCAGAACAAACCGAAACAGATCTGGGGAGGACGGGAAGGCAAGCAAAGCAATCGTCCACAAACTTCGAAGCAGGTCCAGCTACGGCTCTGCCACCAACTCTGACTCCTAAATAATCTGCATCTGTGTCAACGCATACCAAACCAACGAAGAAGCGGCAGGGCCGTATGGCCCGAAAACGCCCCCGAAAACCACAGCGGTTATTCAGAAAACACAACTAAGCGACGAAGGCGCCAGCAAAAGCGAAAAAAAATACCAGAGGCGCCATTTCCGACAACCGAAGAGATTTGGATGTCACTGGGTTCGCTCAAGCCACTCTTCAGAGATCAAGCGAGGCAGCATCTCTCCCCGGAGTGCTCAAGAGATGGATGAGTCTTGTTCACAGTCGCCCAAAGTCCAGGAGGCAAAGGCAGATAGATGCCAGCATGTGGCCCACAGCCCTAAAAAGGCATCGAAGAAAACGTCTGTATAGCAGATTAGGACCCTAAGGGCCACAAAACTCATTCGGATCCTTGTGCTCAAACCAAGAAGGAAAGAGCAAAATCTTGGAGCCAACGGATCCTGCTGCTCAGTGTAGTGAAGCACGGGGAAGAGAAGCATTCGAATTCAATCAGACACGGGCCGGTTCTTTCTGTCAACATTCCGTGAGCCTCATAACGGCACTCGCCCGCTGGTGGATGGCGGATACGCTGACAGCACGTCGCATTGCCTGCGTACGATAAAACTTATTGTCAGGAAGCTATCTAATTGAACCAGATCTACCATCTGTTGAACTTCAGCACGACACTCACGAAATCTACAACGCGGCTGCTTCGATGCAAGTATACCATCTACCTCTGCGGAGGAGTACACGCCTGGCAAAGGTTGCAGCCAAGAACAGAGAACTTCAGCAACGGCAGTCGAGGGAAGCGCGTAAGGACCTTGCAGCTCGCGCTCAACAAGCGGTACCTATGAGGTACCTACCGTTCACCCGGAGTCCGCTTACACACATTCCACAGCACTTCAACATGTGCCTGTATCTTTTTCCCTCCCTACATCAATGTTGTATGCTGTCGTCAAATCCAACGGACCAATGTTCTACTCGGCAGTACCTCCGGAAACCATGAGCCAAAGATCTGCTGCCTCCGTTAATCAGAATACGGCGAACATGGCGGAATTGACAACGGAAATGCAGACGGGAATGCCAACGCCAGTTCCACAATCGAATCAAAATGTGGTTATTGAAGATTCGAATGATTTTGCAATGCGGGGGACGCAGCAGCAACAAAGCTTGCAACAAGTCCAGCAAGTGTGATTTCACACGAGTCGATCTCGGCATTCACGTAAAAGGAGGGTAGCATGATAGAGTTCGGTATCTTTCTTTAAAACGAGGAGACCCAAGCCCACTCTATATCGAAAGTGAAGGGGGCATCGTTCCACATCCTTGCAGCCATTATCAATTCGAAGTACAGAGAATTCAAATTCATAATGATAGGGAAATGATAGGCAACTGCTAGGGATACATTTTACTGTCTACATCTTTGTGAAAACCCGTTGACATTACAGTCTCCATCAATACCCGACACAATACCAACAGTGCATGAAGGCAATGACAACGCCCATGGCCAATACCGCACAGCCTGATTTCCCCCATGGCAATGGGGAAGAAAGCATCCTATGAGTTACCAATATTGTTGCCCAGATTAGAGTAGACGCGATCACGCCACATCAGGTGTCAACTTGCTCATTTTCTTTAAAAGTGAGCCTTGGAGGGGTTGGTCAGTTTTAATAGTTATCAGTACGGAAACGGAGAACCGGAAACGGTCTGTAGGAGATGATAACGAAGGTCCACATGTGATCTTTTGGTTCTTGAGTGCGTTTACTACTTACTACATTTCCTGAAATGCAAATTTTTTGGAAGTTGAAGAAGTTGGACACATCTAACCTGTCAATGTTTTTCCCACTTGTACTAAACACCTCTGTGGCTCCAGAACCATTTCAGAAGCAAACACCATGAACCGAAATGAAGTAGCAACACACTTCTCATGCCTGCGAATCTGCTGTAGCGAGAAGAAACATAGCGATATGTGCAACAAGTGCTAATTTAATCCGCAGAGCAATTGGGCGCGTGTGAGGTTTATCGCTATTATGGTAACGATACCTGTCGTGGAATTGGTCGTGTAGCGCAGTTCGGAGCTGCTTTTAAGCGAATTAGTGCCAAAGAGAAAGAGGGAGGAGGGAAGATCATCGACCTGTCAGAGAATAAAGCTTCTACCTTCCCACGTTGACATAGGTTGTTGCAATATGGACATTTAGACATTGAATCAGGATGTTGGTGGAATGAAAAGAGCATTGACACAACTGCATAATCGTTTCAGCGTTTAGAGCTAGGAACACATCATCTGAATCATCACTAGTAGCCAGCAGTTGCCGCACCTCAGACAGAGCGATGACGAAAACATTCATTTCGCACATTATCACACGCTACGTCGCCAATGATGCGCTCTGTGGTACTGAGGCCCATGGACTTGAAAAGGTAGGAATAAAGCGAAGGAAGGAAAGAAGCAAGAAGGAAAGGATAGTCGTGAGGGTGGTCCTTGTGTGTTGCGATCTCTGGGCTTCCAGTCCTCGTTGCACTCACCCACGCCGTAGTGCACAACCATTTCAGATTGATTCTAGGTCACAGAAACCCTAACAGATAACCATCAGCAACCTGTCGATGATCTATATCGACTTTCTTGTACTGTCCGCAGGGGGGCATCATCGGCTGCAAAGTCGCATGGTGCAACAGTCTTGAACGCTTCAAGAGCGCTTCCAGCCCATAGATCGGGAGTCCCTATCTATCTCATGATGGCAGTTCAATTCAGAGAGAGTGATAGGTCCTTAACATATACGATGAGTGCACATACAAGGTTTCAAATGGCATTCTACTATTATCACTTCTCTGAGCAAGAAGCAAAAAACGCTTCACTTTGACTTGCATTGCAGTCCATTCCGGAGGAGTTAGCAAACGTAGTAACAAGAAGAGAAGCCGAGGTTACTTTGGCGCAATTTGCAGTGGGACATACCCCGCAGTTGCACCCACTTGGTTCGCACCTGCTCAGGCGAAGAATCGTGTGCGACTGTCGACCAGGAGTGCTTAACGACGTGGACCACTTTGTTCTCAGATGTCCACTGAGAACGAGGTCTCGTCGTATCTGCCTGCCGAGTATGCGAGAAAGGCAAGGAATGACAGTTAAAGATATCATCAAGAAGTGGCCTGAAAGTATGCTGGTCTTCCTAGCGAGAGAACGCTTCTTTCACATGAAGCGATCTACACTACGTAGGAATTAGACTAGTGTGCCTGTAAAAGAGAGAGAGAGAGACTTGCATTGGACAGTGTATTAATACCATCGTCTTCATCTCTCCACATGACGCATTACGAGAACGGAATGGAAGTCTCCATTAGTCGCTGTAGCCATTGCGCGAATACGTCGCCGCCACAAAATCCATTTCAACCTACTTGTGTCGCTTATCATTGTCGGCAAGAGCAATTTCACACCTAAATATGCTGATTCCCACTCATGAACCTACAACAGACGCCAGTTGAAAAGATCTTCTCCAAGAATGTAACGCTGCTCGCTCTCCACTCTCAAAGAATGTTTTCATAAGCTGTTTTGGTCCTCTATTATATGTTTTAGAAGAGGGAAGCGTTTACATTGATCATCAGGATATTGTAACTTGAATGATTCAACGTGACGTTGAATCAACGGCGTTTCCTAACGGTCTAGTCCCAGATAGTGCGGTGATGTTGGGCTGGAAGTAAACGAAAATTAAGACGTTGTTCGCATCCGGGAGCCGCACAGGCCGCGCCTCGGCGGCCTATGAATTACCATGACTGCAAACGATGTAGCAATGCCGAAGCATCCAAATCCTCAAAAAACTTTTATCGCGCTGGAAGGAAAAGTACGGCAACATTCGCTGCCGCGACGAGTAAGTCAAGGATGGGAATGCAGTGATCGCGTTCTTTCCAGCCACAGTAGACCTTACCTGCATCTACATCTACTTCAGTGTTGAACAGCGCATCGACGCGAAGAGAGCTTCCGTCCGTATCCTTTCACGAGGTGTCCCCTTTGGCACCTCATCAGAACGCCGAAACGTTCACAGTGGGAAATAATGAGATGGGTATCTAGTCTGTCCTAGAAAAGAGCAAAACTCATGTCCTCCAAGTTCAAAAGGTTACAATATGTTACAAAATGTTTTGATTGACTTCGAGAAATTATCAAATCAGTCACAGCACTGACACGTTCAGTGTTGCTCTTCACTATCATGCATTTGCGTGCACTTTGATTTCATATTGCTGGCAAAGTGCATCCAAACCCCAGGCTACAGATGTGTCTAGTACGCCCGCATGATTTCAATCGATTTGAACGAGTTACTTGGCTAGCTTTCCCCACCTCTGTGACCATTTTTGGTTTATTATTGATCACCGTTCGCGTGGCTTGCGAAAAATCTGAATTGCTTTTGTAGGTGTGACTAGAAAGGAATGAACTATAAAGAAAGAATATTTATGCTCCAACAAGTTCTGTAAAGAAAATATTGCCCGCCGAGGAGGGTGGATTGGGTTGTAAAGCATTTGTGTCAAAGAATTCGATCTTCCGATGGTTAATGTTCGGGTGGAGTAAGCGATTTCCTGATAGTGAAAACAATAGGCTTTGGTATGGCTCGCTATGGAGTTAGACAGCTATGTAATGCAGAGCCACCCGACGGTGGCTCAAAGTAGAATAAACTCTGAGTGCTTGCAAATCGTATGGATATATTCCAGACAGTCTGTAGCCCTTAAAGTCAAGAATTCTTCTGAATTCTATCAATTTGTCAGTGATTTAGTGCATAAATAACTCAAGTAAAGATAGAGGAATGCTTTGCCTGAATCATTGTTCTGGCTCTCGGTCTAATTAAACTTCATTCTGCAACAACACAACTTTAGCATAGTAGTTCACCCCATACCACAATCACATCCTTCGTGTCTCGCCGCTTCTCTAGGAAGCTCCATGCTGGATCAAGCCAGGTACGCAGCCCTAGCTTGATCTAACAACTTCTATAAATAAAATCCCGCCCCAGGCTGATAGCTTAGAGGGGGCGGTTAGACCTTGTCTCCGACTCTTTAGTCGTATTTCGTGCGAAGCATCTACCCTACGACTGCTTTGTTACACATTCTTTAAGCCAAGATTCTTCACTTCGGTGTGGAGGCATTGCGAGGAATCGTAATTGTTTTTGTGTAACAGCAGGCCAAATGTGACAAAAGCAGGAAAAAAGGGGAACAAAAGCTGGGCAAAGGCAGGGACTTTCGGGTGGTTTCTGGAATAAATACCAAATTGAAACCGACTGTTGCCGGGGCGGGAACTGATGCACCAGTTCCCGTCCCGTGGGCGGGTGGGCGGGCACGCAAGATTGGGAGCGGGAGTTGGGGGTTCGAACCCCGTAAACTGCGCCCAGTGTTGCTTGAAGATGAAGACTGGAAATGGAAGAAGGATGGGGAGTGATGACCCCGTCCTTGGACCTGGGGGTTAATGCCTCAGGTCCTAAAGGGACAGGGCTGGGGGGTGATGGCCCCAGTCCTTGGGCTCCGGGGGAGGCTGCGCCGCCCTCCCGGGGTTCCTAAATTTTGTTTTTGCTATAAAAATGGCTTACATTTTCACTACCCGGTGTACCTACCTGCACATAAAACACGTAGTATACATCCATACTTTACCTGCAGGCTTCAGTACCAAGATACCTTCAGCACTGATTTCAATTTCTGCTGACCTGAAGAATCCGCTTTGCAGTACGCGCGGTGTAGATTATGTTCGGTCGGTTCCAGAGGATGCTCGTCGTCTGTATCCTACAAGACGAGAGTTATAACATGCTCATCTATAGCTGTTTAAAACAACCTATAGCTTTGATGGTATATCCTCTTTTCACACTGATTTATAAGGTTTTTGTGGGTGTGTCAAAGGATAGAGAAGCAATCAATTTCGTAAATGACGCCCATGGACTATTGCTTTCCAAGAGCTTGTTGCTGACTGATTATGAATGCGCATCGGTTGTATTATTTTAAATTCTCTTTTATTCGGCAAAGGGTCCCGTTGATGGTGTCTTTTTCATTGCCTTCAGTGTCCTACGACAGGCTGTATTTAGGACAAAGATGTTGTAAAGTTTGTGGTCGAAATTTATGATAGTTGAGCAGAATAAGGAAAACTAATAGGAGCGCGGTTGGTCTTCGCTTGCTTCTGTCTATTGGATACTTAAGAAAGGCGACGAAAGTACAAATGCCAGTGTTTCGTGGATTACCCCCGCTCCGTGAAATTCTAATGGAGCCAAACGCTTTCGCTTTACGTCTGAAATATCCATGGAGACATCTTCAAGAAATCGGGTTCGAATGCAACAACAGATCCAGTACTCTAATCTATGCCTTAGTAACGGCGTTGTCAGTCGTCAACCCTTGCTTTCCAATTTGAGCTATGCAGAGCGGTACTGCTCTGAGAGCAACGGTGATACTACACGGAAACTGAACCATGCAAAGGCTACCCTTGGTAACATTTTAGTTCACTTCGTCACTGTCGGGTCGTCTTCAGAATTTTATATATTGTGCGCCTCTCTTTCCACCTTGGCAAAAGGAATTACAATGATATCAATTTGATGACGAGCCTGAATCCCTTCTTGTGCAGATCTGGGTTTAAAAGCAATTGGTCCTCTCCAAGCATGAGAGAGAAAGTTATACTGCACATCAAGAGGTGAAGCAACTGCACAAATACATCTCTCCCTTGCTTTAAGCGTTTCACTTTTGCTTGTTATTGGTTAACGCCGAAGAAATGGACATACAAAAAGCAAAGAATGATGAACGTGACAAAGATATCAACAATCCTACCATTTCAGGAGATCAAAAGGAACGATCACCAACTCCATCGCCACAAGCTCAAATTTTGCTGAGAACTGAATCAAAGAATTCAGCTGCAGGTCCAGCGGCGCTTAAGTCATCATTTGACAGTGTTTCTGAAAGTATGGAAGCTCATGTTGGGCAGCAAACTGCGAATGGTTACAGAAAATTGACCGAAAACACCGAACAAACCGAAACAGATCTGGGGAAACCGGGAAGGCAAGCAAGGCAATCATCCACAAACTCCAAGAGTGGTCCCAGTGCTGCTCTGCCTCCGACCCTAACTCCCAAAGAATCTGTGTTCCTGCCAGGAAATAACAAACCAAAGAAAACCCGGCAGGGTCGTAAAGCGAGAAAGATACCCCCAAAAACCACAGGGGTATCTAAAAAGCACAAAGACGGGATAACGGGGCTAGCAAAAGTGAAAGATACCAAAGGCGCTTCATCTGAAAACCAGAAATACACAGATGTCCCTGAGTGTGTTGAGATCATTCCTCAAAGTCCAGGCAAGGCAGCATTTGTCCCGGGTTCTCAAGCGACCATCGATGGCTCTTGCTCACAATCGACCATCGATGGCTCTTGCTCACAATCGACCACGATCCAGGACGCAAAGGCAGATGGAAGCCAGCCAATGGGCTCCAGGCCGAAAAAGAGATCGAAGAAAAGGTCTTCGAAGCAGATTGGGATCCCACAAGGACGCAAGAACCTTCCGGGTCCTTCTGCTCCCACCAAGGTCGCAAAGAGCAGAAATGTGGGGCCAGCGGTTGCTGCTGCTCACGAAATCTACAACGCGGCTGCTTCGATGCAAGTATACAATCTACCTCTGCGGAGGAGTACACGCCTGGCAAAGGTTGCAGCCAAGAACAGAGAACTTCAGCAACGGCAGTCGAGGGAAGCGCGTAAGGACCCTGCAGCTCGCGCTCAACAAGCGGTACCTATGAGGAATATACCTACCGTTCACCCGGAGTCCGCTTACACACATTCCACAGCACTTCAACATGTGCCTGTATCTTTTTCCCTCCCTACATCAATGTTGTATGCTGTCGTCAAATCCAACGGACCAATGTTCTACTCGGCAGTACCTCCGGAAACCATGAGCCAAAGATCTGCTGCCTCCGTTAATCAGAATACGGCGAACATGGCGGAATTGACAACGGAAATGCAGACGGGAATGCCAACGCCAGTTCCACAATCGAATCAAAATGTGGTTATTGAAGATTCGAATGATTTTGCAATGCGGGGGACGCAGCAGCAACAAAGCTTGCAACAAGTCCAGCAAGTACATTACACGAGTCGATCTCGGCATTCACGTAAGAGGAGGATGGAAGAAAGATTGAATGGATACCAAAACAGTTCCCATAATTCTGCTCACCATTCACCTAGCAATCAATAGAGAGCTATTAATCCTACCTCGCAGGTGATAAAAGGATTCTCTCTCTCTGTGTTTACGAACGAGTAACATCAATTCTATGTTAGCCCGGGGGTTTGCTAAGGACCCCTACAACCTATAACGCGTTCTTCGTACGATAGCTATTAGCTACAACCCGGAGTCGTGCTACACACACTGGGTTACTACTATACTAAGAATGCATTAGGTGTCTAGGCGTGTTCAACCGCAGAATCGTTTCGTTTCCGAGGACTGTTGCCTTCTTCATTCCACCATTTCATTCAACCTCTAGAGGTCCTCGGGTAAGGGGCACACCACGACAAGGCGATTCGCATGTACCACGTTGGCCGCCAAGAAACCATTGACGACATCCTTTCCGCCCAATCCTCATTTCAGCGGCAAGATCGGGGGTAAGAACCGGCGCGTAACCTGCTGCGGCGTTTGATCCAAGTGTAGATCCTCCGAGAAAACCCTGGAAAAAACCCCGGTCCAGAGGCTCCTTTGGAGCTCTTCCTTCGAGGGAAAAATTCAGGGAAACAGCGGCTGGATCTTCTTCCGGTAGCGGGCCCGTGACCGACTGCGTACGTGCAGTTACGCGGGTGACTTTTCAAGACTATTCACCCAGGTCCGCGAGGGCAACTGGCAAGCTGACCGGTTGCTTGGGCGAGTTTAACGACCTCCCGGGTCAGATAAAAGGATTAAACGTCAAATGCTGCAGTATTCTATAAATATGAACAAAGGTGCGATATACTTGGTGTCCGCAGACCCGAGATGGCACTAGACTCACCCAGGCGTTCGGCGTTTATATCGCCCTCGTTGACCTGATGTCGCTGAAATCGACCATGCAGCCGGCGGACCTTCCATTATCAACGACCAGGGGTAGTGTCGAGAAAACGCCCACGCTTAGCGGTGCGGAACAATGTGCGCGAACTTCCAGCCCGTTCGAAGCTCTCACCAATCCTTCCTTGAGTTTCATGAGCAGGGTATGGAAGCTGAGCAGAGGCTAGAGGGTTACCAGATGCATCTTTTTGGCATCGCTTTTATACTGGGAGCATTAAACCCGCCCGTACAAAGATCCAAATGGGTTTACGGGGTCTTTGTAGATCTTATCCTGAGGTCTGAGGAAAGCACGTGTTTCAAGCTAAACTCATTGCCAGTATCCACCAATACTAAACACGAAAGGGAGGGGAGGACGCTGCCAGTGATTTAGGTGACCCAAACGTGGTACATAGAATCCATCTTTTCGTGGTGTGCCCATTCGCTGGCGTCCTCTCGTGGATGAGGATGTAATAGCAGAGAAAACAACGAAGTAAGCGAGACGCGCCAGAACCGAAATAGGTAACAAGTTGGGTCTCCCCGTAGAAGATTATCACTGCTCTACCATTATTGCTGAGCTCAGAATTGCTTCACTTTGATCTCAGAATGAGAAAACCCAGCTCAAAGAATCACATCGTTTCTGAATATGCGTATTCTAACCTGAGCATGTTGTTTATCGATGCCCTCGGACAAATGCAGCCCGTAGGGAGTTTTTAGCTGGTCTCCCAAGGAACTGTAAGGAATGTATACAGCAGTTAATCCGACAGGAGCCACAAGGTTCTTGGTCTTCCTGAAAAGAGAGAGCTTTTACTGAAAGCTCTCCTTCAGCTTAGTAATAGAAAGCTGTTGTCCAAAATAAAGAAGAAGAAGAAGTATTCTAACCTAAGTGTGCTTTGATTTAACATCAAGAGATGTGACTGATTTGAGAGCGCCTGGGTACAACCACTTTCCGAGAACAGAGTAACGAGTCTCCTGCGTAAAGTCTTCTCAACACTCCGACTTCACAGCATTGCTGCTCCACATTTATCATTCGAACAGATTTCTGGAGTTTGAAGGTAAACTTGTAGAGAAGTGCTCTCTTTCTAGCGCACGCATTTAAGACGTTATAGGGATAGAATGCTACCCTGGTAGTAGTTAATTGTCACGAGTTCTACTGGCTAATCAACACATCCTGGTTGGGCCCCGTTCGAGTCCTTGTCTATTTCGAAGGCTAAGATACGCTGAATACATTCAATTGCTGATCAATTTGGCTTTTCTTTGACGGAAGGTCGGCGTATGACGGCAATACTGCATATGCCTGTTGCTCCTACTTACAATGTCAACCAAACAAGTTGAGAAGAGCTTTGAAGGACTCAGGAGCAGATGTGATGGCTATTGGTCTTGACAATTACTCACAGAAAGGGGGTATGCTGGATGGGTTAACCAAATGGGTCTGTGATTGAATATAATTGTGAATATTCGGTCAAGTAGAGATTCGCCTCTGGTTTTAATACCGTATCCTCGGAATGCGGACAGCGAAACCCACAAAGACGGACACACAGAAACGCACCTAAACATACATCTTGGCAGATTCACAAAAGAGCAGGCTTTCTGCTTCACAGAATGGATTCTCGGGATATACAATAATGTCTTGTGTTTAGTATGTGCATCCTCAAGATAGATAAGAAAAGGCGGGAGATAGGAGAGACTTGGGAGATGTCTGGCTCTCTTTTGCGTCGTATTTATCGTTCGAGGGAACGGGTCGCGATCGTCTTTGCCGGCCAGAGTTCATTGCCGCAGTGCTCTGCTCGATGAACGCCCCCGATGGGCTGTTCGGCACGTGTGTGCCGTTCTAACCATTCTTTCGCAGCGATGCTGGGTGTCCTGGGACATTGGCGACCTCATCTGTGCTGTTTGCCTGACTGTCTGGGAGTTAGACATGGTGCATTGTACATAAAACACGGCGTTCCTTTACCGTCTCTAGACGCGAGCTCCCTGCTCCTGCAGAAAGAAGTGGTAAGACTTTAGCGGAGATAGTCCGCCAGTGGCCACAAGAATTGTTAGCTTTCTGAAGGAGAGAGAAGTTTTTCACATGAGAAACCACTATCAACGTGCCGTAATCAGGCATGCTGAACCCACAATAAAGAAGAAGAAGAACCGTCTCTACATTGGTTTATTCCTATGATGCGATGGCCAAGTGGAGGCACGATATTGCACGAGAACGAATAAAATGAACCGTTCATGAGAGACTAGCACACTCCACAACGAGAGAGGAAGCGGTTGCATCAAATATGTGACCACTCCGGGGTGGATGCGGTCCAGCCCTGGTAGCAACGCATCCATTAGAACACTCCCTTTTCGAAACCGCTACTTACACCCCCAAATTTGCGACATGCACTGACCAGTCGCTGCAGAAGGGCGTGAACTGGTCCAAGTTTTCAGGCCTACATTGGCAAAAAGGATTCCTTTCTCTAGAAGCCCTACCGTTTGATGGGAATTTAGAGGCGGCAAAGGTACATACAGGTATCGCAGTATTGCGGGGGCGAATATGCAGTTGTACTAGCAAATCCGTCTGTGTTAGATAGTATGAAGTTACGTGTAGACCGGCCGAATTGCAGGAGTCCCAATCGTAGTCGCAAATCAAGTGTAACATTACACATGCTGGCGGTCACACTGAAGCGTGCATATTTAAATGCGAGGTGGGCAATTCGTTTCTCCATTTGTCTGACTGCCTTACTTTTGGGGACGCAGGGGCCCGGAAGATGACGGGCATAACACTGCTGTAGTGCTTGTTTGTTGTTTGTTTGCAGTAAATGGTAATCTACGGTCCCAGATATCTGTTATTAGACTATGTGCGCCCATAATGAAGAAGAAGAAGAAGAAGAAAGATATCTGTTTGGTCTTGTTGCGGAGAGCAAAGTGCACCAAAGGACGATGTTTTGACCAGTGGACGCTGTAGTGAAATGCGCAGACGTATTCAGAATTCAATGAGAGCAGAAGAAATGCATGCTGTGCAGGGCACCCAGCTAGTTTAGAATGAGTCGCGTCAGAACGAAATGGATCCGATCTCGGGTCTTCCCGTAGAAGCTTGGTACTAATCTTTCCATGTTCCGAGATAGTAGCTAGTGAGCGCAACACGGCTGCTGCAAGGTGAGAGCAAGCAGCAGTCATCGGCTACATTCCGGGGACATGAATAGAGATTGGTACTACGGGACAGAGAAAATCTTTCTTTCCGAGGAGCTTTACGTACATAGAGTTTAGCATGCTAGACGAAGAAAAGCTCCCCTGTAGAGTTAGATTCTACCACAATGCCGTAATCATGTAATGTGTGCCCATAAAAAAGAAGAAGAAGATGATGATGACGATAGTAAATCGGAGGTGGCTGGAAAAGTGGGAACATGCATGTAGAAAAATGGGTGGCAGCGTTCAAAGATACCAAACAAGAGCAGAGATTCGGCGGGGAGCCAAATCCAGAAAGCCAATTTCCTTGAGAGTTCCGTTTTGTGGAAGTTGTGTAGCGTGTTTAGAAAAGCGATCAAACACCTGAATACGAGCATCCAAGGAGTGATCCGAGTCAGGCATGGTTGCAATACAAAGGCGAAGCGTACGTAGCATACATTCAGCCTGTTCCTTGACAAGATCGGGTCGAAAGGCGGACAGATGCGTTTCGAATTTGAGCTGATAGAGCTCAATGAGTTTGCCATCGCTGAAGAGGCTCAGTCGTGTGATATGATGATTTGTAATGCGGCCGTCACTTGCGGATGCTAGCCAGGTGTAGAGGCCGTAGTGTTGTAAGTTGCACTGCTTCCAGTCCGGTTGGACGAGTGCGGGAATCTTTCCTAGACCAAAGGAAACTGGGTTGAATGCACTCTGGGGGAGGAGGGCGCGGTCCTCTGCGATGGTGCAAAACCAGGCGGTGACGAAGGAGGTGGCGAGGTTGGTTGTTAGAGGAGAGGATGAATGAGAACTGGAGGGAGACAGTGAAGGCGACATGGCGAACGACTGAGAGGGCAGATAGAAGGGTGCGAGCAATGCAGACGGGGTGAAGGCGACGAAAGGCGGCGCAAAGGCGATTAACAGAAACGGAGCACTAGCGTTTACGTTGGCATTGGTTATAGTACAGAACGAAACAGATAGAGAGAGAAATGTATATATATGCACTAAAGAGTATACTCGGCATAAGGACCGTTTGTGTCAACCAAAACGAAACCGTTTTTGTTACGAAGGTGTCTGAGTTCCGAAAGGGAGGGTCCGAAACGTCGTCGACTGTGTCGCTCCAGAGATTCAAAACTCTGCACTCTTCGGTAAATAACGCTGTCCTTCTCGAGACGGGGCGTCTTAACCTCGACAAGGGGCGGACCAAGAGTGGATTTGATGTGCCTCTGATCGTACTGAGCAACGCGTCGACGCACGTTGTACTTGTCGTCGTGGCCGGTGTTGTGGTGCTGGAGCGCGGGGTCAAGGTTGTATGACAGTGAGCGTGCAAAATGATCCGAGTCAATTGAAAGCGCTGCTGATGCGGGCGGCTTTGTCGGCGAGGGGGAGGTTGACTTGGAGCATGAGGAGGAGGAAAGGAGTCGATCGGCGCTGTATCTAGAGCTGTTCGGGGATAGCTTCGAAGTGCCGGGCGAAAAGCGCAGCTCGGACAGGGTGGACACCTCGGAGCGCAGCAACGGGGAGCGAAGGAAGCGGCGGAATAGACGAGTGCGACGGCTGGCCGAAGTGTTGGACGAATCCGGGGTTGAGTGCGGATCGAACGGCGCTCCGAAACAACGCATGGTTGGGGGTGGGGAGGCGGGGCGCGTAATCGGGGGAGAGCGGCGGAGCGATGCACTCGGGGGCGGCGCGCATGATATCGCGCCGCGCGCGACGGCGATGCGCGCTCACATGACGTACCGTCGGTAGCAGCGTTCGCCGACGGATCGCCGCCTGGCTGACGAACGCGTCACTGCCCTTCCCGCGCTCCCCCATCACCTCGAGTTACTCTTGGTAGCTAACTATAGTTACGTCGCGGCTGCCACAAACAGCGGTGGCACCTGTTTACAGCCGCCAAGTGGCATCGCCGTTTGTAAGCCACGGCGCGTGGGCCGCTTGAGATATTACGCGCTGCGGCGGCAACTTATGGCGACGCGCGCCGCGTGCATTCGCGGACCGACGTGCTGCCGGGCGCGATGGTTGATCTGCCGCCGCCGCTCATCTCCGCGCCGCGCGTGCAAGGCGCTGCTCCGCCTCTGCGTGCGCGTCGCAGTCGTAGTCGTCGCCCTCGTCGCCATGCCGCCGCTGTTCGCGCCGTCCGCGCCGCTGCTTTCGCCCCGCGCCACGCACAGCTGCCGCCGCACGCGCCGTCCCCCCCTCTGCAGCCGCGTAGCACCCCCCCCGCCGCCCCCCCCGCCGCCCCCACCCGCGCCGTTTCGAGTGGCCGACCGCGCGCCGCCCGGTTTCACCGTGCTCTACTCGCGATCTACTGCCCCCATCACCTCCGACAACCTGCCAAACCTGCTGCGCTACGTACGCGCGCAGCAGCGCAGGGTGCTACTCGCCGTCGCGCCGCACGCCGCCTTACCACCCGCCCCGACGCGAAAGCTCTCCGACCTGGGCGTGCGTCTGGTGCGTCGTTCCGTACTATCAGCCGAACACGGCGCACAATCCACGCTACGCACCCCAGCTTCCACATCGCCGCGCTATAAATTCCGCCTTCGCGCTCCATACGCGCTCGCGGGCAGCCAGCCCCACGCCGTTCGCTTTCTCACTCGCCGCGTTCTCAACGACGCTTGCGCGTTTCAAACCTTGGCGGGCGTCACCGCGTCGGGAAAGAGCTTCATGATGGCTAGTGTAATTGCCGCTGTGCAGATGCCCACCCTGGTTTTGGCCCCTAACAAGACGCTGGCCGCCCAGTTGTACAACCAGTTCAAGGCCTTTTTTCCAGCCAATCGCGTCGAGTTTTTCGTCTCCAACTTTAAGCACTATCAGCCGGAGGCCTACTTACCGGCCTCTGACAAGTACATTGCGAAGAGTAGTTCCATTGATAATGAGCTTGATCGACTACGACATGCCGCGACAAAGAGCTTGTTTGAGAGAAATGATACTATTGTCGTCGCTACTGTTAGCTCTATTTATGGGCTGGGCTTACCATCCGAGTATCTGCAAGCTGCTTTTATCACACGAGTTGGCGATCAGCTTACTGTTCATCAACTTACGCAAACTTTGACCTCGCTTAATTATGTTCACCATCATCTCAACGTAGACACTACTCGCGGCCATTTTCGCTCTTCTCATAATCTTATTGATGTCTCCCCTCCGTGGGAACAGCCCGGTGTACTCTATCGATACAATTTTGAAAACCAGCGCGTTGTCTCCTTACAGCGTGTTCATCTTTCCCCAAACAGCGTTCACGACTTGGGCGATCAACTAGTTTTGTACCCGGCCAAGCATTTTGTCACCCCAAAACACCTCATAGAACAAGCCATTGAACGCATTCAGCAGGAGACGCGTCAAACTGTTCGTCGTTTCTTGGCGCAGGGCAAGAAACTGGAGGCCACGCGTTTGCAACAGAGAGTAGACGCCGATGTGCAAATGTTGACAAAAGTTGGCTTTTGTCACGGTATTGAGAACTATTCTCTGCACTTGTCGGGCCGAGACGCGCACGCACCGCCTGAAACTTTGCTGGATTACATGCCCACAGATGGAAAGTGGTTGCTCTTTATCGATGAGAGTCATGTCACAGTTCCGCAGTTGGGCGCCATGTACACGGCCAATGCCGCTAGGAAGAAGAAACTTGTGCGGTACGGCTTTCGACTTCCGTCTGCAATGGAAAACCGCCCTTTGAATCTGCCTGAGTTTTGGGCCAAAACTCATCAGACAGTCTTCGTCTCCGCGACTCCCGGCCCTTTTGAACTTGAAAAAAGTCACGCGAATGGCGTCGTAGAAGCCGTTATTCGGCCTACAGGTGTTGTTGATCCTACTGTGGAGGTTGTCAGGACAACCGGTCAGATCGAGCACCTCACTACTCAGTTGGCGAGGGTCGCTAGTAAGGGAGGGAAGGCCATTGTCACTACGGTCACAAAGCGATTTGCGGAGGATGTGGCGGAGTGTCTTGCGAAGAAGCCCCCGGTGTTGGGTGTCTTGGAGCGCCCTCTTCGCGTAACCTTTCTCCACTCTGGAATCGATTCCGTTGGACGCATGCACGTGTTGGAGGCAATGAGGAGTAATGGCCACAGCGTGACCCAGCGCAGTGACGGCAACAACGCGAAGGTATCCCCCCTCGATGTCGTGGTTGGAGTGAACCTGTTGCGAGAAGGTATTGATTTGCCTGCCGTTCAGCTCGTTGCGATCTTAGATGCCGATTCGGAAGGCTTTTTGAGAGGGGAAACGGCACTCATACAGATGATCGGCAGAGCTGCACGAAATGTGAAGGGTCATGTCATAATGTACGCAGACACGGTAACTACAGCTATGCGGCGTGCCATGGACGAAACGGCAAGGCGGAGACGATTACAGCTTGCATATAATTCCTTGTACGGCGTAAATCCTAAGCCGGTTGGTGAGCCGGACTCGGAGAGCGACCAAGAACGAGAACCATTGCTACAAAGAATCAGGAACATGAAGCGAAAACAAGGCCTTTCTTTGTCCGAGTATCGACTTGGCCCGGCTTCCTCCATCCCTATTAACTCGTCTAATTCTCAGTTTATTTCCAAGCAAACTGTATATACCCCAGCAGATGTCGAGTCTTTGAAGGACAGAATGTTAAAAGCTGCGGAAGTCGAAGACTTCGAAACTGCGGCCTTGCTGCGAGACCAGTTACATCTCCTCGGTGCGCTGGACCAGTGATGGCTGCAGCACGAAATGCAAACTTGAGAGACTCTAGATTGGTGCATATATAAACACTGTTGATAAGTCATGGCGTTGAAGTCTTGCTTCGTCAGAAAGTGAATGGACATTACGATTGCTTAAGAGCCATGAACCTTGTCGCCGACTGAGGATATCTAATGGGATCCGTTGAACTGGGGTATCTGAATAATTCATGACTCGCTTCACCGGTCTAAAAGCGCTGTCGGCAAGGGGCGTGCAAGGATATATAATTTGCATTCGTAACAGGAAGATTCCTGTGCAACTATCTTTACAGGTAGGAGAAGAGTTAGTGTGTTTACAAACTGTACATTTAACGGTTAAAAGGTTACTTCATAGTTAACGGCCTTTGGCTGCGGCTGACGACTGTTGACTTGGCTCCGTCGAAACTTGTCAGCGATCAAGTAATTAAGAGATGCAAGAATACACACAAGAGCGAGCAGAGCAATCGAAATAATGATTCTGACCGAGAATGGGTCAAGATTTCTCGTGAAAAGAGTTCCTATTTCCCATACACCTGCTAGTAGAACGGTGACAAGGAGGTATTCCGGGTAATAAGGCACTTGGGAACAGTAGAACTCGATTAGCACTGTGGCAAACATCAGATACCTCTGCCGCGCAAAGACGGAGTCCAGTGAATAAAGTATTGCGGTGGAAGAACTCTTGGGCTGAAGTCGCGGAACGAAATGGAATAGAAATAAGCGAAATAGTTCAACCTGAGAAAAGGTTACAAGCGTGTGAAACACAACGGCCACAAACGTCCACAATCGTTGCTTTGGAGCATCATCTTCCGAGTTTAAGGAACGCGAAGTTAATAACGACGCCCAGAGCAGTAGAGGATACAGTAAAACGAACACGAACTGCAGCCAAGCAAACAGTTCTGAACGAAGAAGAAGCATGTCAACCTGTCTGCGATGACCGTACATTATACCCGCAGAAATGGCATGCATGAATAGAAAGAATATTCGGACGAATAGAAGACCAACATTCCCCAAGTAGCGGCCTGTACCAATCTGTCTGTAGGTGAGCCTTTCAAACCATAGTCTCTCCTTTGAAGAACAATCCATATCTGTCTTTCCGCCGTTTTCATTAGCTTCCTGCTTCAGCATTCTTTTTAGCGAGAAGAAGCTGGTGCGCGTCGCTTTGTTTGACGCTGGGTTTTGGCTGTCTGTCGGAACGCCTTGTCCCTCAGGAGTGGAAGAATTCTCTTTTGACTCTTCAACGCTTATGGTTTCCAAGTCGACGGTTAGTTCCCGCTTTGAAGTCGCGCGAAACTCGGGGAACTCGTTGATTGTGGATTCTTGTACTTGTTTGTTGTCATTCACATCAAGCCACTCGGTAGGAAGCTTTCGAAATGTTTCGTTGGACATTCCTATAGGTTCATGTTGCCTTGTACGAGGGACATCGAAGGGGATTTCTGCTTTGAAACGACAAACTACTTCAGCTCGAATGTTGATGTGAAGTACCGGAAGCTCCTTTGTCGGAAGTAGCACAGGTATATTAGGAGTAGAGAGAAGAACGAGTGGCTAACGCCAAACAGGAGTCCGAAATAGGTTCCACCTGACCGAAGACACATCAAAACGGAACAGGCTCTTTTCGGCAAAAAAGATTGTAGGATACCCACGGGTATACCAGAAGGAAGCGCCGTTCTTTTGACGTGAAATGTACGCATGTAAATGAGGCTGTAGTGATCTTACACTGCGGAAGTTTTCATAGCCAAGGGTACCGAAGATCCGATGAATGAACGACGGGTTCATTTTGAGCTTTAATTCCTCTAGGGTCACGACTCCGTGACAACGGAAGATCGTGCTCGAAACGGCATCAGTCACGAAACGAACTCGGTACCTGTACCGTCGTAATCATGGCAGCTTGCACCGCCTTGATGAATTCAGATGGTCTGATCATCATGATTCAAGTGCAGATTATTCTAGGGCTCCGCCTGTCAGTAGATATATGTTTTAAAACGCACAGCGTGCCCAGTCTACTGGTTTCCCCCTTAGAAGATGAACTGTTCGCCACTCTAGAGAGTTTGGTTCCACATCATACCCATATGGCCATTCGACAGAAGGTGGAGCTGATATCATGATTGCGTCAGTCCTTGAATAATGTGCACCAGCCAGACCAAATCGAACACCGCGGTCGTTAAGCAAATTGAATTCAAGATAGCGTCCTCTTCTAATCCGCTGCCATCTCTTTTGCTGTGCTGTGTAAGGAAGTACACAGTTCTGTCTGAGAATGGGTAGAAAACTCGGTAGAAAGTTGTCTAACATGTCCGAAGAAAACTGTACACAACGGGAAGAAGACAGCGGTAGGTCATCGTAGAATAAGCCGCCCACTCCTCGGTGTTCAGCACGGGACGGAATATAGAAATAATCGTCACATTGCTCCTTCAGCTGCTCAAAAGGAATTGTCAGTGTCTTAGTTACTACCAACAGAAACTGCAACAAACATAGAAGGAACGGTTCTGACATACTTTTGAATACAGATCGGCATCGTATGCATCACACACACTTTTCCAATGACGATGAAAAGCCGCGATTTGCTCTGGACAAACATAGAAGACTGTAAGGTCGACGCCACCACCAACTGAGATACCACCTTCTGATGCGAATATGCGCACATCCCCACGTAAGGTAGGAACGTGTGGGGATTGTGCATGCATAACAAAACTCAGGGCTGCTGCCCTGTACTTTTCACCAGGCTGTATCTCTCTGCCGCGTCTACGAAGTGCATCGGCGCGTGCTGCGGATAGAACACCTTCGACTATGGACGTGTTAACTCCAGCTTTCTCAAATATGGCACCATCTTGTAATACTGGTGTTTGTTAGTACCAGGCATGAACGAGAGGCATATATAGAGACACGTACCCCGGGTTAGCCCATTCCCTTTCTCACTTCTCCACGGGTCAGAGGAAAATTTTGATTTTCCATCGATAGATTCTAGATCCGTACAAAGTTTTTGCTGAGCATCACGGATAAGACTAATAAACGTCTGTACATCAGAAGACACTAGAGAGGCTTTGCATGTGTATGGTCTTAGATTGTTCTTTCTATTGCTGGAGCCCTTCATATTTCCGTGGGCAGGCAAAGAAAAAGGTGAGATGAAAGAGGGAGACCACATCATTAATTGGTGAAGAGGACTCTCTGGAGTCCCTGATGAAGCGGAACGCTTGGATATGTTTCTCGCCCGCACCAAGAAGGTTTGCGCGCCTTTTTAGTTGCGCGATACTGCTGTTGCTGTGTAATGGCTTCAACTTTCCGATTCTAAGTACCCGTAATGCGTGTGAGAGAGGTAAAAGGTTACACTTCTGAGGTAAATGGTTGCCTTCTTGAGACCTGTCGGTACCTTAGTACAGACGGTATCCTTCTACAACATAACTTCGGGGGTATAGGGATAGCGGTTAGCGGTACCGCCAACCCTTTAAACTTCAGAATCGTCTCTAATAATATTACAGAACTTACTCGAGATCATTTCTTCTGTAAGCCACGGCGCGTTGTTTCAAGCAGATTCTGATCTCGTTGATGTGAAGGTGACCGAGAAGCACAAGGGAAACAGAGGGCAGAGACCATCGCTCCTTGCGGAAGACTTTGCTCCCTGTGATAAAGATTACTTCTCACGGATGAGACAACAGACGTGGATAATCTGCGAAAGGTAAAGAAGCATACATCGGCGATCTGAGCATTTCTTCTTATTGTTTTGAGATAAGGAGCTTCTGAAGGAGCGCAAAAGTATATTTCGTTTTCAGGTCTCCAACTTTAAATGAATGAGGTGGCGTCTTATCGGAGAAATCTGGGGTTTCGCAAGGAATCTGTATCATGTCTGTCACATCTGCTATGTAACAGGCCGCTACCAGCCTTTATTAATCCAACTGCTATACCTTCGCGGCGTCGGACTCGGTCTTATATTTGCCGGCGCCCTTCAGTGTTTCATAAACTCCCTCAGATCCCTCGGAAATGGGCGATACGACCGAATGGACATGTTCTGAACGCCAGCGCTCTTACTTCGCAGTCAATTGATGCTGGTAGCTACCTTCACGTGCTGAGCGGTTCGAGATTACGGCTAACCCGAGCGCTGCGACCAGAAGGGAAGCGAAGCTGGATGGTACAAGATGCATCTGGGACTGAGTTTTCTGTCCCTTCAAAGCAGATACTGTTCGTAGTAGGACCACCCTCAGAAACCGCACTATCCGAAGATCTTAGTTCGGTTGAGAGCCTTATTGAAGCTCGAGTGGATGAAAACGAAGAGCTGCTAGAAGTGGCATGGGAGGAACTCAGCTCTCAGGACGGTCCCTTTAGCATGCGTGACATTTGTCAAGTCTTGTTTACCGACGAAGCCCCTCTATCAATGTTAAGCACTCATGTAATGTTAGTAAATGATGACGTTTACTTCAAGGCGCGCAACATCAAGGGCAGTTTCGTTTATGAAGCTCGCACACCTGAAGTAGTGAAGAACATTCAGGCGCAGAAGCTTGAGCAGTTTCGGAGATATCAATTGGAGAATGCAAAGCGGGAAGATCTCCAGCGAGCTTACGAAACGCGTTCGTTAGAACCATTGAAGAGGAACTTTTCTGAGATCGAAATAGACTTGCTGCTTTCATCACTACGTGAAATTGCAATTGAACTTGGAACCGGAAAGAACAACATTGATAGTCGATATGCTTTCACAGGTGAGAACAAATTCTCGGCCCTTGATATGAAAGCGAAAGCGCTTGTACAATTAACTATGTCTGCGCTTTCGAAGCCCGTCATTCCGTCTTCTGCGTTTGATGTCCTCGTCGCATGGAAGCAGATGGCAAGGCACGAAAATCTAATTATTCTACGGGCTGAACTGGACACAAGACGGAGGTTTCCCGAGCAGATTCATGAAGCCGCAGATGCGCTCTTATCGCATCCGCCAGAAGACATCGATCGATGCGAAAGAAAAGACCTGCGTCATCTTCAAGCTTTTGCAATTGACAGCTCTGATACAACAGAGATTGATGACGCCATTGCATTTGATTCGGAATCCAACTGCGTGTATGTGCACGTCGCAGATCCGTCGCGTTACTTTGAAGACACTGAGAGCGACTTGCTACGAGAGGCCCTGCGGCGCTCTGCGACCGTTTACTTACCGACTGAAAAGCTAACAATGTTTCCAGAGAAACTAGCGAACGAATTATTTTCTTTGACGGGCAAGCGTTGGGATGGAACTGCATTAAGCTTTCAGTTTCAGATTGCGGAAGATGGGACAATCGTGAAAGAGTCCACGCGTGTGCAGCCTACGCTCATTTCCAAAGCCTTACGACTCACATACGAAGAAGCAGATAATGCACTCAATGATCCTGACGATGAGAATCATGACGCTCTCACAGCACTCCAGGAAATTGCAGAACGACGCCGAGAGTGGCGGGAAATGGAAGGTGGTGCTATTATGATCAACAATCCGTTTCCCTCTGTCGAAGTGACAGGGGCAGAACTAGACGTCCCTGATATCAAACTTGGAATCGTGAAGAGTGATACACCTGCATGGATGCTGGTATCTGAGTTGATGATAACAGCGTGCACGACGGGTGCTTGGTTTGCGAAGGAAGCAGGTATTCCAATACCCTACCGGAGCCAGGAACCTTTTGATTATCCAGATGATGACATTATAGACGCCATTCCAGACGGACCTGCGAGGGCTGCTGTAGTATTTCGGAACGCTGCTCCCTCTGTGACCAGCATGTACCCAAACGAGCATGCCTCACTGGGCGTTGATTACTACACTCAGCTCACCTCTCCTATTCGACGGAGCTTGGATCTGATAACACACTTTCAGCTAAAGGCTTTCATTAGGGGCCAAGAACTGCCATTTTCCGTTCAGCAAATACAGGGTGAAATCGCGCGCAGCCAAGAGGTCGGACGTGATGCAAGACTAACTGAAAACAAATCCAAGAGATACTGGCAACTGGAATACCTACGAAGATTAGGTCCAGAAGCGAGGCATCGCGCAATATTTGTGCGTTGTTTAAAGGACAATGACGATCGAGTAGGTTTTGCACACCTCGAAGACTACGGTTTTCAAGTTGTAGTATCCGTGCCACCAGGACTGAAACCGGCAGCGCCCATAAGTGTTAGAGTGTCACAAGTGAATCCTAGAATGAGTGTTGTTCAAGCAGAGAGTGTGTTGCACGTTGACGAAGGCTCCGACAGATTGTTTTCGGAAGATGTAGGGGGCATGTTATCCGATGTTACGGCTGATGACGACCTTGTCTAAAAATCATCTCTGAGCACGTCGTCTGGAAGACTTTTGCCGTCTTGACCTACTGCGGTGTGCTTGACCCCTTCCTGTATCCCTCGCGGCTCGAGGAGGGCGTCGAGGAAGTTTGGGAACGGGTATAACGACAGGACGCGTTTGAATTCGACGAGGCCAGAAAGGCTTTCCCTGTTTCTTTCGACTTCTCCAGTATAGCAATATGAGAATGACGATGATGAGGACAACAGCAAGAAAACTAAACCCGATTGTAACACTGAAATTCAATCCCATGTTTCACAATGGTCGGTTTACCGCAAGACAGCGACCTTGACCCGGTAGTTCTTGTTCTGTTCACTAGCAGAACCCGAAGTCCCGAGCGCTGGAAGGGACGATGGGGCGTACCAAGGATAGAGCTAACTGCTAGCAAGTTGCTAGTAGCAACGGTACCAAAGATAATTTTCCAAACCTGCTGTTCGATTTGACAAAGCAACGCACCTGATGAGCAGAACTTTGCACCGTCATTTTTCATCTGTTTTTGAGCTCCAGTGTACCGTTGTGTAGCGCAGATAGATACTGTATAACAGTGGATGGCTTTTTAGTTGAATCGTTTTACCAGGGCTCCGAGCTCTCTACGGGAAAGCGTAGGAATCCCTGGTGGGTATAAACCTTTTTCCAGTGTTCTGTTCACGAGAGCGTCGGTGCTGCTCAAGTGCGAAGGTATAGAATATGATTCCAGAGTAGAAAGCACGACGGTACTGGTTTGCTTGTTGCTTCAGAAGCACTTTTTGAAGGCGTCAAACAGGTCAGACCTGCGCACTATGCACTTCTTATCCGAGCAAGGTCCCACAACCTTACAGGATACAAGACTCCAGACTGTTGTACAGGCTGCATTGCAGGTTTCGGTCCGATTCCGCCATGACTACGAACGTAGCCCTTTACCATATTGATGTCACAAGCTTCTGTGGCTCGTCATCAACAGATAAAACAAAAGAAAAACCTATTCCCGTATCTCTCTCTCTCTCTCTCTGATTACGAACGAGTAACATCAATTCTATGTTAGCCCGGGGGTTTGCTAAGGACCCCTACAACCTATAACGCGTTCTTCGTACGATAGCTATTAGCTACAACCCGGAGTCGTGCTACACACACTGGGTTACTACTATACTAAGAATGCATTAGGTGTCTAGGCGTGTTCAACCGCAGAATCGTTTCGTTTCCGAGGACTGTTGCCTTCTTCATTCCACCATTTCATTCAACCTCTAGAGGTCCTCGGGTAAGGGGCACACCACGACAAGGCGATTCGCATGTACCACGTTGGCCGCCAAGAAACCATTGACGACATCCTTTCCGCCCAATCCTCATTTCAGCGGCAAGATCGGGGGTAAGAACCGGCGCGTAACCTGCTGCGGCGTCTGATCCAAGTGTAGATCCTCCGAGAAAACCCTGGAAAAAACCCCGGTCCAGAGGCTCCTTTGGAGCTCTTCCTTCGAGGGAAAAATTCAGGGAAACAGCGGCTGGATCTTCTTCCGGTAGCGGGCCCGTGACCGACTGCGTACGTGCAGTTACGCGGGTGACTTTTCAAGACTATTCACCCAGGTCCGCGAGGGCAACTGGCAAGCTGACCGGTTGCTTGGGCGAGTTTAACGACCTCCCGGGTCATTCCCGTATCTAACAGTTTCATAGGCAACGCAATCTTTGACGGTAATGCTTTGTGACATCTTTTTTCAATCAGCCTCAAACACGCTCCTACTTTTCGAGGATCGGGATGCCTGCGCTTGGTGTACATCGCTCTTGAAGAACTCCTCTTCATCGATAGTGTCTGTTAGAGAGCTTTGTGTTCTAAAGTTTGAGGGCATTCCTAGAACGAGCGACGAAACAGGCACTGATGTTGAGATTACAGGCGGCAAGAGAAATTCTTTGGTAAAGATGCCCACGCTTTCGAAACTACGAAGGTAGTAGCTGAGCGCATGAATAGACATGCGTATATCATGAATACACGAAATGCTGCCACATCATGAGGTTTTAGTCTCTGCCAACTTCTGCAATCGTTCAGCTTCCCTTTGGGCATCACGTTCTGCGTACAGCTTCGAAGTGAATGGTCTGCACGGGAACAAGTGTCCCGATTAAAACTGAAAGTCAGATATCCACCCGAATGAGATGTTGTGGCGCGCGCAAATTGTGAGTAGGATAAGTTTGAAACGTACTCTTCCAGTACACAGCCAAATCGATAGCAGAAAAAGAGCCACAAGCTAAGCAATATGCCAGTAGGACTACGTTCCCTGCAAGTTGCACAAGTTACAAAACATAGCAAGGAAAAATTATGGTTAGCCAAGGTTACAACCAGTAAAAAGTGAACAACAGAGAAAGAGGTTAACTAACATTATTGCCTCCGCTAAGTGCATGAGCGAGGATCCGTCGTACATCGGGTTATTGCAGATGCTAAACGGAAATGCGCTGATTTTGTGATCCATGAGAAAGCCGAAGTAGTCACCAAGATACGTACCACGAATTCCCAATCGATAGTATGCACCAAGAAACATGCTTACACCCCAAACTGCAAGAAAGCCTCCAGTGGCGTGAAACATGGAAGTGTCAAAGTAACTCAGTTTTTCCTGACCGCGGATGGCAACTATAAAAAGAGCGCTTCGTAAAACACTGAGCGCTGCTATTATGGCGCCTGAGAGATACACGCCAATAATAGGGCGAATGGACAGTCGGGAGGGGATCTTTGTATAGTATTCAAGTGGACCGATTATGTTCCATACGAGCGGGGGCAGTGCTGTGGCGATTATCGCGAGCGCTAGATTGTGATCATAGAGATCAACATACGGAATATGCAACGGGAAATAGTCACTGGTTAATACGTCGGTGACGAACTCTGCAGCGGAATGCATGAAAGACGGTAGTGGAATGGAGGTGCCTTTAAAGAATAAGACATTGATGACACTGGTGAGGAAAGCAGTGATGTGTTCCATGATGATCATGGTATGCTCTGTATTGAATGATATGACAGAAGTCTTCTGTGATGAATGGTGAAGTCCCGTGGATGCTCAGTGGTGTCTATCTGAGGTGAATGGCAAGGTCCCGTCAGAGGATCAGTTGCGTTTGGTAGAGGCTGTGATTGATGAGTCGTGGTTGTCTCTAGTCACGGTTTGGAAAGCGAGTCCGTAAGCATCGTGTCGAGGACTACGAGCGATGGAGTTCTGCAAGTCCGGAATCAGAGCAACGCGTGGTGCTGAGAATCTCAGCCTGAGATTCGTTCAAGCTCACAGCATATCTTGCTATCAATCGAGTTGAAATTGTTCAGAATAGAATATTTTATCCACCTCACAAAGAAACACCAAAGTTAAGGCTTCACTCTCTCTCTTTTGCGAACACGCATACATTAATTCCTCGTCGCGCGGGGGTTTGCTAAGAACCCCGACAACCTATGATATTTACTCCTATACCGTAGCCACGAAATACAAACCAGTAGCCGTGCTACACTCACTGGGCTACATATGATACGAAAAAAGTATAAGGTCCCGTAGGTGTCTTCAACCGCTGAAGCGTTTCGTTTCCGACGACAAGCGCCTTCTTCTCTGCATCTCTTCATTCACCCTCTAGAGATCGTCGGGTAAGGGGCACACCACGACAAGGCGCTTCGCGTGTACCACGTTGGCCGCCATAGCAACCACTGACGACATCCTTTCGCCCAATCCTCATATCATCGACGAGATCAGACAAAAGAACCGGCTCGTACCTTGTACCATCATCTGTCCCAAGCGTAGTCCTCCGAGAAAACCCTGGAAAAACCCCGTCCAGAGGCTCCTTTCAAGCTCTTCCTTCGGGGGAAAAAATCAGCAAACAGCGGTTGGATCTTCTTCTGACAACAGGCTCGTGACCGACTGCGTACGTGCAGTTAGACGGGGGCCTTTTCACGACTTTCCACCCTGGTCCGCGACCGGCAAGCTGACCGATCGCCTGGCCGAGTTTAACGACCTCCCGGGTCGTTTAAGGCTTCAGGTAGCCAGGTAGAAAGGATAGAACTGCTAACCCCTCAACTCTCCTTGTGTTTTACTCCGTTGGGATTCCTGCTCAAGGGCTTGACAACTTCGAGGCCTTGGAAGAGCTCTCGCTGCTCGACGTATGCGTTGGTGTAGTCTACCTCAAGAACACGCCGTTTATTCAAATGATAAGTAGCATACCAAACAACGCCGGAATTCAGACTTTCTGTGGACAGCGGACTCGAAACAGTATGCCCAAAATCATCGAAGATCATCGACAAAGAGGATCTGTTCAACTTATAGGCATTTGTACATCATGAAAATTGTTACTGCCAGGAATCTATGACTCTCGTCGCAAGTAACGTACAGGGCCGATAGGCGAAAAAACTGTTTGAGTCTAAGTACTGGCACTTGTTTTGGGTACTACTGCTGATGCTTGGTTGTAAGGGCGTACGAGGCTCTTTCCGACCTCAATGTAATAAGTCTTTGAGCAAGTCTCTGAGACGAAGACTGTGTTCCCGAGTCACGCCGTTGTGTGTGAGTCCGGGTTCCCCTCATTCGCATAGTTAACGTTTGGTATACAACGACGAGCGGGTTAGTGACTACTGCAAGGAGGGATCACTAGCATTTTCCTTGTGAACCCTTTTCGAACTGCCAATCTAGCACAAAGCAAACTGAAATCGCAAGTTGTGACGAACTATCAAAGAATTGCCTTCGT
The DNA here is from genome assembly GCA_003194525.1 of Gracilariopsis chorda. Lineage (NCBI taxonomy): Eukaryota > Rhodophyta > Florideophyceae > Gracilariales > Gracilariaceae > Gracilariopsis > Gracilariopsis chorda. Next base: position 95,502 of record NBIV01000055.1, on the reverse strand, counting down.
TCCCACTCGTATCTTCATGGCCGCAGTGACAGAATCACTCCCCTCTCGCACCACAGTACGATACGACAGGGTTGACGGGTTCATCTACTTGCGAAACAAATACGGACGTCGTTCTCGTGCAAGTGAGAACGTCCATAAGCGACGAGGGTAAAGGTAATCCGTGCTTCAGTTAGGTGAGCTGTGGAGCCTGCACTTTTGAATGACTAAGAACTTTAGATACTGAACACCTGTTCGTAGAAGAATTGTAGCGACGTGGGATATGAATCGACGTTGTAAGAAATGCAAGACCTTCCTTGACGTCGGAAGCTGGTCGGAAGTACAAAAAAAGGCGTAGCTCATAGAATTTGTGAGCGCACTTGTGTTTGTAAAGAGTCGTCTTCATCTTTCTCTTTTTTAAAGAATCTATCAGTATAAAAAGTTGCCTCGTTATTCACCTATTGTTTTGTTTCCGGGCTCACGTATCTAAGTTTACGGAACAGTTTCGTCTGAATGGTTAATCATATACAACAATAAAGTCCTATGAGTGAGTAGGAACACTAACACGCAGCCAGCAACCACAGGAATTCACTTGGAGCACATGAGACGTATATATCTCTATAAGTAGTTAGTAGCTGAGCAAGAAAGCGCGCACCAGTGATGGTGGTCAAGTCACGTTTTTCATAAGCCGCACGCTAGTACAGAAGAGTCATACATTAGAAGGAATCTTCTTCGGCAAGAGTGTTGACTGCGACAAATGAGATGCATATGCTGCTGTATTCTTTGTTCGTATGGCAAAACAGTCAACATTTTGAGTCAGCTTTAAGATGCTTCTCAACAAGCTATGGAGAAGCCCCTCAGAGAGCTGTGCTCTAGAGCATGAAACGGAAATGTACTCAGCAATTGCGATTTCTCAAAAACGGCATTGGTCTCCGCAGTCTAAAGGGTGATATTCCTCTCAAGGGTGCGCACGTCTTCTTGTAGTAGGCTTTGCCGTACTTAACACATATTGGACCACGGAGCGAACTCCTATGGTCAACATACTTTGCCGGTTTTGACAACGCTAATCAGTCTTCGTACTATGCCGTATCGACAGTGACCTTGTACTTCATAAGCTCTGCAAACAGTATGAAACTTTTGCGAGCAATGGGCAACGTACTGCGGGCAGTGTTATTGTATACCAAATGTTATCTAGTATATTGGTCCGAAACATTGGCGGGCTTTGGCTGAGTGTAGAAGAACGGAAACTGTTACCCGACCTTATGACATAGCCTTGTGTACATCTCCACAATCTGTGATGGTAACTCTTTCCGTAGGTTCTTCGCCCGTGCGAGGAGCATCGTGGATCTTGCCCAGCACATCAAAACCATCAGTGACAATACCGAAAACAACATGATTCAAATCAAGATACTTGGCCTCATCTCGAATCAAGATGAAAAACTGACTGCCAATTGGATACTCTGCCCATGAAACGACACCGCGTTCGGCATGTTGCAAGAAGCTATGATGATCGGAAGACTTCTCTTCCCTGAAGGTTGGTCCATATATAGAACGACCAGTGGCCTTTGATCCACCTTGTGCCACAAAGTTGGTCACAACTCTGTGGAAGGAATCTTGTCTGTAGCAAAGTGTATCATCGGCAAACACGCCGGTACAAGTCGCTAACGCTCGGAAGTTGGCGGCGCTCTTTGGTACCACATCACCGAATACACCAATGGTGATTCTGCCCACCGGCTTACCCCCGATGGCAATATCAAAATAGAACTCATCTGTCACACATAGAGTGCGCTCAGAGCCAAGTTTCCCGGGCTCAAACTTGCGGTGGCACTTGGATTCTGCAACGGCGTTACGTTCGTCCATAGTCTGTTGATCCAAGCGTTTTTCGACGGCAACCTGAATAGCATCTCGAGCATCTGAACCGTCAATAAGCGCACCCTTCTCATCCGGAGCAGGTACGTCCTCCGTGTCTGGTATTGTGAGATTTGCTGCAATCACTTCCGAAGCTGACTTCTTTGTTTTGACTCCGGAAAGCAAGCGGGCGACCGAACGACCTGCTGTGAAAGTGATCAATGCTATGGAGCATAGAAATATGATGAGAAGTAGAGAACTAACTGGTCGTGTTCGGAAGAAACGGCCCGCGCGCTCGGCTGGTGTTCGTTGTTTGCCATTGGTGAGATCACAATTGGCAGATTCCAAATCGCCGTCTGGCGACAGATTGTCCAGTTCCGTTGGTCTGCGTCGGGACATTTGGATGGAGAAGACGTGAGGTTGTGGAGGATATTTTGGCAAAGTTGCAGAGCGTATCCGCAGAGATGCGATTGTCAAACTATGGTATGCAAGCTTTTGATGCACTCGACTGCTCGAATGTGAGATGAAAACAAGGGAAGAGTTGCGAGAATGATCGCAGAGCGGAGACGGAGTTGCCTTTCCAGTTCTACGTCAGGTTGCGGAGCAATATCGTTACGTTGCACCTTCTCGGATTTCTGTACCGCAAAATCACTGGCAGCCAAGTTGGCTGAGCCAACATTTGATTTCTGTCAGCATGCAAGATGCGTCAAAATGCGTCAAGATGCGTCAAAATGCACACGAAGCAGGCTGCTTTTCAGCGGCGCAGAATCTATTGAGACTGCACGTATGAAGTTGACTGTAGCCTGCACTTTCGTACAAAGCCCAGGGGATAGATTGCTAGCGGCTAACTGCTAGCGGTCCCCTAACCCTTTAACTGCTACCGACGGTAATAGGGTTGCATACATGCATAGTACGAAGTAAAGGGTTATATGCAACATCACAGGCTAGGATTGCAAACCCTTTACGAGGTTGTTTTTTATCCTGACAACGTCTGTAAACGTTCAGCGCCCTACCCTTTCAAAGAAAGGACTTTTTAACAGCAAAAGGGCTTAACATGGGGGCTACGGGGTAAGGGACAAAGCTTAAACACTTCAGACTGAGGTCGAGTTGAGCCCAGGCCAGGCTGATCGTCTCTCCGGGATACACCACTCGTCGGTATTCTTCGCCTTGTTCCACAAGAGTCAGAGCCGAAGTCGAGCTATTTCAACACCCATTGATGTGACACTTATCTAAACAATACAGATAGTTATGCATGCATTCAGCAAGTTCTCTCTTTCCGTGCGCACGGCTCCTTCGCGCTTTTTGCATCGGGCACAGCATGTGTGGGGCGCGTTCGAAAGCAATTGCTCTTGTTTTTTGGCGACAGCACTTCGCTGACGCACGCTTTTCTCGCTCGCAGGCACTTCATGTGAGCTCGCAATCCTCTGCCGCGCACTGCCGCAATCCAACCGTACAGTCCAGCGTACGTATACTACTCTCATTACACAAAAAGTATACAAGAAAAAGACAAGTACTGCTACAACTCCCGTTTGAACTTTTCGACATTCCTGCAACCCGATATCCAGAAGTACTGACAGTTTGCAGATGATCTCAGAGCTGATTTTGTTTGACCGTGGTTCCCATTTCCCGAGTACACCTTTTCCTGCGATGTGTTCGGAACAAGTAGAAAGTCCCCTCATGCTGCTACTTCTTCCCCATACACGCCGAGACGAGAATTCCACTAAAGTGCGACCACAAGAAAACGGTTGTGCATCTCCCGCGATCGAGATGCTTGTCAACATATCGGAGCCTGCGCATTTTCATTCCCGTAACAAAACAAGGTGTTCTTCACGGGAGATCTTCGTCGGAATTAAATGCGAAATATGATCGCCGTGCAGAAGTCTACGTTGTTAGATATCTGGAGCATGATATCAGATTAGCGACAAATCCACTGCCACGAGCCTCGCGTATCTCCCAAGACACAGTGTACTTCTTAGTTTCTGCCACAAATCATCACAACATTCATCGCGCCTTGTGCCCCGCTCCGGACAGCTTGAAAGATCCTTGTTCCTCTAAGCTTATCGGAAGGACAACCAGATTATTCAGTCTCAAGCTGCGCCAAAACTGTAACAAGGCCATACGAGTGAACTGCGTATTTCTTTTTGATGCACAATGTCTTCGTTGTCTGAGAAACAGCCTTGTACATCTCATCGTATCCAGCAAACCAAGCCCGCAATCATTGACGAATTGTTGAAGAAATACTCATCCACCGTCAATTTAAGCCTTTGTCAGGGCGCTCCATTCATCGGTATGCCCCCGGAAGCACAAGAAAGCGTGCAACACTTTTTGCAAGATCCCGCTACCGCTAAGCAAATGTGTGAATACGGAGATGTTGTTGGCTCTGAGGACTTACGAAGGCTTTGGGGAAACATTCTTGGTCGTGGATACAATAACCAGCCAAAGTTTCCCAGTGACGACCTTCATTCATTGGATACTCTGTTCCCAAAACATGAGCTCATGATAACAGCTGGAGCAAACCAAGGTTTCGTAAACATCGTTTTGGCTCTTTGCGATTCCGGGGATGAAGTTCTGCTAGTTCTTCCGTACTACTTTTCTCATGAGAACGCGCTTGTCATGGCAGGAGTGGTACCACGTGCGGTTCCTGTAGATGTTACCACATTCTTACCGAATATTGAAGACATTGGAGATCGAATAACTGAGAAATCTAAAGCGGTTGTTATCGTCAATCCAGGAAACCCATCAGGCGTCGTTTTTCCAAGTTCGCTGTTGCAGAAAATTTCAACTATGTGTAAGAAACGCAATGTATGGCTCATTCTCGACGAAGCTTACCGTGAGTTTTCTTACAGAGACGATGACAAAACGGTCTTCTCCCCGGAGCCTGACGAACACATTATAAAATTGTACACCATGTCTAAAGTGTACGGTTTAGCTGGCTGGCGTGTTGGGGCTCTTCTCTATCCAAAGAGAATTTCCGCCGATATGCGGAAAGTGCAGGATACTATTCCGACACACGCTTCTCTCTTGAGCCAGTTCGTCGCCTGCGAAGCCTTGAAACACAGCCCATTCTATGAAAAGGACAACTATATTTCTATGATGCGATTTGTCTGGGTGCAGTTTTGTGAGGCCGTGAAGAAAGCATATTGCGCTGTCAGTCTTTCTAACTATGTGCTTCCATGTGGAGCTTTCTACTTTTTCCTGCCTTACGATGACACTCAGTATATTGCCGAAAAGACCGAAGCAGATGATAGCTTTTCTGTCGATTTTCTCGCTACACGATTTCGTATCCTCGTCTGCCCAGGTTTTTCATTCGGGATGTGCGGTTATATTCGAGTGTCCTATGGCAGGATTAAGCCAACACAAGCCAAGAAGGCTTCTCTGCACTTTGGGAATGCCATGAGTGCTTTGTTAAAAGAGCAAAGTCGTCGTCGTGAAACAAAAAGTAGTTCCCACTGAGCAAATACCTGCATGTTTCCTCGTCCTAGCGAACAACTAGTACCAAGGGTAAACGGTTACTTGTTTTGATAGTGCTTACTGCTAAGCTGTGATGCTCGTCGATTTCTTATTTGTTTGTGATGATTCCATCGTCATCTGAATCTGCTAGGGTTAGTAGCTCAGCAACTAGATTCGATACATCTGCATCACCCAGACCACGGCGCAGTCGCGTTGAACTTGAGAGGCTGGGTGTTCCACAACGCTCCGTTTCGACTTCAGTGTTTGTGTTCACATTGGAGGGCATTGGCTCGTTGGAGCACTTCGATGTGAACCCATCTTCAGCTGTTGTTTCTCCTGGAATGGGGACTTGGTCCCAGGTGCTGCCTCGTTTTGCGTTGTTGAGAAAAGGGACCGTCTTAATAGGTGATGGAGACAACCACGGAGCACATTCTAGTAGCTGACGAATCTTGTTCGATATCGCAACTCCTTCGCATGTACACTGTGAAATAAACTCGATGTGATTAAATCCTGCCCATTCGTCGAGCCTATGATCTTCTTCCACTCCCAGTATCCTGTCAGCTACAACGAAGCCCTTCGTCGCGTCCTCTCCAAGATGGTGTTCTAAACGTGTCCATACCTTCTGATACTCCGGAACGTCTTCTGAGCATAGGGACAGAATCATAATTGCTGGAAAGCTGCCTAGGGTTTCTGCCTGAGCACGCGTTTCCATGAGGTCCCATATGAAATTCACGGACAGCACAAGGAAAGCTGCATCTACTTCGAAATACTTTGTCTGAAGATGTAGGCGCTTTCCCTCGATTGGAATGGAGTTTTGACGAAAGAAATCTGTGATTTCTTCCGGATTGGAATTCGAAACAATTAATAGTGAGTTGGTGAAGGACCCAGTGCCAACGTTGTCCGACGTTCCCATAGGCATGTCATGTGCTGTGTGCAATCCCAAGCTATTCAAGAGCGAACATGGATGATGATGAGATGTCCAGGGGACTAGAAATGGTCAAATGATTTCGCGATTAGGCATCCGTCGTTCTCATGAAAAACTAGCCGTACAGTAGCTCTATGTGATACAAACTTCGTGGTTGATGCTGCCGAAAGAACTCTTCATTCCGTCTCGGTATGCCAACTCTATTAGCCGTGTCGAAGAAGCTTCGTAAACAGAACAGTTGCAGTCCATTTGCTTTCTGAATCGCCCCGACAGGCAGTTCACCGCATCACGACGTGCATAATAACGCACGTCCCCAGGCGGCAAAGCAGGCGCCGTTTGAGTGATGTCGCTTATGGATCATACTCCTAATTCCGAAAAACATAGACTTCCGCAAAAAGAAGTGTTCTCTATCATGAAGGCCAGCATTAGACCCACCATTTCTAGATAATGTCTAAATGCTAGTCCGCCTTCCCGCGGTGCGTCTGTCTTCCTCCCTCTGGGGAAGCGAAATGAACTGGTGATCGGATCTCTTTTGGGGGCCATCAACTACTCCAGTGGCAACCTTCAACCTCTTGAGTGACGCCACGGTGATCTCCTGTTGTGACGAAATCAAATATACTGAACATTCCATTCTAAAGAAGTCTAAGACATCATTGGCGTCCTTCCTCGGGAGACGTATGCAAGAAGTAACCGAGATACCGATCCATTTCACTTCACACAGTACACCGTAAGTCTACGAGCAGACACAAGTGAAGTGTAACAGTACGGTCTAGGATTCTATCCGTTGGAAACTGCAATCGTAAGTGATCTGTACATTTATACTTACTTGGTGCTGTTAATCCAACAACTGCTTTGATCTATTCGTCAATGTCTGCACGATTAAAGTTTCAGTCACTGCATACTCGCATCAATGATCCTGCTCATCTTCTTACATAACCTTTTGACAACTTTGTTTGTGCACCGCCTGGATTTAGGTTTTGCGAGACAATAGCTGCAACATTTCAGTTTGCAAGAGCTCGGTTGCTTTTTAGTTGGTAGCGAAGGTGTACATGTATGAGCTGTTAGTTTTCCAAGAGAATGCCAGCACCTCTTTCCCACCTCAAGACATCGACATGCCCCATGGCCAATGCTTTCTTCACCCTTATTTTCGTCGAAGAACGCCTTCTTTTTGGATCTTGCGCCATTTTGCTTTGCTTCCATGTCCTTATCTGGTGGCTTCAAGGTACTGTGGTTTTCAGGGAGAGTATGCTCAAAACCTTCTGTGGCAGCAATCTCTGCCCCATCGTTTTTATCTTCTTCATTCTGCACTGTTGCGTCCAGAATGTCGTCGTTCGAAATGCTTCCTTCCAAATGAATAGTACTCATATCGTTCGATGTGTTTGGTGCATCGATTCCTTCCCTGATATCTGTGTTCTCATTTTCTTCAACAGCGGCAATGTGAAACTCACTTTCTGTGCCGTCACCCGAAGACAGTGGATCCACATGGTTCTTGTTCTCAGCAACTTGCACATCTTCCGAAAAACTAGTTTCTTGCTTCAGAGTTTCTTCGGAACCTGTACTATCCGTTTCATACTGGTGCTGTTCATAAATATTTTGTTCAACTTCACTATTCGTCTGTTTTAAATAACCAGAGCTATTCTCCTCCTTAGGCACGTTTTGGTCTTCGTGTTTCTCACCCCTTTCATTTTTTTGGTTGTTTGTATTATTCATTGCTTCATTGCTGACAACAGGATTCGTTTGCTGTTCACTTTTAGACGTATCGTCTTCAAGAGCACTCCCGCCACTTGAATCACCCACTCTACCACACTCAGAACCCTTTGGAGTTTCTGACGACGTTTCTCCCTTAATTGCAGAAAATGTCTGGACGCAATAAACTCGCCCATTTGCATCCTTGTAAAACCCCACCACAACCTCGTCGATGTTGTCTTTGAGAATGTTCTGAAGATGGCCTTGTGACGCTTCCCACTGCTGAACACATGAAAAAGCAAAATCTCCATTCTCATAGTTATATGCAATGTTCTCTCCGAGGATCATTCTACTACACTTTACCTCATTGGATGCGACTGTCAAGTCTTGATGTACAAGACGGCCAATTCTCCCAAGATCCAGTGCATAGCGTTTTGCGTTCTGAAGTTGACTCTTAGGTCCTGGTTGGAGTATCTTCGTCTTTCCGTGTCGTCTTCTTATATCATTGGTGTAGTCAACTGCTTTCATACACCAGCAGTCTTCATCTTCTTTTGAACAAATCTCATTGCTGCGGTCGAGCAATGGTACCCGTATGTCATTCCGTTTGACACATACATGTTCTCCTTCAAGACTTAAGACACAGATGTCAGAGGTCTGCAGAGTACCAAACGTAATGCCGACAACCCATGAGCACACGAGGATTCTGAGAAACTGGGCAAATCTGCTTTCTGTGTACATCCCCTACCTACCTTGCAAGAGACTTTGGCAGTTTTACCCGAAGCACTATATTGTCGAAGTGCGCTTTAAGTTGCGAAGTTTTCTCAAAATCATTCAACACCTTGCCGTAGTCATCCGGGTTTCCGTCTATAGCATGTAAACACAAACTTGAACGCCTTCCAAATTGAATTCATCTATTTGGGTATACCATGTTTACATGACTCACGTTCTCATACCTGTTGTTAATTTGTTCTTTGTTTTTATAACTAAGTCTTTACGGTTGCTGGCTGCACAAGCAATCAATGTCATTGAGCACGAACGACCATTTTGACGAGAGACGCAATAAACAATTCATCTGCAACCTCATCTCCAGGAACTTTTGACCGAGCATTGTAGTTTTGTTTGAACCGAAGCCGGAGACTATGTTTAGATAGTGCTGTACAAATGAGTTCAACTTGAACCCTATTCTATTAAACTAGATCGCCATTTACGACAGCTACTCCTTCATTTGAATCTCTAAAAGCATCAACGACTTCATCATAGAAGCTCCAAACTAAATTCTCCTCCAAATTCCTTGAACTAAACTTCTCCCCTCCGGTTTTTTGAAAACGAACAATGCAACCACTCCCTTTCGTTGCAAAGTCAAACGTTACTGTTACAAACCGGCCGTCAGACCCAGCCACTGCGACGCGTAACCTGTTTTCTCCCGGCTTTCTAGCCACGGAGAACCCTCTTTGTTTCATAACGCGATTCAATTCACGGATACAAGTACGAGCATTGTACCTTGATTCAAAACGAGCATCAAATTTGCGGACGCCGAACCAACCAGCCAGTAATCCTTTACTACAGCGAGCATTGGCCCGCGATTCCGAGAACACCAGCTTGGCATTGTCCGTCTCGTGCGCCAAAGTACTGTGACCCATGGTTGCCCTTGCACGCGTTTGTCGTCGCCCACGACCGCGAATCCTGTTTGCCAGTGCTGTAAATCCCGAAGGTGTATCCAGAACCTTCAGTGGATTTAATTCTGGTGTCAAATCCGTTTGAATTCGTCTTTGACCAAAACTTCGGACGAGTCGAGGTTCGTCCTCGTCTAGTGATTCAATCGATACACAAGGGATAACTTGATGTTGAGCTCCTTGGTCGTGCTTATTCTCAGACCCTTCAAGCCTCGTCAGACTTTCACGATTTCCGGTTGTTCTATGCCGATCACTTGAGAACTTTACAGTACGGAAACTGTTCTTCCCAAGCTCGGAATCTCTCTTTTTCTCAGCCGATGTCCGCGGAGACTGATTTATCCAACCTTGTGAGGTTCTCTGAGAGTCAAAAGAAGAAGTCATGTGAGAGGTTCTCGCTTGCTCCGGTCTTGAACTGCTGTCATCTGTCGACGAACATCTTCGAGGATGCTGTAAAGTGTGCAAATTGCTGCGAGTCTTGCGCTCACGCTCTCTCTTCTTCGGCGTACTCGACCTCGGATAACCTGCTTCAATGTCATTTCCTCTGGAGTGCTCGAGCATACCTGAGCTTTCTAGTGAGCGCCACTCCGTAACCGGAGAAAAAGTGACATCTTTCGTAACGGAGTTCGTAGAGGCTTTCTTCGGGGCTATTTGTTCGAGTGATGAAATCGAGTCGACGTCACTCTCGAGCATTTCACCCATCTTGGAAGTGTTGGCAACTAGAACGTGATTCCAAAGCAGATTCAAATCCTGACATCCTTCTTCCGAATGAACTTGTTTCGCTTTGTTAGCCGTCACTGGCGAGGGAAATAACTTTAATACCGGGCTTTGCGCCTGAGGTGATGGTACTGGTTGTTCAGAGCTTGTACGATACCCACCAAAAGCAAGTGATGTCTCTGCGTTCAAGGCGTCCAAGGCGTCCACAGAAGTGACTTTTTCGTGGGGTGGATTGGCTTTCGTATTCAAAACGTTTCTCTGTTCCATGAAATGGGAGGGAACGTGCACGTTTGGAACTTCATCCTCAACCATTTCGCTTCCGGGTATGAGAACATCTTCCACGATTTCCTCACCCGCCAGTTGCGTCTCCCACGTCTGCAGCAATGTTTGGAACGATTGAAGCTCTTCTCCAGAAAGACCAGTACTCTGTGCTTGGTCTTTAGAAAGAGGGCTAGCGTCCCGTATGATTCTAGTTTCCCAAACATCAAGCAACCTCAGCATTTCGCGTCGTTGAGATGAAGACATGTAACACTTTTTGCCGGCACTCTGCTGACACTCGTCATATTGCTCATTTTGAGCGCATTCCACGAGTTGATTGCGAAGACGTTTTAGTGAGATCAATGTAGACTTTTGAAGAAGGGCTTCTCTAGTAGGACTGGCAAGATTACGGCTGAACTCGTACCATTTACTTGCAGTTCGGCACATGCTAATTGTGACTCGCAGGCTGCGAATAGCGCCCACAGTCTGCACTTCTCCAGATGGGTTTTCGGAAGAGCTTGCGGTTGCTCCATGCGCAGACTGTGACACGGTGTCGGAAGGGTCTTCCGAAAAAATAGTTGCACGGGAAGCAGAGAAAACAGAGCCAGTTGTGCTAACAACCCCTCTCATTCTAGCTTGCTCAATTCCACCCAACGAGGCTGGAAGGGGCTCGTTGCAAAGGTACGGTGGTTGCATGGGGCCGTATGTAACAATTCCCTTGCGAATGAGAGAATAGCGCTTGGAAAATGACATGGCTCTACCAGACCTCATCATCTCGTTGCGGGCTGCTGCTGCCGCTGTAGTAGACGCATTTGAAAGCAACGGTGGACGAATCTGCGAGGGATCAGGAAGCTGGAGATCAGGCAGTTGTAGGGTGAGCAAGGGTGCCTTTGGAGTGTTTCGTTTCTGGGCTCTTGCACGGTTTGAAGAACGCTTTTGCTTTCGCTTGCGGGGTCTGCGCACAGGATGGGGTTTGTGCTTGGGTGAAGATGAAAGACCTGGAGAGGGGTTTTGGAGGGGTTGATAGTCCACGGCAAACCATGGGTGATTGACGACGTCTGCCAGGGAGATCCTTGTTTCCGGATCAACGCACAACAGTCGCCAGAGAAGATCCTTTGCAGCTGACGAGAACCAGGGCGGGAAATGGACGTGTCCCTCTCGGATAGTGTCAAACAAGCAAACCAAGTCGGTTTCATCAAACGGGAGATAGCCCGCGAGAAGGGCGAAAAGAATGATGCCACAGGCCCAGGTGTCAACTTTCTGGCCGTCATAGGCGGGGTTCACGCGGGATATAATCTCCGGGGCGATGTAATGCGGAGTGCCGCATTGGGTGGTGAGCAGATCTGTGGTGGTGTCGGCTCCTTTCATGGAGCTGAGACCGAAGTCAGTGATCTTCAGAATGCCAGATTCGCTGTCAATGAGAAGGTTCTCCGGCTTGAGGTCGCGATGTGAGACGCCGCGTCGGTGACAGTATAGCACGCCATCAACGAGCTGCTGAAAATAACGACGTGCGGCCGGCTCAGGTAAGCCGCGCGGCGTGTTAGCGATGAGTTGGAATAATTCCGAACCGCGCACGAATTCCAAGACGACGTAAAGATTTGTGGGGGAGGAAAGGACGTGATGTAGTGCAACGATGTTGGGATGACTTAATGCTCGCATGATAGCGATTTCGCGACGTACGTTGACGGTGAGACTGTGATGCCGTATGAGCGATTTGTCCATGACCTTGACTGCGTAGTGCGCGCCGGTGACATGGTGAACGGCGTGACGTACCTTGCCGAAGGCGCCTTCGCCAAGCGTCTCCAGCAGGAGATAGTCGCCGACGCGAGCGGTCATTGCGGCGCTACGGCGGGGCTGTGGTGGCGCGGGGGATGGGGAGGGGGGAGGAAGGGAAGGTACAGGTACCGTTGGTACCATGTGCAGGGGGGCCATAGACACTGTTGAGGTGCACGACGGCACCGGGGCGTGAAGAGCGGGTGCGAGTGGCGACGGTTAGGAGCAGGCAAGCGCTGATTGGCTAAGCGCAGTGGAAAGCGTCCGAGTTCGGGGTGGCACACGCCGTTACCAACGAGCGGAGCAGGGGCGCAAGTGCCAGCGGCGCTGGCGTTGCCACGCGCCGTTTGAATTGCCCCCCGTCGTGGCGCGTGCTCGCGCCTGAGGTGCGCGCGGTAAGCCCTTCTGTTTCCCTGTGCGCCCTGCGTTCAACACCCACTGCCACGCCGACAAAAGTCCCCAGCGACGACCGTCCCCGACGGCAGACACCCAACCGCACCTTGCAACCCGCAGCATCTTGCCTGGGGACCGCGAGCCCGCGTCTCCCTCGCATCAGCGCGCGCCGCTGTTTCATGACCAGTGTCGCTTTGTCATAAACGTCGTCGCGTTGGTGCTCCTTAATGTTTACATCTGCGTATAAGCGCCCCCTCGTATAATCTGCAAAATGTGCAACAGCACGCTTTCGTCCTTGCGCCTTTGTGATAGGTGACCCGGAGGAGAAGATAAGTTGGAGATACAGTCCCCAGCGACGAGCGTCTCCCTCCGACAGCAGAAACCCAACCAAATGTTGCAAACCACAACATGTTGCTTGGAGACGAGAGTCCGCGTCTCCCTCGAATCAGCGTGCGCCGCCGTTTGATACAGTACCAGATTTCGCTTCATCATATCGCCGCGTCATCGCACAACGACACTGTTGTTGCGTTGGTGCTCATTAATGTTTACATCTGCCGATTTGATGCTGCGTATAAGCCCCCCTCGTATAATCTGCGAAATCTGCAACAGCATGCTTTCGTCCCTACGTCTTCGTGATAGGTGATATCAAGGACAATGTGAGGGCGGTGGGGAGTGGAGTTGGCGCTGAACATGTCATCTTCAGTGCGTCGCCACACCGCATCCACACAGATGCAAAACGAACTGTCCACTGTACAGCCATCGTTTCACCCGGAGAGCATCGAGTCATACTGCAAGCACCAACTTATCACAGCTTTGCTACCAATCCATATCTTCTCAACACTGTTGCAACTTACTCTTCACTGTCGGCGCACACGGCACCTTCCACTCCCCAAAACGCTAGTGGCCAACGCGATCAGTTCCCCCTCTCAAAAGCCTGTGGACAATGTTTTATTGCTCGTACCGTCTCGGTGCACAACCCCACTAACCCCAGCATGCCAGTTGTCCCAACCCGTCACCACTCGATCCCGTCCAGGTTGACAGCTTTTCGTCCCGCACATGCATGCTTTTCCAGACTCCCCCGCCAACTTACCCACAAAGTTTGGAAACGTTCTTTGGTCGTTCTCCAATGCAACACTGCTGCCCAGCAACACCTCCATGATGATCATGATGATCATGAGTATGAGTTATATATTGACAAACGAGTGCGGACAACGGGGCACGAGAAGGGGCAAAATTGGTCCCGAGTCGCAAGCGAGAGCGATGGAGTGGGATAACCATGGACCGCTGCGTTATCTTCACTCCGGTGCGGTAACAATGTAGATACAAGGCATGTACTACTAAGGGTTAGACCGCTAACCTTACAAGCCACTCGGGTCAAACCACACGTCACTTGCCTTATCTTGACACTTCAGTGACAAAGCACACTTTTGTACGTACAGATCTGCTGCACCGACCAGTTCTGGCATGGGCTCATACCCCTTGGGCACGACGGCGTAGATGCCCTCGGAAACCAACTCATCCAACCTAACTTTAAATAGTCGCACCGATTCCTCTTCTTGTCGGTTTCTCTCTCTGTACCTTTGCTCCACAAACGCAGTGTCACAAAACAACCGCGCGGAGAAGATCATGCTTGATTTCCAGTCACTCCTTCTCCTTACAATACCCAGAAAACACATATCCTCCACACGTTCCACCATCTCCTCTTCTACAAACAGTTCTTCCATCAGTTCTCGTTTCGCTGAGTCAGCCAGTTCTCGACGTACTTGAGCGCAGTTCGCTGTCCCCACATTCGAAATCTCATCAGGCTCAGCATGTCCCCCAGGAAACACGCACTTGAACTTTCCCTCGGCCGCGTTTCCAGATCTCACCAAAACGAACGTATGCTCATCACGAGTGATGGGGATTACCACGTTACCCAAAGGTAATGCCATACATTCCGCACCGAATCTCTCGAGTGGTGTGGGCGCTGCGTGTGTTGCTAGGTACGTTTTGTAGTCTGTTAGTCCGAGGTGTAGCGTGACATTGTCTGCACACGTGCTTACATGATGCAGTCGAAATTTTGACGCGTTGAACAAGCTCCTGTTCTCCGACAGACTCTGATGCCATATTGTGTTGATGCTGCGCTCTAGATGAGCGCTCTTGGCTGGTTTTCTGTTATGATCCTCGGAGAGCAACACGCTAAACTTGCGATTGGGGGCGTACGGCACCGTGATTTCGTAGCCACTCTCTGTGTCCATCTGGCTTCATGACGCGATCAAGTTCTCGAACGAGTGTTGACGACGCGCAGCAGCGTGGCAAAGAAACAGGCGCATGCTTCTCTGGAGCTTACTGTAGTAGTATTCATTCGCCAAGGTTTTAAGAGACAAAATTAAAGCTGTGGCCGACCAGCACTCAACAAGGTGGCCACACACTTGCATTTCGCTGGCTACATGATTCCCTGACTGGATGTCACTGAGCTCGCACTCAATCTCGCACCCAAGTTCAAGCAGGAGTTAAGCGGCTCACATACTAGTCACAACTCTGTTTGCGAAGAACGTCCAGGCGTTTGACTGGTTGAAAATTTCAGGTGAAACAAACGCGCACGTCGCTCCTAACAGTTTGTTCTATCATGGTTTTAGCGGCATTTGTGATGGCGACACCGGTCGCGCTAAGACCGCAACGTTGCTTTCCGAAGGGTGTGAGACAGTTACAGAGTGTGAGGACTGTTTCCCCCGCACAGCGTCATGCGGCTCGAATCGCAGTGACAGCGGCATCAGGCGTTGAAAAGACGGAAAGTGGTGTACAGCCGGCGTGCATGGAGCAGGGTGACAACTCGAATGTGATTCGCGACGCAGGCATTTGTATGCTGGGAATGTACTTGGCAATGAGCGAAAGTGAGGCGGCATATGCCATACCAGACGGTGTGAAAGAAACGTTCAAAACGATACCAGCCTCTCTAGTACATCCAGCAGTGATGTGGATTCTTGTGGGGACTTCTCTCTACACATTCTACTTGGGGTATCAATCGTCGCTGATTCGCAAGTCGGAGCCCGCCAAACGCAAAGAATTGGTGAAGAAAAACGTGACGCAACGCCATTTCCAAACGTCCAGCGGGTTGTTTGCTGTGATGACGTTGGCGACTTTCGGCGGTATGGCGAATACATTTGCGCGCACTGGAAAGTTGTTCCCGGGGCCGCACTTGTACGCCGGACTGGGGCTTGTGGCGACGATGAGCGTTATGACGGCGTTTGTGCCGTACATGCAGAAGGGCAAGGAGTGGGCCAGACAGAGTCACTTTACGCTTGCGTTTCTGGCGGTGGGGTTGTTCGGGTGGCAGGTGAAGTCCGGGATGGCGATAGTAGGCAAATTACTGAAATGGGATTAGTGCTGTTCTTTAACGTAAATTGGATTCGTTGATGCGGGTGGCATCGAAGACGTAGTTGCCGCGCTGGTTCAACGGCGCCTGCACAACGTTGTTGCGTAGAAAGGATATTGCTTGTTCGATTTCGGAGAGCAGGTGTTGACGCTTTTCTGCGGGGGGGCTGCGGTGTTGGTGCGCCTGGTCGCGAAGGGTTTGCGTGGCTACCTTTAGCATTTCCAAGTCGTTGCGGAAGGCGGCGTTCTTTGCGCGGATCAGACGGCGTAGCGCGGAGTGTAGGGCGGGATCGCGAATCATGGTTGCCGTTCGGTCTTTGTTCAGCTGCAGTGGTTTCGTTTCGGATGGTGATGTTTCGGATGGTGCTGTTTCGGATGGTGCTGTTTCGGATGGTGCTGTTTCGGATGGTGATGTTTCGGATGGTGATGCTTCGGTTGGTGACGCACGCAGTGGTCTGCGTGCGTGCTGGTCGGCGGAGTAGTATACCTAGCTAGATACTCTGACTGGTGCTCAACTTCGTTGAACTGGTGGTGGTGGGTGTTGAGGCTGTGATAACCAAATCCACTAATCCACAAGTCCGGTGTGAACCATGGCAGTGACCCCCTATGACAGCGCACATATACATATAACCGATCTTCGGCCCGTTGCTACATGGAATGTTCCCATGATAATTAGCTTTGGCACGTGTATACGTGTACGCGCAAGCAGAATGTGGCGATGATTGGCAGAGTGCCCATTTCCGCAAGCAAGAGACGTGTGCGGATGTGAACGCGCTCTGCACATGGAACGCGCTGAGAGCATAAGAAGTGGTGCATATCTGCGGCACCGCCTTCGTGCAAAAACATCCACTCAACGAGATTTCATTTTGCTCGCGGCACGGAGCTGCGTTTACATTCCGCCAACCGCCCCAAACATTCACTACACGCGTGCTAAACTCCTTTTTCCAGTGGAGGCTGCAGCTCTCAAACAGTCTTAAACGCAACGCAAGGCCTTGCCACCTTCTTCAACCAGTCCGAGAGCAGCCGTGCCGCCGTAAACACAACATGGAACAACAAACAGCTTTCGTATCTCCCTTCACTGCGCGCTGCCCCAGTTTGCTTCGCAATGAGCTGTCCTCATTTCGTCCGTCCGTCCGCGCACTGCGCCCACCGAGCGCAGGCGCAGCGCGCGTAAGCCACGACAAACGCGCTATCCGCATGAGCGAAGGGCGCCGCGAAAGCGCGGAAGAGCGCTTGTCATTGCGCGTGAGACGCGAGCAAGAGCGCGAATTGTGCGTTTTGGTAGGCGTAGACGTCACTGCAAGAGACGCTCAACGTCGGCTGTTCTCCATTGACGAGTCGCTTCAAGAACTGACCCGACTGGCTGAAACGGCTGGAATGCGCGTTGTCTCCGTCGTCACGCAGCAGCTAGCTGTGCCGTTCAACTCCACGTACATTGGCACGGGAAAGGTGGTTGAGGTGCGTCAACAAATGGAAAGCGTTGGCTGTCACACATGCATTTTCGATGTGGAATTGTCCCCCGCACAACAACGAACGTTAGAGCGCGAGTTTGGAGGTGAAGCACGTGGTATCAAGGTGCTCGACCGTACCGCACTCATTCTGGACATCTTTGCGCAGCACGCCGCTACCAGAGAGGGTCAGTTGCAGGTGGAGCTGGCGCTTTATCAGTATAGATTGCCGCGACTGACGAGAATGTGGACGCATCTGGAGCGGCAATCCGGCGCTGGCGGGGTGGGATTGCGTGGACCGGGAGAGACGCAACTTGAAGTGGATCGTCGAATGATAAATTCGCGGGTGAACAAGCTTAAGAAGCAACTGGAGTCGGTGCGGGCGCATCGCACACGCGCACGTCAGGCGAGGAAGAGAAATGTGGGACTGCCTGTTGTAGCGTTGATTGGATATACAAACAGCGGGAAGAGCTCGCTGTTGAATGCTCTGAGCGGGGCGGACGCGCTGGCCGCGAATGCGTTGTTCGCCACGCTGGACCCGACGACTAGACGGGCGAAACTGGACGGACTGAAGCTTAGCCCGGAGGTGCTGCTGACGGATACTGTGGGCTTCGTGCAGAACTTGCCCACGCAGCTGGTTGCGGCATTCAGAGCGACTTTGGAAGAGGTGGTGGACGCCGATATGCTGGTGCACGTGGTGGACGGGTCGGAGGATATGCAAGTGCTCAAGAGCAAGATGGAGGCGGTGGAACGGGTTGTGGAACAGATTGGAGCGGGGGGGAAGCCGACGGTCGTGGCGGTGAACAAGGCTGATTTGGTGGCGGCGGAGGGCGTTGCAAAGGTGAAGGAGGCGATTGAAGGGGGGAGCACATGGGAGAGCGTTGTTGTCAGCGCGAAGACGGGGCGGGACTGGACGAGTTCGGGATTGTGATTGATGAGGTGCTGCGGGAGACGATGCGCAGCGTGGAGGTGGTGATCCCGTACGGACGGGGGGACGTGACGACGGCGATCTACGTGCAGGGCAGCGTGCTGGGGGAGCGGCATGTGGCGGAGGGGACGTGGATTAAGGCGCGCGTGCCGGCGGCGCTTTGTGGGCGACTTGAGCCGTTTGTGGTGCAGGCGGCGTCTGGGCGCGCGTTGCTGGACGAGCACGCCATGTGGAACGACTTAGGCAAGAAGCGCCACTCGCCGCGCGTCGCCGCGCCCTGACATTATTCTGTTGACGTTGGCCTTGACATTCACCGTTTGTTTCGCCCGTACGCGCGCCGCGCACGTGCCGCCTTGTATTCGAAACCAAAATTCAGCCAGCTAGCTCCAACTATATACCCTTGGTACAGTACCCGCACGCCACGCGACGTGCATCGCCGCCCCTCCCCCCCTTTTCACTCTTCACTCCCCCCCCCCCTCCCCACGCCAGCCGTTGCGCCCCGTCCGTGCCGACATCCGCGCCCGCCCGATTCTCCCCTTTCTTCGCTTTCTTGCTGCGCTCTTGCGTTGTGCCGCCTCGATATGCCGTCTGCATTCCGCTCCGGTCGACTTGCCCCGCGCAATGAGCGCGACGCTGCTAAGCATGGCGCCCCGCGCGCCGCCCGTCGCGGACGGGGGCGTTCTGCCGCTCAGCACCACCCTGCCTCTCGCACCATGGACCTTGGCAAGCTCGGGCGCGACGAGGAACTGGGCATTCATGACGGCTTCCCCGCGCAGCTACGTTCCGGAGGCTTTGCCGCTTTCTTTGCCCGTCTCTTCCGCAAGAACGACTACAGCACCCGACCGGCCGCCCGCTACGGCGCTGACATGCGCGCGGCGCAGCCGGTTTCGGGCTCGGCTCGACTCAGCAGGCACGCGGCTGCAAGTAGCTTGGGCAGTTTGCAGAGTTACGCCACCAGCACCATTCGAGCCTCCAGCGGTCCGATACATGCCTGCCTCACCCCGGCTAGCACCAGTGAGGTTGGCGTTAAGAAACGTGTGTTCATCCGCAAGGAGCAGGAGAATATGTGCGTCTTTAGCGGCGATGTGCGTGATAATGCTTTGCTGTCGGCTCGACCGGAGCGACTTGTGTACCCGAGCTTTGAGATTGCCGAGTTCGGCTCGACGGATACGTGGTATAGTGATGTGTTTGTGCTGCCGCATAATGCTATTCGCTGGGAGATTATGGACTTGTATACCATTTTGTCGTCGGTGCAGAGGCGTTGGTTCTCGCTTAGTATGCTGGATGTGGCCGAGCTGGCGGACTATTGGCAGACGTTTGAAGTTTTTGTGGCTCAGTATTTTGAAATAGAGGATCAGATAGTGTTCCCTTTCTTGCTTAACGCCGCGCAGCAATCGTCGGAACTGAAGCGTTACCATAAGGTTGTCAAGTATAACCGCGATCGATTGGAGAACTTGCTGATGGGCGTTGGGTCGACTTTGGAATTGTTCAACACGTGTAATGCGGGAGAGATTCTTCCCAAGTTGTATCAGCAGTTGTGTGATTATCTTCCCAAGCTGTTGGATTATATGGAACAGCAGGAGGACGTTCTACCCAATGTGTTCCGTCAGTACTGTGACGCGGATGCGCGCGTGTTGCTGAATCGCGCGGCGGCCAACTTTGTGGTGCGCGCTGCTAATGGACGTGAGGGCATTGCTATCTTGACGAGGTGGATTGAAGACTCTATGATTTTGCAGGTTTGGAAGAACGAGAACCTCAGTTCGAGAGCTCAATCGTCTCACAAGAGATGGATTCTCAACTTGGAGGCTACGCACGTGGATATTGCTAAGCGCTTTCAGAGAAGGTTACGATCGATTCCCAAGACAGAGGGCGCATCTAGAGGCGTTCAGGGTGGGTTGGATGATCGAGTTGAGCCTTCGCGCAAGTCTTCTCGCAATTCGTTCAGGAGAGAGGCGAAGCGCACTTTGTTGGCGTAGGTTTGTTGCCGTTGAAGGACGGGTGGGTGTGCGCTGCTAGTGGAGCGCAAGTTGCGCCCTCTCGCGTGTGTTTCGTATCGTGGTCTGCAGCACGTTACGAAGCGGACGCGGGATCGATAGCGCGCCCTTCCGATTTTCTTTTTCTCTCTCTCTCTCTCTCTCTTTCTCTCAAAGTTAGCTATTAGTGATAAAAGTTCAGTGTACAGAACAGTGCCGCGCCAGACACGGGGTCTTACGTGATGCGCAAACGTGCTCGCTGCGTGCGCTGCTCGCGCGCGGCGCAAAGTGAATGCGAATGATTATTGCGATTGCGAGCAACGGAATACAGCACGTTGCGTTTTTGGAATTTTTGAATAATGCGTTGTTCGTATGTGCTGATTTTTGAAACCGCGCGCGCACTGTGCCACATGGTTCGCTGTCTGAAGAGCACCAAGCAACTTGCAGCAAGTGGCTGCGAGCACGGCGTCCACTTTGCGCTCCGTGCGCTCCTGCGTTGTCGCCGTCTTGTTTTTAAACATCGTAATCGCGGACACGTCTGCGCGGGCGTTCAACCCTCGCTGTCCGCAACCTTGGTTGCGAATGACCACACATTCCGAAAACTTGTACGGCTGCTCAAGCATAATGTCCGCAATCACTGCATGCTGCACAAGCTTGCATAACTTATGCATTTCTTGTTGCAGGCGCGAAACGCTGCTGCGGCGTGGCCTTTTAACCGTGCCGGTTGGCCACCCGTTCGTCGCTTAGCGCAGCAAACAAAACATGCACCACCAACGCCACGAATCGTGCCAATATACAGTAAGTTATCATATGTACGGCCGAGAAGCGGTCAAACGCGCAAAGGCGCACAACATGCAACCGCCATCACCGCCATCTCTCCTTCCCAACGCATGGCACATGATGAGCTGCTCACAAAAACTGTGCGATGCGACGCGCTGCTAGCAACTGCGTGCAAAACCATTGGTGTTCTCAAACGCTTCGCGACCAATCAACGCGCAGAACGCTCCACCAAAATATCTGCACCTGCCACACCACTTCAGGTGAACGCATGAAACCGTCGTCTGTCCGCAAAGTGTACATACGTGTGCATACCCAGCAAACCCGCCGTGCTCGTGCCGCGCCGGGAACGAACCTTTTGGTAAAAGCTTGTACATTCTGCCACTTCCGTTGCCGCTCCTACCTTGTTCTGCTCGCAGCTCCTGTTTGGCACTCTGCGCTTATGCTCAAGTGTTCCACCCTCAGCTATGCCGCCTTCGTCACGCTTGCAGAGCACTGCCTTCCTCGCCCCCCTGTTTCCCACACCGCCGCCAACCTTTTCCACCCCGTCAACATGTATGCGTAGCGACGAAGCGCCATCCGCTTATCGCAACCACCGTCAGAGGGCCAGGGATTTCCTCACCCAAAGAGCTGTGCAACAGGTATGTTACCCACTCACCCATCCCAGCGCAACACCAAGCCCCATATCAACTAATTCCACGAAAAAGACCATGTTCTGCTCCAAAGTGCTTCGCGATGAAACCACCGTACGTTGGTTGGAAGACTGGCTAGACCATCACGGACTGGACGACTTGCACCATTGCGACGCCTTGAAAGTTCGCAGCGAACAGTACTTGTCAGCGTTACTGGAAGCGCCTTCAGAGACGTTGCTGGTGAAGAAACCCATTCCAGGTCGTACAAGTCGGAACAATCCCTACATCAAACGGCGTTACTTTTCCTACAACGTTCACATCGTACCGCGATTGCTGGCGCGTCGAATTCTGGCAGCGCGCACACAAATCGCTGATGAACTGCTCATAGACATTCCTTGCATTCGTAGGGAGAACAATCGCAGTATGGAATTGTACAGATTTTCAGTCGTTCACCCTCAGAAGGTGAACGACGCACTAAATTTGCCGAGCAATGGAGACACCAGGGGGAGTCCATATCGACAGGCCAACTTTGATCTCGTCAAAAACTATACATTACTTCTCGGCTTAGTCGACACTGTTAATGAGTTGGCGGACGATCACAGGACGGAGGATGATGCTGACTGGCTTGAGCGCTTCTTGGACGATCATCACCATGAGCTTATCGCACCGTACGGAGGGGCGTTTGGGAGAGCCGACCAGGTTATTGAAGAGTTGTTGCGTATGACGCCGTTCATTCGGGGGGAAAGGCGTTGTTTGATCCTGGTTTGTTGGCCAATATGGTCCTGGAAAAGAGAGCTCACTGTGCTGATGAATGGTTGCAAGTAATGAATCAAGCTGCAGATGAGCATCTCGAACTGGAGCGTAGAATCCTCGAGCATACCATGCAATCGCCCTCATAGTAGTTCACTGTTCGGTAGATGCGGGAGGTCGTTTTCGTGCAACATGTATAAATAAAAACTTGTATTTTTGGTGACATGCGATACGCGTGACGGCGCTTTTGGAGAAGTGTGTCTGTTTTGGACACAATGACAGACACCCGCTGTCTCTGGATTGCAGGTCGGTTGCGAATTGTGGAATAGCATGCGGGCGCGCTCGGGGGAAGGGAAGCAGTGTACAAAATCAAGATTTTGGTTTTGGACAGCGAGATACATGCGTGAGGCAAGATTCAACGATGGTAGGCTGCCTGTGGTATAGGAATATCAGCATCTCGCAGAGGGATATCTGAGGGAGTACAACTATTTCCATTCTCACACACACAGAAAGTGGAGGGCGAAGCGGTCTTTACCGGGATGAGTGCAGCAAACCAAGTTACAGATCTAAGAGGGAAGTCAGCGCTGATTACCGGCGGTCATCGCGGCATCGGATACGCTATAAGTGTATGTCTCGCTAAGAACGGAGCGGATATAATCATCATCGATCGCAAAGGCGCGCTAGACTCGGATGTTGCGAGCATCTGTTCCCAACTGGGACGAAAGTACCGCGCGTACCAAGCGGATTTAGGAAACGCTGAACAAGTGCAGAGAGTTGGTGAGGAAGCGTGCAGAGAGGGGGTTGACATTGTTGTAAATAATGCAGGGGTGGCTATTCATAACGCTCTCGAAGACGTGAGCGTGGAGGACTGGGACAGGTCGATGAACGTGAACGTGCGGGCTGCGCTTCTGTTGTCGCAGATTGCGGTAAAGGGGGCGCGGGGGATGATGGCGCGCAGGGAGGGTGCGATCGTAAACGTTAGTTCGAGTTCGGCGCACGTGATTCTGCCGGATCACGCGGCGTATTCTTGCTCCAAGGCGGCCATGGAGCATCTGACCAAGCAGATGGCTTTCCACTGGGGACGGTACAATATCCGAGCCAATGCAGTGGCTCCCACAGTGGTGCTGACCGAAATGGGAGCGAGGGATTGGAGCGGGGAGAAAGGCGACAAGATGAAATCGCGAATAGCGTTAGGTCGATTTGTGACAGTTGAGCAGGTGGCCAACACGGTATTATTCCTGGCAAGCGCGCAAAGCGGCATGGTGAGCGGCGAGACGATACGGATAGACGGCGGACTGGTGTAGCATGGCATTGAGAAGTTAGAATCCACGAGCCTTGCGTGTCATGACGACGCGCAGGTTGGAGAGGAGCTGTGAGCGATCGGCGCGACGTACGGCCTGGCTGGCCTCGCGACGTCGGCGCATGGCGGGCTTCTCGTGCCTCGGCTTCTTAGAGAAGCGCGATCGCGACTGCGCCAGCATTTTATGGGCAGTGCGCATGATTTCGTCGCCGCCGCGTCTTCCCACGCGCAATAAGAAGTTCATGTTGACGCGTCCTCTATCCTAACGCTCGATCGGGCGCGACGAAGCGGACGCAGATCGTGTGTACCAACCAACGGTAGGGATACCTTTGGTACCGTACCAAGGGTAGCAGTTAGCCCGTCATCCCCGTTGGGTCGCATCACGCCAAGAAAATGACAGTGTAAACAGTCTGACGGGCACGTGGCCACGAATTGCATTGCAGCGCACGATGCGCTCGAAGTGGCGCATGGAAGGTTGACAGCGCGTGGCGCTGTAGCGCGCTCGCAAAGTACAAGAGCGCGGTGCGGACGTTGTGCGCTGCACAAAGCTTCCCGTGGCGCGTTGCGTGTCCCCTTCCCTTCCCCCCCCCCCTCCCCAGAAACCAAAAGGCGCGCAGCATCTCCACACCAGAGAACAAAAAGGGTAGAGTCGCTCAGCCTGATGACTTGCAACGCGTGTGCATGTGAACCGACACCAAGTTCGCCTCTGTCCGTGCCGTGCGCTTCGTGCGACAACTGTGGTTTTCAACCGTTGACCTGTACGATTAGTAGCAACAGTGCTACTGCCGTTGCCGCTGCCGCTGCCGCTGCCGCTGCTGCTGCCGCTGCTGCTGCCGTCGCTTCTGAAAAGCCCCTTCGCAAACGCTCCGAGTTTGAAAGTGCCGCTGTTGATTTGGCTGCTATCCCCGCTGCAGAGCTTGTGTCCGCAGGGGACGAGCATCATGTGAAGGAAGCTAGTTGTGTGACGACTGCCCGAAATGAGGCGTTGTCGCAACCGCCTTTAAAACTGCCTACGAATCACCGCGCTAGAATGCGCTCTCTTTACGTCAAAGAGCTGCTGTTGAGCTCGTTGCGACAGGAATGATTTCATATTTGTGTTGTTCTTGTTTCAGACGGCGGATTTGCGCTGGTGCGTCGAGGTGTGCTACTCACCTCGCAAGCAAAAGAAGAGCTGTTCCTTAGTTTTTGGTTTTGGCCTCCTCTTGCGTTTGGAAACACTTTGTAATTTAGTGTGTACGCCTGTGTGCTTTGTAACAAATCACCCACTGGGCTGCATGTGTGCTTGTAAGCGATAGTCAATCAAACATCTAAACTCGTATAAAGGGCTGTTTGTACCAATGCCTTTTGTCATTCAACTTGCGATCGTTCGGCATTTTTGTTCTCAACCGGTAACCACTTCATGCGTACGTCTAACGCAACCGAAACGTACATGCAGCTGCTGTACCTGCGGCTGTGTGTGGGCCATGCTCTCGATGCGCAATGCGCCCTTTGCACAACCTGCCCAGTTTCGATACCCTTCTTTTTGCTGTGTTTATTGCACTCAACTCCCGCTTGGAACCATTGTCAATTGACAACCTTCACCACCACCTCCGCAACCGCTGGAGTGTACATCTCGCAGAGGAGCATACCTTTGTGACAGATACCATCAGCAGCTCGCGCTTCCAAACCTCACGTGCGGACAAGCACAAATTTGCGCGCAGCATGACAAATGAAACAGCTAGCGACGCAGTCCAACCCGCCGCGTGTCATACTTGTCTGGTTCTGGTCTTAAATCACTACACCCATCCGTCTGGGATCGCCATGCCATCCTATAATACAAAATAATGAGCAACCAACAAATCCAACTTTGCGGTCCGTCCTCAAACGCGCCCATGAATCCGTTTCCACCTATTATGTATCTTTGGTAGTATAAATAACCCTTATTCTGCATTCTGCTGTTGTTACAGTAACCCTTATCTCCTGCTGTCCCTCTTGCCCTTGTGCGGCAGCACAGAGGCCACTGCTGGAAATCGCGCTCGGTGTCGAAGGTACCAAAGCGAATCATACGCAACTCAAATGACACAACAGACCACCTTCCTTCCCCAATTCTTCCCCCGCCTTCAATCCCGTTCCCCGCGGAGACAGCTATCGACGCGCAGAAAGCCAAGAGCATCCGCTCTCCCCGCAACCCAAACAGCCTTCCGTTCACTGTTTGCCGACAGCCAACAGAGCACAGTCCTCACCCCGCAAAACGTCCAAATCTGCTTAATCGACCATGTCTCCTCGCACAACGCAAGCGGCCACGCCGTTCTGCTGGGCTGGCTCCGTCACTTTGGCTGCACGCTCTGCAAGAAGCAGGCATCAGACTGGAAATCGATTCTTCCACAACTCCGCCAACACGGCCCTATAAACGTCGCCCTCGTGGGCTGCGGCACACCTGCCCAAGCCCGCGATTTTCGCGAAGAGATTGGCTGGACAGATCACTTGTTCACCGACCCGGATCGACGCACGTACAAAGCGTTGGGCTTTAAGGCCGGCCTCTTGACAACATTTAACCTACCAGCGCTCGGCAAGATGGTCAACAGTTTCAGAGAGGGCAACCCACAAACATGGTCGAGAATACCCAAAGATCCTTTCCAACAAGGGGGTACCATACTCATCGATAAGCACGGTGTCGTCCGAATGTGTCACGCAGAACACTTTGCAGGTGACCATCTTGCAAAGGAACGCCTAATTGCTGAGGTCTCCAAACTTACCACGGAATAACGCACTATTTGCCATTCGTCATCATCATCATAATCATGTGTCTGTCTTCCGTCTTGTACAAAGGGTGTGCTTTAATTAAACGTAAGTAGCCGCCGTGTGGCTTGTGTACCAAGAAACTCTACACTTCCACACCCGGCTCCAACATTTGCAGACGCCCTATCACTTGCTGCGGGTGAATTTCTCGACCCCCGAAACAGCCCTTTCCGTCTAAGTTGTAACTCGGCAAGCGTATCGATCATAGCAGCATACCGCCTTGGCGACGGTTCGTACAGAGACTCGTCACACTCATGAAGCAACGCCCGTTTCTCTGAAGCGGAATAGTACTGAGCAATAGCACTTTGAACAACACCTCTTGCCAAACAGAGATCCCTTTCATACGTCCTCTCCTTCTTGGATATCCGGTACAGTTCGCGTTCCAGTTCGTGTAGTATGGGCAGTACTTCAAGGTGTAGCTGGGCCAGTTGCTTGTACTTTCGTGCCATGTTCGTTAAATCACGCAGCCGTTCATGTGTGCTTGTCACTCCTTCATGTAACTCTAGTAGCGTGTTGTTCAGAGCCACCTTGCTTCGCGTAGAAGATGCACTCTGGAACATCCATGCCGCAACAGCGGCTCGCGATTGGTTCCTAAGCATCGCGCCTCTATCCCCAGACAAATTCTGCGCAATAGGTGTCACAGTCATGGATAATCCAGGCGAATCGATAGGTTGCAGTTCGCGGTTTTCGGTAGCTGCATCTAACCTAGCATTCTTCAGCCGAATCGTCTCGTCACGTAATGAAACCGCTTCCCGAAGCTCTTGAAGTTCTTTCTCCTGCGCTCTATGCGTTTTCTCGAGTGCCTCGATTTGTTCGCAAAGTCGCTCGATTTCGCAGTTTGCGGACTCCAGAAGCGCAATCTTTGCTTGGTTGATATCGTCCTCACTGTCGCCACCGTCGCCCGCGTAAGCCCTTGACACTTTGACCTTACTTTCAAGCTCTCTGATGCGATGCTCCCTCGCTCGAAGCTTGTCGTAAAGTTCATCAATCTCTGCTCGCAATGTGTTGTTTTCTGCATCAGCACTGTTGAATGACTCTTCCAGTTCTTCGGCTGCCTTGCGAAGGTTGTTAATGACAAATGTCATCTTCTCCGCTTCCTTTTGGAACAGGGATTCTGCTCTCCGACGGTGCTCGATTTCTTCTAAAAGCAGCTTCCGTTCAGCCTGCAGGTCACTACTTTCTTCACGCAGCTCCTTAATGATCTGGCTTTGGTCGAAATCTTTGGCCCTGCACTCCTGCAAGCGCTTCTCGAGCCGGTCGATGACTGATTCTCTATCTCGCAACTCCTCCTCACGTCGAAAAAGAGTGTCACGAAGCTCCAGCTGAGCTTTATTTTCTGCTTGTTGAATGTTGAATTCCCATGACGACTTTTCACTTGCAAGTCTCTTTTTCACTTCTTGCAGTGCTGTTTCTAGCTCTTGACATCGCTGCCGATAGCGAGCCTCTAAGGAATCTGCCTGCGACCGTGACCTTTGGAGATCTCTTTCTGTCTGCTCCAGTCTTAATTTTACAGAATGAAGAACAGTCTCAGCACTTCTTCGTTCTGTCTCCGAATCTTGTCGCAGTAATGCATTCTTCTCATCCACGTTCACGCGACTCTTTCGGAGCAGTTCCATTTCACGGATATGGTCCTCTTTCAAAGCAGCAATCGTTGCGTTATGCTCTGTTTGCATAAGGGCATCCTTTGCATCGTGCTCTAACCGAAGTTGCTCGAGGCCTTCCAACGTCTTTTCTACCTCCTTCTCAAGACTCTCACTCTTCTTTTCCAATGCCTGATTTGCCACCTTCATGTACTCAACTTGTCGCTCCGCGGCTCTCAGGGTATCCTTCTGAGACTGAATCTCGATAGATTTTCTCTCTATTTTATCGTAAGCGGCGATGAGCTGTTCTTCAAATGTCTTTGCCGTTTGTTCTGCAGCTCTCGACAAGTTTTCGAATTTCTCATCCAAGGACTTCTCCATAGCATGTCTTCGCGACTTCTCTTCATTGCATTCGCGTCCGAGTTCTTGGATTTCCTTCCGCAGTTCGCTAATGAGAGCGTCTTTTGCTCCCAGAGTCGAAGTTCGATCACGTATGATACCCCCGAGCGACGACATTGTGTTTTCAGTTTGGGACTTGAGCTGCTTGATGTCCTCGGCAAACAAGTTGCGCTCTTTCGAAACAACTTCATACTCCTTCTGAAGACGTCGGTTTTTGTCCGTCTCTTCTTCAAGCTTCTTCTGAAGCTCAGAAACTGTTTTCCTTAAATTCTCATTTTTCTGAGGGGTTCGAAGCACTCCAGGATCGTTTTCGTTTGGTGCACTTGATCCCGTATTATCAGAATAGTCTCCTTCACATAGATCAATGAGCTGCTTGCTGTGGTCAAGCTCTTTCGTGATTTCAGCTATTGTTTTCCTTATTTCTGACGGTTCTGTAGGTCCATACTCGTGGGGCGACAAAACCTCATCGGCCAAAAGCGATACCAGGAACTCTGACAGGCGATGTAAGGAAGTCTTAAGACATTCTCTGCGCTCATTCTTCATTGCCAAGGGCGTCATGTACGGCTCTGAGACGGTCATTTCATTTGCAGGATTCTCTCCATACCTTCTTGAATCCCCTTCGTCCGTATGTGACATTGTCGCTCGCAAAGGTTCTGCGAGGACTTCGGTGATTTCGTCAGCGGGAACGTCGTCACTTCTGCGGGTGTGTTCTGGGGTCTTGACATAGTACCCAGATGCCCGTAATGCGTCGATCTCATCATTGGCATCTGCGAGTTGCTGTTCGAGTTCCATGACGCGGATCTCAGTGTTCTCTACAGCTTCGTCAGACGTGAGGCCCCGAGCTTTTGTCGATAGAATTTGTGTTCCGTGCCTCTCAGAAAGAGCCATGAAAGAGACTTGTTCGAAAGGCTGTCTGTCGAGAATAGTAACCGAAAGTATGTCATTGCTAGTTAGAAGCTCAGACATTTGGAACGTAAAGTCTCGAACATCCCAAACAGCAACGTTGCTGTTTTTGGAATATTGTGGCGCTTGTGATGGCCCAATATCGAGATTTACAAACGCTGAGCCAGGTTTGGATACAGACCAAACTTCATGCTCCCCAATTCGCACTAGGTCTACAATGGGGGTATCGTGAGGCGATTTTCGGGCTATACACTCGATTCCATTCGTGTCTTCACCAAAAATATCGTATACCTCCACGGCACCGTTCGCCAGGCCAATCCAAAGCGCCGCATTGACGCGCAGGAGACTTTGTATTGGCGCAGACGGCATCGATATTTCGCGTACAGCGTTGGCTTCTCTCAAATCCCATACGAGGATTGTGCCGTCGTAGCCACCAGAATATAGGAACCTTTCATCCGCATCTAACGCATGAACGGCGGCAGCATGTTCAACGCCGATCCCTAGCATGCAATCGAATTCAAGGGTGTTGAGATGCAGACGCACAATTGCTCCGTCTTTGAAGCCTACAAAGAGAGCGTTCTCCATCCCAAGCGGCAACATACACAGCGGGAGTTCATGCAATCGAGTTGGAGTAGTTTGCCGTATGGTTCCAGACTCGGGATCAAGCGCATGAATAAATCCGTCTTTGCAGGCTGCGTAGATAGCGTTATATTGTTCACAAGCTCCGATGACAGATGGAGGAGCAGAAAGACCCTTAATTGTTTGCCATTCTATGTTCGTAATCGAGGTATGGCGTAGAGTTCCATCAGAGCTGATAGCCCAGACGTGGGAAGCGAGGTTGACAGTTGTAGTCATGAGGAAAGCTTGAGAAGTTGAACGCGAAATCTGCGCTGTGCCCTGTGCATGTGAAGCGGAAGATGGTCACTGGTTTTGGATGGGTGGGAAAGGGAAGCGGTTGTGAAAGTGGCGCCAAGCTACCAACGAGTACGAGCGCTACGGTGCTTGTTGAGTCGCCGCACCACAGCTCTAAGGGAGTCACACATGACCGGAGTCCAGAATCGTTCCTCCTTGCGCGCAAAGCGCCAAAATAATCGTCGACCCGTTCAAATTTGAAATGTGGGTTTTCGGACTAATAAGGCCACATTAGAACATATGCATCCCGCTTCTTGTCCTGCAACGTACCGCCCGCGAATCATTTGAACTCGTGACCGCATGTGATCTGGCTGTTCTCATGCTTAGCAGTATTGGCAAATACAACTTCGCCTTCCTTTTGGCTTCACGTTACAAATGTTATTCTAAAGGTGCTCTTCAGTCATGTGACAGGCGTGCTGATCCGAAGGAACATGGCGCGACTTTTGCATAACCACATTACGACATTTGTAAAGGCTATCTTTGGTATTGGTGTCTTTGGTGTGCTGTCGAACGTCTCGAGTCCTGCCCTGCGAAACGTGCAGAAACAGAGCACTCAACTTCGGGCCCTCCATAGGTTTTCGAACTTTCCAAGTTCTTTACAGAGCAAGCAGTTCGTTATGTCTTTACCTCTTGTTTGTCGAAGTTTTCCACTTCATCCCTTTTTGTTCTCTGCGACGCATGCCTCGTATAATACTCGTTGTAGTCCAGACGGGATACCAAAAAGATACAGGTATCAACCAGCTTGGAGTGTGTCTTCAGAACGTTCAGGAAGCGGTTAAAGCAGTTCAGATACGTAGTTTCAAGGTGCTCTACGTGTCTTATCAGTTCGTTAAATATATCATCTTCATCTGGGGCTATCTTCTCATGTTGTGTCCTCGTCAGGTGGTGCTTTTGTACGTACATGCATACTTGAAGCTGCAACTGGTCAAAGTCGAACACAGCGTCCAGTACTTTCTGCAGCTCTATAGCTACGTACCTGCTCCGGTCTGACAAAAGCGTTCGATCTTTGATAACCGTTAGATATTTTGAATGCGCATAAATCATTCCATCTAGATCATCAGCTCCCTTCATTTCACGTTCTAGGACTGACCAAGAACCTTCGAGCACTTCCACGGTGCAGTAGTGCTGCAAATTATGCACCAAGTGTGTCATCTTCATTCTAAGAAAGTGAAGTCGTTTCAGGAGAGCGTTCACCTCCTTAGATAGCTCTACATCGCTTCGATTCGTCAGATATCGAAGTCTCCTTCGTTCGTCCAAATCACGTAGATTCATGTACGCACTGACCATCAAGTGATCCAAGCGTTTAAGCTGCCACAAAAACCGAAATATTAGCAGGTACGCATCCATCACCTTGACGGAGAATATTGTATTCAGAGGAGCATCTTCAACTCGATATGTTAGTGTGAATAAATCCCAACCTACTCTGCTTTTCTCATTCAGAGACACCAATTGGACGTCAAGACGTTCCAGAATCTCCTGATCAGTATCATCATTGAAACTTGAGGATGACTGCAGGGCTGCATCAACAAACCCGGTCAAGTTGCTCCGAAGTATATCACCAGTACTGTCTAGTATAGGAGCCAGTCCATCCATGAGGGCTTGAGTGAAATCTCCTTGAGAAAGAAGCAAATACCTCTTGATCGCGCCAAAATGATAGCTCAAATCGAATTTCTCAAAGAATAATTCTTTCAGCCGCCTGCTGGCGGAGGTTCTCGTCTTATCAATAACTTCTCTAAGAGCATCCTTGTGGAATCTCGGATCTGCATCGAACAGTGGCCGGTCACCATCGGTCAATGAAGTAACCAATGGGGCATGAGAGTAATCCACCCATTCCCCATCTCCACAGCACCGTCGCAGAAAAGCTATAGATTTTCCTGTCATAAGGGCCTTCTGAGCTAGGGCTGGGTCAATACCTCCCGGAAACATATGTTTCCGCAGCCTGAACAAGCCCCACCATATTCGATGACTTGCAGTAGAGGCCTCGTTTGGCCCCCCTGCCAGTCCGTGGGAGATACCTCCTTCTTCCATTAACATTGCAGCTGTATGAGGAGCAGGTTTCATCGTTGCTGCAACCTTTGGGTCTTTCGTGATGAAGAACTCATCATCGTCGTCGTAAAGAACGCCTTCTGAAAGCCATCTTACCAACATGCGATTGATCGGAGCTGCAGTACTTGTGAGTATGCGTGACATCATATCACGGATCTCTGCCCCAACATAAGACCCTCGCCTCTTTCTCAAGTGTGCGAGAATTTGACCGCCCCTCAGCGGTCGAGTTTCTTCACAGAGACGTGCAAGCCACCTCAGTCGAGGCTTTTCTCGCTCGGCCCATACGTAAATCTTCCGTAATGTTAACTTTCCGCTTTCTTGCAGCTCGGAAATATCACTTGCACCTCTAAGGGTTATCAAGCTACGGTAGTATGTATCCATTTCGCGCACGATAGCTCTACACATGTTTTTGGAAACTACACCGTTCTGGTCTTCATGATCTAGCTCCACTCGTTTGCGGATTATACGAAAGAGAAAGCCAATCTCTGCGACGCATTGTATGATATCCCGCATCGGTAATGATAGACTTGTGCCCGTCGGTAGAGATAATGACACCGCTTCAGAATCGCCAGGTTCCTGGAACGTAATGATTGCGCCGTTTTCGCCTTGAACTACTAGCAAAAGCTCACTAGTTAGCCTCTCCTCCACGGTCTTGTTATGTAGGGTTATCACACTTGTTGGTCTTTGTGGCGTAATGGCGACTACTGATTGCTCTCGTGTTGTCTCGTCATACTTATCAAGATGAAGTTGGATTGGTGATTTGTTTTCCATGTCGTTCTCTATGGGTTCTGAGTGCTCCTCATCACTAGATTGGGAAATGTTTCTCACGGGGTCAATGTTGGTGTCCAGTTTAGATTCAAAAGGATTCATTGAAAGCCGTGGGATCGTGGTGCTTTTATCCCCAGAGTGCTCTCCATCGTGAGTTTCACTCTCGTCAACCTCTCCAATTATCTCTGTGCTTGGGGGACTACCATCAGTTTCTTCCAGTGCACCCGATTGTAGATGCTTTTTAGGGGTCGGCAAAGGGCGCTCTGGAACGTCAGCAGCTGTCCCACGCAGGTCATTCAGAATGTAGAGAAGGGGCCATATATTCTGCGGTTTCATAGCCCGCTCAAACTTGAGACCAGCAGTGAGGGTGGCCAATCTCGAAACTTCAGCATGTTTTCCGTCTCTGACAAGGCGAAACAGCATTGATTTCGTAAGGGACTCTGCCGTCTGTAAACTGGGCGACGTAGTAAGAGCAGACTCTAAAAGGCGAGATGCCACTTGTGACGCGGACTTACGTCTTTCCGGGAAGACATGAAGATCAACTAGTCGGCGCAACAGGGGACCGATGGTGCTTCGGTCGTGCTGTGAGTTGTTTTGTACAACGGACATTTCGCTCTTGTTCCAACCGACGATCTTTGGCTCTATGCAATACTCTTGGTAGCTTTCCGCAAACACATGACGTGACTGTGACAACCTTCGAAGGGAAACCGTTGCCACCGCTCTGTGAAGGAGGTACGGCAGAATGCGCGCGAAATAGGTTTGAATCAGAGCGATTTGATTTAAATTTCCACTATTCAACACACATCCCTTGAAAAAACACCTTTCCAGGGTCTCGCCGCCGTAAACGAACACGAGCGTCTCTTCCCTGTTCTTTCCCAAGGGTTTGGTACCGTTGGTACCTTTGGTACCCTTGGTAGGGGCCTAGGAATGCTACGGCAGTTCTTTCTACCTTTCGATTACAAATGCTCAGAACACATACCCTGTTATTCTGTGTTCTTTTCTTCTTCTTTCACATACGACACTAATCAAATGAGCACAACGACCGGCAACGTGTAGCCATCGATTGTGGGTTGCGCTTCGCGACCGCACCCTATCTACGACGAGAACGACAAAGCTCTGTCTTCACCTGTGACCTCTAATCTACCAATTGAGTGCACTGTTGTTGAGCTAGGTTTCTGACGATCGCTTACCTCTGGTCAACATAATTGTCTGAGACAGGCTTTTAATGTACAATAAAAATCCTTGGTGTCAACGGCTATTCCGCACCACCTGCTGACCGGTTTGCTGATATTTGCTTCTTTAAGGAGAGATTTTCTCTTCGTAGAAGCAGCTCTTTGGAACGAAGCAGATCTGCTTTTTCACGTGAAGTTGCAAGGTCATGCTTCAAGGCGTCAAGGACTGCCTTTTTCTTCATGTTACTTCTTTGAGCAGACGCCCTGTTTTTTTCGCGTCGCAGTTCTGCCTTCAGCCGTCGAACCTGTTCCTTATCGGGCGAGGCAGTTTTCGCAGTCTTTGTTCCAGAATCTTGGTCCACCGATAACGATCCTGACTCGGTTGACAGTGGTTCAGAATTCATGATTGCTGCATCCAATGCATTTGATTGACGTAACTGAACAGAAGTATCTATAAGGTCCGTTGTCATAGGGTCGCTTACAACAGAGCTTTGAGTGTTCTCATCCGATGGCGTGAGTTCCTCTAAGGGCGTAAGAAAGCTGGACAGAATCGAGGGGGTGATCTGCTGAGACGCACCAATACCCTGCTCTCCTTCTTCCGTGAGCGGTGCCCACACTTCAGCATCATTTGCGGAGCTCGTCTGGATGAGTGCGCCCTCATTACCAAGGTCCTCGAGTGGGGTGTGTAACTGTACAGGCTTTCCTATAGAGTCAAACGGATTTTGATCACGACCTGTACTAGCAACGCCAACTGCATTCGAGAAAATGTGTGAATGTCGCGCGGCTTCCTTTCCCACATGATCGCTTATGGCCAGTCGTCTCAATCTTTCAACGAGGTCGAAATCGAACGACGGGTTCGAAATATATCGGGAGCCAAGCACACCGCTCCTTATTTTAACTCCGTTGGCAAAGAGGGCCATTTCCGTTCGCCCGTCAAAAATGCCACTTCTTGACATGGCACCCAGTTTGAATGCTTCATAATCAAAAGGATGCCTGGGTTTTATGTTCGGCGCTGCACAGTAACACTCGCCACACGCGCGCAAGCATTGTGGACATTTGCGATACTCGGTTGTCATCTGCATGAAAGCCAACAGCGGAACAATGGCGGAAATGGAGAGTACTCCATTCTTAAGAAGAGCTCGAAATGCTTTGCCTTGAACGGCAACGAGAAACCGAATCTGTTGGGTACTCGTTGTCAGTTTTGAATACTCTAGGCGAAAAGTGTCCCAATCTTCATAGTAAGCAACAAACACTGTGTGGCCGTCCTCGTCGTTCTTAACAAATCTCGTGACTGCTCTAGATTCAATCTTTAGGTTCGCAGCCCCCCACGCAGACCCGGGCATGTAAATGTCATCTGAAATGATAAACCCATATGTGTTGCCATCTACTGTGTGTGTAGGGAACATGAAGTGTTTGCTATTCCATTGATCCGACAACGAATTATGCACATTTGCATTGGGTTCCACATTTATCTCCAGCATATTGTTCGCAACTGCTTGATCATAAAGTCGAGGATGGGCCAAATGGTGAAGTTCTATTGGTTCAGGTGTAAAGAGGAAGTTCGACACTGCGGGGTCTTGAAGCACTCGAAGCAAACCATGGAAATACTGAATACCACTGAAAGGCTGTGAGCGGGACGATGTTGCAAGCGAGGCGAGAGACCGCGCTTCTGCGTGAGTGGGGAAGATAGAAGAGTCTGTGGACATGATGCCTGCAACCTGGTACCGACGATACTTGCCCACTTCGGCCTATTAACAACACGCAAGAGGGGTACGAATTTCTCAAGAACACCGTCTGGCCACAAGAGGTAAGGGTCAAAGAGTTGGAAGTCTATCCCTGTACCTGTGCCTTAGCCCCCGTGTCCTTAATTCGCTCTCTACGACAGACCTGATGCTTCTACTAATCTGTGGTGAGCGAGCAGTTTCGGTTCTGCACGGAATTCGGCTTCATGTCGCTTGAAACCCGCAGTCTCAAAGCTCTCTTCAAAAATGGAGTCAAGACTTCAACAATGCCCCCATATTTAGGACTATTTCCCGTCATCGTTGTGCAAGAGCTTTAGTAACCCTCATACGCGCTCAATTTGAGACAACTTGCAGGACCTAAAAAAGTTCCCTCAAGAATTTTACGTTGCACATCTCTGCACCATGTGAGAGATATGCAGTGCACATGAACAAAGGGCTCAAGTTGAGAAAATACGAAACATGGATTTCGAGGCACGCGCAAAAGAATCTACGGACTACGTCACCTTTACCGTCGCTCACGCACTCGGCCGACGGCCAACATGCTGGCTCTTCGGGCTTGACCGCGTACCCGAGGAGTGTTAAGCAACCTTTTATTCCTTTTCTCTCCCAAACCTCCCTTACCCAGGCTATCGCTTGCGCTCAACACTGGAAACTATTCTGCCATGCAACGCAAGAAGGCGGTTCGGAAAAGCTCTGCGTCGCCGTGTGAGGTATCAGCAGAGCAAGAAGGCCTTCTTCGCCAAATCTTGAACAGATATAAAGTAATGTTGAATGCCAGAGTATACCCTTGTACCAATGTATTTTTGTTCTTGACCGCACTCCCGATGGCTCAAGCCTATGAAAGCACAGGAAGGATTTCCTGCGTCGCACAAAACTGTTAATGTAGCTCAGGTTTAAAACAAATGCCATTCTGTCGCATTTCGCAGTCAATAAGAGCTTTTGTCCCTCCGAGAGCGTTAGGCCACGTAATTTGAGAGCAGACCTGAACTGTTTTTCTTCTTTCTTATTGTTCCAGGGGTACTCGGTGTTTCTTCGAAGATTGTCTTTGGGCCGTTTGACGACAAAACGCGTGCCTTGTAGGGTTAGAAGTCTACGTAGGGCACACCCCGAAGCTTCATCCGGTTGCTACCTACACAGAAAGAAAGCCGTCACGGTGCGACTGCAACACACACGCTACCAATGATGTGGAACATTTTGTGCTGCGTTGCGCCAAGCGGACGGAATCTAGAAGACGCAAGCTCCCTGCTCCTGCAGAAAGAAGAGGTAAGACTTAAGCGGAGATAGTCCACCAGTGGCAGCAAAAGTTGTTAGCTTTCTTGAGGAGAGAGAAGTTTTTGAAATGAGAAACCACTATCAGCGTGCCGTAATCAGGCATGCTGAACCCACAACAAAGAAGAAGAATCTAACACGCTTTCGGAATTAGTAGCGTGCGCTCATAAACACACATACATACCTGTCATGTTACTTTTGGTAGAGAGGATTCCATGTCATTGTGGAGGGGCCACTGTTTTCCTTCCGAATGGGCGATTAGTGCTTCATTCTCAAGCAAACCCTTTTTCTACAGACTTCAGACACTTGTTGACAATAGGTAAATCGTTGTATTGATGTGGTCTCATGTCCTCTAAACGTGTTCGCAAGTACGCACCAAGTCGGCATATACAGATTGACATACAAACGCAAGAGTTCACGCCCGGCCGCCTCTAACGGTACCCGTGGGTAACGGCATCGAGTTAAACTCCTTTTACGTGGCTAACATATCACGTACAACAGCATACGATTTGCCGCACAAAGAAAAATACATAATATACAAGTTACACAATAATACTTTTCTGAGGCAAGTTTTGTTCAAAAAGCAGTTCGGTCTAGTTACCAGAATGCACACCACCCTAAGAAGAGCGAACAAAGGTTCTCTATGTTCGTTGCATCGCGTATTAGGAACTGAACCTGCTCCGAAACGGTCAGACTTGTATCTCCGTCAAAGTCCCGTCCAAAGAGTTTCGCTTCCACCCGTTTCAAAGCTTCATGTGCTTTTTTCGTTACCGGCAATGGTGATCCGGTTGTCAGAAGGATCCGCAGTTCTGAAGAACCGCCGTTGGGCTGATCGTTCATCAGCGGCTGGGGTTGGAAGATTAGCAGGATCAAAGTCAAACCGCACATGAGCCTGCATGTGAATTGGAGCAGATGGGGTTGGAATTGCTCCAGGGTACTGTTCCTCTGCATGGTCTGCAACTGTTGTTTGAACGTTTTCTTCCAATCGAATTGACGCCATCAAACTTCCCGCTTCACGAAGACTACGTACAATGTCTGGTTCCCCCTCCATTGGTCCCGCCAAAGCAGCCACAGCTTCCTCTAAGCTCGCATCCCGTTGTTCTCGGAATGCAAGGAGGTCCTTAGCTTTGATGAGTTTCCACCGAATAAGAGGATCGTATACGAAAGCTTCCATCATCGAAAGCAAAGATTGGCGGGCATCACTCCTGAGTACTTCCATTGCGACTTCTGAAGTCTGGCGGAAGTGCCCGTCAACGCCACATGGCTCCAGGGCATCAACAAGCATTCGCGTAAGGCGAAACGGAACTCGTTCAGGATATTTCTCTCGCTTCATTGCCACTTCAAAGCAATCACCGAAGTCAATATGCATAACCTTCCCTGTACCTCTTTCAATCATTAAATTAGATGGATGCCGATCACCAAGCCCAAGGAGGTAACCCATCATAGACGTCGTTGCCAATGACTTGGCGTAAGTAGTTCGTCTCTCGAACCATATCTCAGAGTTTCGGCTCTTGAGCCAGAGTACTTTCGCAATATCAACGCCACCGGTGTTCTGTAGCATGAACTCGAATAGTTGTACCTTGTGAAGTAAGGCTAGCCTATCAGGCTCTGGGGCAATTCGGAGCATAACTCTGTGTTCAACATTAGCCATGATCCTTCTCATTTCACGGTACTCCTTCACCAAGGAGTGCATGGTGTCACAACCGGGTACCCATCCAATAAGGCCAGCCTCCCCAGACAAGGCTATTACCGGGTATGTCTTTAGTGCAACACGACTCAGAACGGCCCTTCCACTGCTCTTCGAGAACATCTTGTTCACCAGGCTGAATACTTGCATTACCCTTTCATCTTGACGAAGGTCTTCATGTCCCTTGAGAAGAAAGTGATATTCCTCACCATCATCGCCGATAATTGAAAGCTTTCGAGGTCTTTGCTTACTTTGCATCACAGTTAATTTGGGACTGAAAGAGTGGATCGCGATTGTAGGACTGTTATCATACGGATCATAGGTACCGGGAACAGCCAGTTTCAGCCCTCTGGCTTCATCTAATCCTTTCGAAACGAATGAAAGATCCAGGATATGTATATTCTGTTGCTGCCGTTGTATCTTCCTGAAAATGTTATGGTACATAGTCCAAGCCTGATTCAGATACTGAGAAAGCGGACCTTCAATGGAAAGGCCTTCGTGTTGTTCTGCTTGGAACTTTCTACACAGTTCCGCAGCATCATTGAGTTCTCTCCCAAATTTACCAATGAAGTTCTGTTCATATCCAGTCTCCGCACCCCGGTCCATCATATCGTGAAGGGGCATTATGGTTTCAAGCATCTCAAAAATCTTATGATTCATGAAGTAGAGTTTCGAAGCCTCTTCAAGTCTTTCGCACCAAATCTCTGACCACAAAATCGCCACTCTCACCAATTCATTGGCAACTATCTCCGCTTCTTCAACGATTTCCTTGTGATGCTGTTTGATTTCTGTGAGAATTTGGGTGGCCGTATTCGCTCTTTTCTCCTGGTGAGATCCATATACATTCTTTGCCACTGTTAGGGGATAGACAGCAACTTGAGGATGAACTTTCCCAATTTTTGCAAGAAGAATCTTCACTCCTCTTTCCACCTCAGGATATGGTGTGTAAAGGCGAGCTATTATTTGCGGAACAACTTCAAGCCACATCGTAATGTTCGTCCGATTGAAACCTTCATCGAAATCTACATGCAAGTTTCCTAAGCCCCCAAAGTTAAACCATAGCGTGAGAACCCGGAGGGAATCTTCCGTAGATGTTTTGCTTTTTAGGTCAATGGCCTTGAAATAGCCTCGCACAGCACCAACGGCATACTTCTTTTCACGTTTTCCGATTGTTATTCCATTGCCAAGATGATAACCTACATCCGGAATTCCACCTTGTTTGTCAACCAAAGCCAAAAATCTATTCTCGTTCAGGTTACCCCAGTAGTGCCACGCCTTCCCCCATTCCGGCCGTATCTTCGCTGCATAGTCAGCGAATACGACAGGGTCAGTAATACACGTTTCTTCAACCTCTTTGCTTTCTGCAAGTCGGAAGCCCCACTTCGAGAGTTTTGAAAACACTTCTCCCGCTATTACTCTCTCATCCTCTAGTTCTTCAGACGGGAACCCAATTAACATTCCATTCTCTGTGAACCCTAATCCTGCGCTCTCGAGATACTCGTTTCGACATTGCTCGAGCGCGGAATAAGCTTCTATCCGCCGATTGAGGGCCCAAAGCAGCTTGATGCAGGAAAACTTGATATCCAGATCTTGTATTGTCACAATTGACTGGGGACTCCATTTCGCAAAATCAAACAAGTGTTGATATGTATCTCTGACGAATGGAGCGCCTTCAATACCCGACCAAATTGATGCTTGATGCTCATAGTATGACTTCAAAAGCATTCTAAGTGCTTCACTTGCCATTGGAATACGTCTATCTTTCCGACACATTGTAGAAAATTCCAACCACTGTTCCTTATTCTCGATCGGTTTCATTACCAAGGCCCGAATCATCAACAGTCGATACCAGGTGTAACGATCGTGTTTGCATCCACGAAGCCTTTGATCCCAGATGTCCCTCAAACGGCGACGACCGTAGGACGCCGAATCGCTCTCGGGCATACGCAGAAATGCAATCATTTCTTCCAACTCCACCAAGATCTGTGCATCTACCACCCTTTCATACGCTCGGGGGTATCCTTCACTAACTCTAGCCGTGAGTTCCAAGTCTAGACGTTTCCGAGCATTCCGGAGAAAGTCCTCAGCTTCGTCAAGTCTTACGGGGTCTGCACTACCCTGCCTCACAAGCACCATTGCTCGGTAGAAACATCCGTGAAACGTATTCGGTCGAAGATATCTAACCCACTCTTCGAACTCATCCCATCTTCCAAGGTCTAGAGCGACGGAAGCTCCCTTGCCGTCCAAAGCAAGTTCACCCAATGCGCGCCGGTTGGTGATGCAAGCCATTTTTGAGTCTTGCAC
The DNA here is from genome assembly GCA_003194525.1 of Gracilariopsis chorda. NCBI lineage: Eukaryota > Rhodophyta > Florideophyceae > Gracilariales > Gracilariaceae > Gracilariopsis > Gracilariopsis chorda. Next base: position 54,084 of record NBIV01000055.1, on the reverse strand, counting down.
AAGCTCATTCAGTTTTCTCCATTCTCCGATTTCATTAAGACAACGCAACCTTCCGAGAAGACTTCCCCATTTCGTTTTGTCGGTATACAATTCATCTCCGACCACTCTGAAATCGATCTCAACTTTGCTATACTCCTCTAAGGCCTCATCCCACTTCTGCAGCTTCTCAAACCACATCTCTTTCACTTTTGCTCCTTTGTGTCTTTGATAATGGTTCAGAGTGCCTACCGCAGACTCCAGGTTATTAAGCCGGTCATAAATTGAAATTAGCCCTTCCTCGCCGTCTATATCCGACTCAATCAGTTCAGGATTACCAACATGGTGAGCGTAATCTAACTCACGGTATCGCACAGCCTTTGCAAAAGCTCCACATCGGCAGGCCGCGATTGCCAGTTTCATATTACTTGTGGGCAAGGGCTTTTCATCATGATCCATAAACTCGTACAGGTTCAAGAGGGATTGGAGTACATTCAAAGGAATAATATCAGAGCTTAGAGCCTTCTCTAGATTGTATACTATTTTCACCTTTGATTCTGAACTCAGGGGATGCTTCCAACAAGACAGAAAGGCAGCATTGAAGACGAGTTTGGAGAACTGCGGATAAGATTCAGATATTCTGACGCAAGCACGGAATGCTGGTGATCCAGACTGTTCAAGCATCGCTGCCCCGAGATTCGAATACCATTGTACCCAGTCATCCTCGCTGAATCCGGGCTGGACCTCCCATCTCCGCAAAAGTGCCGACTCCATTAAATTATGCTTTCGAGAGACAGGGTTACGGCTTTGCGCGGAAGACTGTGTGAAATCAAACGCGAGTCTTCTTCCAAGAGTGAGGCTATGCGCCGAGTGTGATAGATCTGACAGAGATCCCGATGAACCATGAACTGGTTGAAGAGTTATCGCCTTGACTGTGCACGGTATTGTATTGATGGAACTACTGAGAGACTGTGATACTCTCTGTTCAAGCATGTTCTCCAGAGCATTATACACAGTCCGGTCTATCCGTTTAAGGGTGCTTAACCGCAAGGCCCTTCTGATAACCGGTATGTAAACATCAAAAGCCCGAGCCGATCGCTTTCCAATTTCTATAAGAGCTCTGGAAGCCAGGACGACAAGCTCTGTGCCATCCGACAAATCATGAACCTTTCTGCTTCTCATTCCACTCATGAATCCACCGTTACCCACTGTCTCGTAACTCACAGCGCGATCACAGGAGCCGGCAATAACCTGAATCAATGGTTGGATGACACTGGGGAGAATCTCAATGCTCGACAAATCCTGCACTATGCGTATGAGGGTTAATAGAGCGTCCTCTCGCCGAACTGCCAGTTTCTTAGCAAGAATAATCTTGGTCAGGCACTCAATGACAATAATATCATATTCCCCATAAAGTGGACTGAAGGTCTCCAGCGTCTTCAGCACAGCAACAGTGCTGGTTCCGTTTTCTGAGCGATCTTGAGTCACCGAAGAAAGAAGATATGGGAGTACGCTAGGGATAACCGGGGCAAACTGATCTCCAATTGCTATTCGCAACTTTGACAACAAGTTACAAACAGTAATCAAGCATAAAGGTGAACTCGACAAATGCTTCAAAAACTTCCACATCAGTAGTACGGTGTCACATACATACGGCATGTACTCACATCCGGCAATAGAAATCAGCTCCTGAAGGCGAATCATGATTTGGTTCTCGAGCTCTGTGAAAGTAATACCCAGTGATGAATCTGTTTTTGAGGTTTTCGCCAGAAGCCAGAGGATTCGGGGCACGACGGCAGGCAAAAACTGTGAACACTTGGATCCAGATGACCTTAGGATGTGTACAATAGCCTTGACTGCATCTCTGTAGTGCGGCCTTTGTCTTGGGTTGGCGATGATGAGGTTCAGTTGATCTAATGCAACTGATGAGGAATAATTAGGGCTGTTTGTGAACGGATGGTCAAGCTCTTCAACTAAAGACATGTTTTCTAAATCTTCAGTATCCCATACTGGACGATAGGATGTCATGCGCTCCAAATATTCAACCCCGTACACAAATATACGCATTGCAGCTTCCACATCTTCTGCCTTCACTGCCGGGTTCAAAGAAGCTGGGCCAGATTCATCATGGGCGGAGCTCCAGCCTGGATGCTTTCTTTTTGGAGCACTGATTTCCCTAACTTGTTGGCTTTCCTTCTTAAGGTTCACACTGTTCTGCCCCGAAGCAGCTAGGGCCGCCAGTTTCGAAGAAGTTAAATGAGTACCTGACGCTCCCAACTGAACCCCAGAGGTGTATGAGGCATAGTTCCGTAGGGTTCCACGATCTTGACTGCCGATTGATAGATTGCGGGTCTGGCTGAACTGCTGCCGTTCTAAATATCGAGGAAGATTGGCGTACTTATGGTTCTCCGGATTAACAGCACCCAAAGACCCTATTAAAATCTCTGCTTCAAGGCGCACATTCTGGTCTGTTTCGACCGTAAGAAGTTGCACAAGACCCGGGAGGAGACCGCGATGTGCGTCATACGGCTTAATAACAAACCCTGTGTTCTGCACAACTCCAGTTAGAGCTCTCAATGCAGCTTTTCGCATCACAGGTTCCGACGATTGGAATTGAAGGATAGACGAAACAATTTGCGGGACGAGCTTCTCACGAAAAGGACTCAAATCAAATGGACTCATAGTTCCTCCCATTTCCGCTATAGTTAAGTAAATTGGTAGAATCGCTGCAGAATCATTTCGCTTCTTTGCTTCCCCTAGACATAGTAAGAGCAGGGTCATAACTGCCTTTGTGTAGGGTTTCACAAGGTGTTTAGCGTGGCAGGTCAAAGTGTATATAAGATATGTGGCGTCCCTTCGATTCCTGGCGAAGTTGTTTCCATGTAAACGCAATACTGTCAGGAGATGAAGGAGTTGACGTCTGAGTGCTGGGATGACTCTGGCCGGATGACGACCACTTAGCCGGCCAGCTAAAGATAGAGCAGCCCTCCTAAGTACAGCGCTTTCATCATGGAAGCCGACAAATAACATGTTGAGCGTTTCAAACTGGGCAAGATACTCGAAAAATTCCTCTCTATCCAGCGACCGAACAGCAATGTATCGTACATCCTTCGATGGATCAGCGACAGCGAAAGAAAGTAGTTGAGATACAAACGATTGTATATCAGGGCTTAGTCTCGGTAACTCATCACATCCCAGCCCTCGATTCTGATCTACCTTCACAGCAGTTTCCAACAGCTTCGCAGCAGCAGCAGCAGCTAATGCTCTCACTTTGACGCTATTCGCATGTAGATAACCGATAACAAACTCGCTCACAAAAGAAGTGAGGTCCTCGGTACTCATCTTAGTGAATGTATAACTCACGATTGCCTTCAAGGCTACGCAGGGCGAATTTTCTCTATCGGATGCCGCTGTGACAGAAAGCTCAGGTAGGCTCCGAACGCTAAGCCCTTGAGAAGGAGAGGACGCCTGTGACCCGGGAGGACTATCCAGAAGTCCATCAATTCCAATGGAACTTGCATTTGATGCTAGAGCTACGTCACTTTCGATACGATGCAATTCCGTCATTATTGGGTACTGCTTGAAGAAGTCATGAGACGCACTCGCCTCTTCCCCGATTAATCCTTCACCGTGAAAATCCCGCATGGCGCTTCCAATATTCCCGAAACTGAGTTGTGAGGAGTTGTGAAGTAGATGTGCGCTACTACTTCTCTCAATCTGCCGGTGGTTTACAGCATTGATCCCACCACCCTCATCAATAGACATCAGAGCATTCTCCGGCATTCTGCGTTTTAGAGTCGCAGCGATTACGTTGACAAGTTTTTCGCGTATAATGTTTACCATGTCTGGCACCTCGCGGCCAATTTCATCCATTGTAGTTACGAGACAACCTGTAAAGTCTGTGCTCATAAGCAGTGCGATCATACCTTCGCGCATGAATTCCGCAAAAACTGGGTGACCTTTGGATGCTTTCGCAAGGTGGATAATCGCTTTCAGAACTGCTTCTTGCGGGATGTGTTTCTCACTTGTAGTAAAGCGTTGAAGAACAAGAGCTTCTCGACAAGTTCCGAGCATATCTTTCAAGAGAGGGCCTAATTCGACATTTGATATCTGTTCCGCAATGGCTGCCAAGGACATTAAACAACATCCACGTTCTTGACTTGGAAAATCCGTATTCCGAACCAGACCCAGTGCTGACGTGCGTAGTTCACGGAGAAAATCACCTGCAAAAATGCTGCTATCTACTTGGACCAACAACGGGAGAATATCAGCGACAGTCTCACGGATCGCAGCGCTTGTACTCTTTTGATAGCGAATAACGAGTGATGAGATGTCCTTCGCAAATGAAGATAGAAGCGGCCTGGACTGAGAGGAACGGAGGAGAGATGCAGTCATCAGAAGTGATCCATGTACAACAGCGTTCCGACGTTCTTGCTTGTACTTTGGAGCTCTGACGTCTTCAACACTTGGCAGAAGTGAGATATTTATACGCTCAATTACTTCTTCCATAGCTTTGTTGGATTCGGACTGATCTGCGATGAGAACGCTGTTCAATACAGCCTGCAAGGCCTGCACTCCCTGTTCGCGAACAGGCGCCTCTCGGTCCCAGACAATATGCCAGAGCTCCGTGCGTAAGTTATCATGGAAACGAAATATAAACTGGGGAGATTTGTTCGAGATAGCCAGCTCAGTTATTACTAATGCGGATCGTGCGCGATCGGTTGAAAGCTCGGGGTATGGATCTTCACTGTGGCAATGTGCGATAAGGTTAATGGCGTTTGTCAATGCGTGGTCCACTGCTCTAGTGGAAAGGGCGTTGTTGAGTTTCGCTAGAGCGCCAACGAGTGCTGCTGCCGCCTTTGCTGTAGGAATATCAGTATTCTTTGTCTGAAACAACAGACGGACGGCATTTCCAGCTCGTTGGGCGCGAGCCTGGATATCTTCGGATTCGGTCGTAAGCAAAGCTGAAACGGCAGCGATTGCTGCAAGTCTGTCACCTTGTCGCTCGCTTACGAGCAGAGCTTGTAGACGTCGATTGAGGGAGGCGACGGCCTGACTTCGCTTGTTGTTGTGGGCTGAGGACTCATGCGGGTTTTGAGTTACATTGTCATCGCTGGGGATGTTGTCAACAGTGGTTCGCAAATGCGTGGCCAAACGCGTGCGTTCTTCATTCGTAGTGCTAAATGACAAGAAGGGTTAGTTTTGTCTGAGTGGGGGGATGGTATTGAAACGTGAGTGCTGGACGGGGTACAATGGCAAAAAAAACAACTTACCAAACACAAAGTTTGTCTACGATATCATTCAGACGTCGAACATCATTGACGTCCTCAGCTTCTGTGTCTTCGAGACCGCTGAGGAAGAAGTCAAGCATTTCGGAGACGGTCAAGTGGGCTATGCGAACCGCGCTGCGATTGAGATAAATGACATAAGTGGCACGGTCGCCTCAGATGGTGTATTGCGCTGGTGGTGTGTAACGGTCAAGAGTGCAACTTGTACACGGCTGAGGAAGAGACCAAAGCTATAAGACTGAGATTAGCGCAGGAGCTACGGCGTTGACATGAAGCTCGTCGGTGCGGAATGCAAGCGGAAAGGAGGTTGGGAAGTTGAAGGTCTGAGGCGCGGCAACCTGAAGGGCAAAAAGCGTGGAATGTGTGAGCTCACCGGCGGGCAAGTGGCAGGCAGGTATATATCCGCTCTGTATTATACCCCTGGTTGCTTTACATGGCGCGACAAGTCCTCAACAGTGCACCTGGCGGAGGCGGTGCAGCGCAGCGCACCAGAATCCGATGCCTTCCGCTTGCGGCTCAAATATGCAACGATTTTCACAGTTGCGATGATGATTTTGAACAATTTATACGCTGCGCTGCGTTGATCCATTTTCGGAACATGCCCTGGAGTGGACGACGGTGGCATGGGGCGGTATATATGAATAGACCATCACCCCACTCCATGCGCCTCCCGGGCGCTGCCCCTGTCTTCACGCAAGGGCTAGCGGATGGCTAACTCTTGTCTGTAGCGCGTTATGTCCCGTAAAAAGCCCCGGCTCCCCCGACGCCCATCTTACGCTTAACGCAGCATGCGCGCTCGCGATGAGATCAATGCGGTTCGCATCGTCACTGTCACAAGGAATGGGGCGGACGCAGCATTCGGTTCCCTTGGCGCCCGACTGAAACGCCTCAGCCCCAAAGCCTTCGTTGCCATCGACACCGAGTTCTCTGGATTCGGCTCTGATCCTGCACTCAAGGAAGACAACTTTCAGGCCCGCTATGCCGCTCTGCGCAATCTGGCTCACTCCTGCGGCATACTCTCCATCGGGATATCCGTATTCGATGCCATAACCCCGGATGCAGATATGCCTGATGCCGCTGATCAGTCCAGCGGTGATGACGATACCCCAACCATTCGAATCCCAACTCATTACTCTGTTTCTACCTATGACTTCGTTATGTTTTGTAACACGCCCTTCTCAATGGTCGCTGACTCTGGACAGTTTCTCGTTGCCCACGGCTTCGACTTCAACCGCATGTTCCGCTCGGGAATCCCATACGATCGAGCCAGTTCCGAAACGCCGCCTGAGCCAACCGAAGGAGGAAACCTAACGTGGACTTGGGGAAAGTTTCCGCGTGGTCTTCTGTGGCGTATCGGCCATTCTAACGTCCCCGTTGTGGTACACAATGGCTTGTTCGACCTTGTCTTTCTGTTCGCTTCATTTCAGGGCCCGCTCCCCGGAACTCTCAGCGGTTTCATATCCGCGCTTACGGAGTGTCTTCCAGAAGGGTTTTGGGACTCTAAGGTCATTGCAGCAAGCACGAAGGAACGTTCCAGTTTTTTGGCGTACCTCTTTGCAAAATCCGTAATGTCTGGTAGAGTAAGCGTAAAGAACAGTCAGGGCCTACCTTCTACCGACAAGACAGATCCTCCTGAATTGAACGCCCACGTGAAGCAAGACGTGTTATGTGCGCTATATTCATTCCGAGGGTTCTGCCCTAGAGGTGTCGGATGCCCATTTACACACGACCCATTCAAAGTGCTGGAGGAGGAGAAGGACGGTACATTCCCGAAAGATAGCAAAGAAGCGTATAAGCGACACAAAGCGCAGTCAAAGTTAATCAAGAAGCAGAGAGCGGCTATGCAGAGTGATATCGCTAAACTCTCCAAGAAGCAGAAGAAGAAACTAATTGAGACATCAAGAAAAAGAACAGATGTAGACGAAGGTCGGAACCCTCATGAAACAAGCCATGAGCAGATCCACTCAGGTACAGAGGAGGACGTTAGCGAACTTGAGAACGGTGCACACACCAACAGTCCGGAATATGAACAAGGCAAAAATGAGAGACAGGCCCACACTGCCGGCTGGGACGCGTTTTGTACTGGATACGTGTTCGCCGCATACCGTGAGTCTTGCAGCACAGAAGAACTTGATAAAGTCAAAGACCGTATTGCGGTTCCCTACAAGCCAAACTCCTTACTTTTGGCAAAAAGTCAGTTCGCTGATTTAGATTCGTTGGACACAAATGGATCGAGCCCACAAGATACTTCCGCGAAAACATTGCATTGATCTTCTGCGAACGTCTCGCCTATAAACATGGACATTACTCAACATATGGTATAGTTTGCAATCGACGCCACTACTGGTCGCAGTTGGAATGGTGTGAAAGGGCTGATAAAATCTCTTTGCTAGCAACACTTGGCTTCGCGTTCCACAACATGATTGAGTGAACCACACCTTCCCAAACTGCGCGCATCAACTTGCTCCGGCGGAGACGCGGCTCTAGCGATCCTGAACTTTGAGGCGGGCGCATTGTCAAAAGGTCATGCCCAGGGTGAGAGGCCGTGGCACCTCCAGCCTCAGCCAGGTTCTAGCACAAGGCACGATCAGAAAGATGAAGAAGGCTACACTTCTACGATTAATAGTCTAGCTCGGATCATTTACGGCACGCCGACGGCGAAAGGTCTGTCGGTCTAGTCTAACTTCTGGATTGCGATGTCAACTTGTTCTAAATCTGTGTATGTTAAACATACACCCAGGGCCAAGTGTTGCATTTTCCGTGGTACTTCCGTCATCGTCCCACTTGATCGTGTAGCTCCTGTTTGAAGCATTGTAATCTGCAACACTGCATGACGACCACACTTTTCGTCCCACATCCGCTATCGCCACATATCTGAAGATCAAGCCATGTTTCCCAAGAAGCTGCCCATCGTTGAGGTCCGACTCCGGAGGTGGAAACTGATTGCGTTGTTCTCCGTCTGAAGTGGACACACTATTCTTCAACACTCCCACCTCAGTCGACTCCTTTTCTGCGCTGTACCCTCTGTACCGATTACGCGTTTTTGGAGTTCTCCTTTGTTTCCTCGGCTGTTTGCACGTTACTCCGAACTGTTCGAACTGTTCGAACTGAAGGGATAACTCTAGTTTGCAACGATCCATGTCAAAGACAACCGGATCAAAAGCACCATTGAAGGCAGTGCAGTTCCACCATACTAATTCAATATCTGCGATAACTTCTTGCACTGTCTTGAAGTATCCACGCTCTTCAGAACCCTCCTTGAGACGTTTGACAATGGTACCGAGGTCCATTGGATTTGCAATCTCACGCAGGTAGGCAGAGCATCCCTCCTCTCCAGGGTCCACTGGTTCTGAAAAGGGGTCCGCGAATTCTTTCTCCAAAAGGTTCTCCAGAACTTGCAGAACTTTAAGCTGTTCATCATAGTCTTCGGGGACACAGAATGGAGCCGTCACTCGGTATCCTCTCGGGCGATTTGGATTCCGGGGATCGACCAAAGGTGATAGAGACGACGTGTGGGTCTCTTCCACCGGCTTTGCTCTTTTCTTCGGAGTTGCTTTCTCTGTAACTTGTTCCACGTTCTTCTTTCGCGATGCAGTGTTTCGACCCTGTTTCCTACGAGGCTTTTTCTCTGTATTTCCTGCGGATTCTGGTTCATACCGCTCTGGTTTGCTTCCTGGAGCTTCTTCTGCTTCAAAATTGTCATTGTCACCTCTTCGCGATTTCTTTCGGCGTTTCTTTATAGTAGTATCTAGCTCTGCGGGCTTGCTTTGTGCCTTTCGACGTCCTCGCCCTTCCTTCTTAGAACCCCGCTCATCCTTAGAATCGATTACTTGGGATGACTTGGTGTCCAACTTCTTAACCATGTCATCAGCCCGTGAAGGATGCTTAGAATCCTTTTCTGTATCATGTTCCAAAGCTCGTGTTTGTTTTTCATCTACAGACTTTTTTGCACCATACTTCTTAGTTGCTTTCGAGCTGAGCCGGGTATTGTAATTCACATTTCGAGTTTGCCCTTCAGTAATCGATTCATTGTGGTTCTCAAATTTTTGTTGGTCCTTTTCAGCACTCGAGTGGTTTTGGTTGCCAAGGTTTTCTTGTTCCTCCTTGCGCGCTCCAGCACCGGATTTGTACTCCATAAGTCCCTTATCCTGTTTCGTCCTCTCCCGTTTTGACGTCTGTTCTTGCTCTACCACGAGTTTTGAATGGACGCTTTCGTTTTCGTGCTCTCCTTCGGAGCGCACTTCAGACTTATCAATTTGTGGCGTTTCATTTGCCTCCCCCTGATGTGCCGAAGCGAGCCCCTCCTTCTGAGCTTTTTCCTTGGACTGCAGAATCCGATGTGCAGTTTGGAATAAATCAGTTGGAATGGACTGCATGTCAGCGGGCTCTCGACGTTGCTCTTTCGACTGCTGTGCGCTCGATTCGGAGTTGGAGGGGTTTATTCCAAGTGGCACTTTTTGTTGTCGAGGAGGCGGCAAAGGCGATAGTTTGGACTGCTTCGATTGCGATTTTTGTTCCACGCTTGCTGGAACTTGGGTGTCGGAAGCAACGGGCCGGTCAACGTCGGGCAGCTTTGCGGAGTGCGAAGGCGTGATTGCGCTGGTCGTCTTATTTTGCTCGTTTGGCATAGAGTCACATGGCTCTGTGACACGTTTCTCTCCGACAGGGCGGTCACGGCGAGGGTGCACAATTTGGTCAAAGGCGCGTCGCAGCGAGTTGCGTAGATCAGCGGCTTGCGCCGAAACAGCGATACGTTGCACGTCATTGATGACTGCCTCTCGAACTGAGCCCATGGTGGCGTGCTGTGCTTGTTGAAGCAGAAGCTTGGGATCTGGCAGGGATGTGGATGAGGAGGGTAGGTTGTGGAGGAAGGAATGGGTTGCTTTGGAAACTGATTGATGTCTCGCTTTCGAAAGAGGGAACATGAGCTTCTCAAGGGATTTTCGAAAGCGGTCTATGGCGCCGTTTGCCATGAGCTGGTCGAATATTTGCGACGGGCTGGACGGGGGTTGCTGGGGGGATGTAGACATTTTTGTTTACAGACAGACTGAAGAGGATGGGGGCGGGTGGTACTAGGTGTGATTAATTGAAAGGCAATTGAAAGGCTCAAGTGGTGTTAGTGAGTGGCGAAATAAGACGAAGGGGAAGTTGTGGGAGACGTAGTGGCCTCTGGAGGGAAGGAGACAGGTAGTAGTCATTTGTGTGGGACAATGGTGATCGGCGGTGCTGCGAGGTTGCGTGGACGGGCGCGAGCGCGATAGCGCATTGGAAGCAGGGGGGCTTTCGTTTCGAACCGAAAGCGGGAGCTGCCGAAACGAAACGGTGGATATCTGTCTGCGAGGGGGGCTGCACGTTTGGCGGCGGATTTGAATTGGACAAAGATTCAATTTCGCGTCAAAGTTTCAAAAAAGTTTTCGTTCGGATGTTGCGTTGATACTTGGGAGGCAACATGTTCCGCGAGGTTGCGCTTGCTTGATGCCTTGTTTTCCCCACACACGTGATGATTCGACGCGAATCGAATCATTCGGGCGGCAACTCTTAGATACACGACTGTTGCAAAGCAGAAAAGGGCAAGCTGGCTATCAGGGACTTGGTGGAGGCTGTCCGGAGTCGAAACAGCGTTTCGCTACTTGCGCGAAAGGTTGAACATGCTGCAAAATCGTGCTAGCAATGAAGATGAACGAGGCTTTCTATGTACTATTGTGACAGCATTTCGTGTCCCCGGTCCGAGAAGAGGATCAACGGTGAGCTGCGGGCAGGCAGTATTGTTTGTTATGCAAAGCAACATGTAGCCGAGATCGTGTCTCGGGTCGACATGCGTTTCTACTGAAGGTATTGAAGCCGACACCTGTAGACATGTGCCAATTGGCAATGCACTTGTTGGAGACATGAGAGCACAACAAGAAGGCAAACTCTTGACGGCATCGTTGTCTTAGATCTTCCGGTAGACGACATGTTCTTTTCCAAGGCGGGCGAACTTTGGACGCTGTATCGACGCGGTCAGTTGTGTGAGGAACAAACTGATACCGTTGGTAATCGTTATGGAACGTGCGCGCGACCGATCGTCGAAAGATGTCTTTGAGCGATTGGGGGCTGCGTGAGAGAGGTAAAGGGTTGCTGCGCGCCTGCGCATTCTACTCGCTGCAACGTGTTCGCAGGCTGTTGGACGACGCCGTGGATTATCAGCCAACCGCCGCTCCCCATGCGCCACGCGGCGATTGGCTGTGCCGCCAGCGCCGTGACGTCACAAAGGGGCATCTGCGATACATGTGGTGTGCACGTTTTCTCTGCGTAACGTTCTCACTGGCCCTGCGCAGCGTCCTGTGGCTACGCGCTACGTCAAAATGCTCGCCCGCTTTTCTCCGCCAACCCATCCCCCCGCCCTTATAAAAAGTACCACAAGTACCTGTCCCACTCAACCGCCAACGTCCACATCGACCTTCTCCCACCAATATCCGATACCTGTTCCAACCTTTCAACACCTCGTATTCAACCATGGGAAACGTTCCTCGTAAGGCTAGAGCTGATACGCCCGCTGACAATTCAAACGCCGCCAAAGTTGTCCACAATGCTATCTCCAAATACCCCGTCGTCATTTACAGTAAGACCTATTGTCCATACTGCAGGTCCGCTAAATCAAACATCAACGCCGCTCTCAGCAAAATTGAAGACCCTCCTCAGGTGAAGATCTACGAGCTCGACAAGATGGGCGTCCTCGGCATTCAGGTGCAAGACTATCTCGCCCAACTCACCGGACGACGAACCGTACCAAACGTCTTCATCGGCGGCAAGTCAATTGGCGGCGGTGATGAGACCGCCGGTTACGCCAGTCGAGGCGTACTCGTTCAAATGCTAACACAAGCACCTCAACAACTCGCCGACCAATTCCCGCCACAGACCGCCGTTCCCACCGCCGTAACATCCCCGCCTTCCGCCGAACAAATCGCTCAGGACGCTATTGACAATAACCCCGTCGTCGTTTTCAGCAAGTCGTATTGCCCTTTCTGTGTGCGTGCCAAGGGACTGCTTGCGGAACGCATGCCTGCCATTGATGGCTTGCCGGAACCGAAGATTTTTGAGATGGATCGTATGGGATCTGAAGGAGCTGCAATTCAACAGTACTTGTTGCAAAAGACTGGTCAACGTACCGTGCCAAATATTTTTATTGCTCAAGAGCATATTGGTGGATGTGATGATGTTTACGGACTTGACGCTCGCGGTGAACTCGTTGCAAAGCTGACCGCTGCTGTACCGAACACTACGGCGGAAGATGAACAACCAGTAGCTTCTGAGACTAAAGAAATTGTTTTCGGCGCCGGTTGTTTCTGGGGTGTTGAACTTGCATTCCAACGGGTGGCCGGTGTCATTAGCACTGAAGTGGGATACTCTAATGGCAAGATGGAACGAATCACGTATGACGCCATCTGCACTGGAGCTACTGGTGCTGCGGAAGTTGTCCGTGTACTGTACGATCCTTCTGTCGTTTATGTAGGTGATTTGCTCAGAGTTTGGGAAAGTCGTCATGATCCTACCTCGCTTAACAAGCAGGGCAATGACACTGGAACCCAATACAGAAGCGCCATCTACTATAATGACGAAGATCAGGCCGAAGAGATTAGGCAATGGATTGCGGAGGCGGCCACAAGACATTCCAAGGAGATTGTAACCGATATTGCTCCTGTGAAGAATTACTGCGCTGCGGAAGAGTACCATCAGAGGTATCTCGAAAAGAAGGGCCAAGATGCCCAGAAAGGATCTACTGCATACATTCGTTGCTACGGATAATTGGCGCGTGTTGTAGATAGGACCCGAACATACGTATTTTGACTCTTACCCTTAACATCTAGCACTATTTCCAACGTTCCATGCCAGTAGATAACATTGGGACTGCCACATTCTTCATTCTTTGCTTTGTATTTGTTGACTGTGGATAAAAAACCCATAGCTTGCTGGTCAAAAAATGTTGCCTACAGAAAAACAGGGGCGTAGTCAAACTGCAAGTTGTACGAGTTGTAGCATGATTGTCCCCCTGGTTTTCTCGGTGAACAGGATCTATGATATTTTGCTCAAAGATTTGTATAACATTCTGCATATCTCAAATGGAGCCCGACAGTTTGATTCTGGCGATAGTTGCTCAGTGTCTCTGCTGACGTTTCCATGGCCGGACCACTATCTAACATCATGCTAGCGTGACATCATACTGCTATACATGATGTCTAGAACCAATCCACGAAAACTGCAACATTAACCCTCGCAAAATGCAAGTTAAGTTAACCACGGGAGTGGGAGTTTGTTCCTATACCGCAGAAATAGTGGCAGTAAGAAGAGCTCTTTCTGAGGTTTCTATTAGGACTTGCTTTTGCTGGAGAGGGTTGGTGAGAATAGTAACAGACTCAAACAGCGCAGTACATGGACTCCAGAAATCAGCAAGGCGCCAGACCAGACACTTGCAAGAGGTAACAGAGTTGCTAACAATGATTGGTAATCTGTGTCCAGTCCAGGTGGTCTGGGTCCCTGGACATTGCGGAATTGATCGAAACGAGACGGCAAACAAGCTGGCCAAGAGTGGTTTATCGATACCGCTGGCAGACCAAGAGAAGGTTCCGTTGGACTTCCTTGAAGTTCAGCAGAGGCTTACGCTCCATTTTATTACTCAACCGCCAGTTCAGAAGGTCCCGGAATCGCTCAAAGAAGATGTCACTCGTAGGGCTGCCCAGACAGCTCTCTCACAGGTTTTTGTAAGACACGCGCCAGGGTTACACCCTGTTTCTACCTACTTGCTTCGTAGAAAGAGCTACTGCCCCCTAGAGCTAAGGCATAGAGTTGAAAATACCGTTGATCACTTTGTCATGAGGTGTAGAAAACGCTCCAAGTCCAGGCGAGACACGTTCCCGTCTGCACGAGAAAGACAAGGAGTTGGAGTATCGGAAATAGTGAAGAAATGGCCGGAAAGGTTGTTGGAATTCTTGTGGAGGGATTCATCAATAAGAGTACCTACCACGCTGTCGGAATTCGTGGCGTGCGCCCGTAAACATACATACATCCATACATACATACATACATACAAGTTAACCACATTAAGCCTGGATGTCCTCTGGTTCGGATATGGTTTACACAAGAGGATTATACAAGAAGGCTTATACGTGATCTGTCGTCATGTATCTAGGTGTTAAAGGGTTAACCCTTTACCGTAGGACAAGCAGAAGCCGAACGAGGAGTCCGCAGTTTGGAGCAAATAAAGTTCCAGAGGGCTAGGTTGCCAAGGGTTCGGGGCTAGCAATCTATAAGCCTTATCCTCCGGCTATCCTTGCATACACTGTACAACCCTTATTCCACAGAACAAACCTCAGTTCAATACACACTACTGTACAGTACCGGCGTATCTCATCCAGGACAGTCGATACAGGCGACTTTCACAAGGACATAAAGTATTGTGACAAGGCAAACCCGTTTTAATGAAGAAAGGTTGGGCCAGAAAAGGTAAGGGTTCTCGTTTGTGTATGTATGTACGTACGTTTACGGGCGCACGCCACTACTTCCGAAAGCGTGGCAGGAACCCTTATTGAAGAATTCCTCTCTCCGCAAGAACTCTAACATTCTATCCGGCCAGTTCGTTTATGGAATGTAAAAAGGACAGTGAAAGCTGTTACGGCGGCATTATACAACTGTACAAAGACGACAGTCAGACCGTAATGCATGTGCAACAAACCATCTTCCGCACAAAGTATGCACCTCATTCAGAATTCACACAGTCGCTGCACAAGCGAGGCAAAAAGATAAAGAAGAAAGAGCAGAACAAAACTGAGACAACTGATACATCGTTCTAAACCTAGAAAGCGCATCCAACAACCGATAAGCGGCAGACAAGCTACGCACCATCAAAACGACAAGACTCACAAAACATCTATGCAGACAGCGTGAAGACAAACGGCGACGGAGAATCATAATCTCCTAGACTAGTTCCACGGCGCGAAGAATTGAATGCAGCAAGCTTAACTGGTGATTTCGAGAAGTGAAGGGCAATCTTTCTTCGACGCAGATTACCCGCGTTCTCTTCAGATGCATAAGACGGCGAGGAGTGGTGACGGGGATCGTGAGCAACAGGTTCAGGGGGTTGAGACTTGCGCTTCTTGATATTAGCGGCTACGGCTTCATAAACCGAAAAGGTAATACCCGCAAGAGGAGCCAAGAACACAATTCTGGGAATAACGCCTTTCATGAGTGTACCAGCTCCTTCTTCTCTGACAATAGTTTGGAAAGTGCTCATAACGCCCTTGTATACAGTGGATCCCGCTTGTTGGGTCATGATGCGGGTCTTGACGACGTCAATAGGGGTCATAATAACGGCAGCAATAGCGCCTGCAACACCCGCAATGGCAAGGTTCTCGTCATTGGCTGGATCGCGTCCCCGCGAATTCTTGAAGATCTTCTTACCCTGACCGTGGAACATGAAGGACAACGCATTCCATGGCACGTCACGAGAAATAGTGGCAACAGATCCTTTATACAAAGCTCCCAAACCATGTTTTCCGACGGTTTCCCTAAGGGCGACGGCCATATCGGGATAAATACCCGCTTGAATTCGTTGCTTGAGGACTTCTTGCGGAACGCGACAGCTGGCAGCGACTAACGCACCAAGTGCACCCGCGAGTAGAATGCGCGTCTGAGAGAACTTTTCGTCCGGGATAAGCTTTGTTAGCTTTTCTTTGGCGCTTTCAAAGGCGAGGAACTGGATAGCACCGGCGGGAATGGCGAGGGTGATCTGTGGAATAATGCCCTTCACAAAAACAGAAGCGTTGAACACAGAGCCGACGTTCTTCGCTTGTAAGCGGGTACGCAGTACATCGATAGGATGCAGGACGGTTTGAGCGACGCAACGAGCAATAGCACCGGCCAACATCTTTTCCTGAAAGGTGAGCTGCACGGCGGCAGCGGCGGCAGCGGCCACCTTTGCCGGAAAGAGTTTCCGGCGATTGTTCTCCATGTGAATCGTATGGCAAGAAGGAAGAAGAAGCGGAGGTAGCGGACGAGAAGCGCAGCAAGACGACTTTGAAGAAAGAGGGATCACGGAGGAGCGCTAACTACGAGACAGGACGTGTGGGGCGGACAAGGCGCGCCTGACGGGAGGCCAACTCCTGCATCGCAGCACAATGCGCTGGAGCTCAGATGTCCACGAGCCCTGTCAATGCGCCTCGGATCCGCCAACCGCGCGCGTCCACCTGGCGCTGATGGCACTCTCCACGCCGCCACCTGTACACGTGCAGCGGCGTATCAAAGCTTGCAGCGCGCGATATGATTGGGCGCAAGCTGTGCGAGGTGCGAGATCCACGCGCATGCGATGCTCTTGGCAAAAGATCTTTTCGGAGCTGCCAAGCGCTCTTCACGCCACCTTCTGTGCTAGTCGCGTCTCTGTCCTCCGCGTCATCGTCAGCGCTTCCCTTCCCCTCCACCGCAAGCCTCTGCCGCATCCCCGTCTCCTTTCGTGCCGCTTCCGTCAAAATGGTGTCCGCATTCATCCCTGCCACCTCGCTCCCCCTCACCGCGCGCACGCGCGCCATCGCCGTCTCCCCGCGCCGCGCCCCGCAGATGTCTCTGCGCAAGCATGCCGCGCGAATTGCCGCTCTCCCAACAACGCTGGCAACCGTTGCCCCCGCCCTAGCCACTGAGGGCACTGGAGAAGGACTGGGCATTGATTCCCCGCTTCTTTTCCTTCCACTCATTCTAATTCCAGCCGCATTCCTCGTCTTCTACCTTCAGTTTGACGGCTCTCAAAACAAAGAAGACTTCCTCGGTGAATATGATCAACGCCGAAACTAGAGTTCATCCGGCACATCTCCTACGCTAGCCTGGCTAAACGTTTTGAAGAACGACTCGAATAAATCTTGTACCTCTTGGTACTTGTTGCTGAACTCTTCCAGTTGACGTTGTTTTGCGGGTTGATCCATGTCCTTCAGAGTGCGACGTAGCTTTTGAATATCTTGTGTGGCACTGCTTTTCAAGTCTGCCGCCCATGGTTTGGCGATGTATTCCATGTCGCTGCTTACTTGGTAGATGGCGCGTAGAATTGTTCTGAGGTTTTCCCATTCCGAGTCGTCTAGTGTGCGACCGCTTTGTAGCACGGGCTTCAAACTGCCCCACTGTTTCTGCGCGGCTAGTACTCGGGAGAACTGAGCTGCGCCGGCCGGAAGGTATTGTTCGCTCTTCACCTGTGTTGACGGTAGTAACGCGCTTGTCACACTCGCGCAGAGCACCAGTAGTGCTTCTCGGCGTGGCATTGTGTTGGTGCTTGCGTGGTTTGACCGCTTTGAGCGGCTCATCTGTGCGAGCGCTGTTGACGCTATGAATCCCACTGCTGCTTTCATTTTTTCTTTTTGGTGGTTGCACATTTGTGTGAGACGATCGATAGGTTGCGCGTCTTGTGACGGCGATGAGACCGCAGCGTTGTGCCCGTTGGGGCCTCTGGCGGGTTGCCATGCCCAGATGAGATGTACGAGATACAAAAGGCTACGACGATTCACAGCTCATTTGTTTGGTTATTTGAAACGTTTCAAAAACAGGTTCGATGTTTTCGTTAGTTGCTTGCTGTTCGGTGATCCGATTTCAAGTGTGGAGAGCATGGTTTCGGATACTTGTAGCGCAACAAAGCTGAATAGCTGCAGCATCACCGAAGGGTGTTTGTTCTTCGCTGCCTAGTACCTAGTACCAAGGGTGGAGCACGAATGACTGGTTCATTTTGAAGCTGGTGAAGGGTTAGAAGCATAAAGGGTTACAGGGCTAGCAATTTTAGCTAACCGTTTGTGTATTTAACGTTGCACGGTTTAGGCGGATTTTGTTATGAATAGTTTGCATGAAAGCGTGCTCTTGTAAGACTAGTTTCACTGTCAAGCTCTGCAAACAGTCACGCAGGATGAGGTAAAGGGTTAACAGGGTTAACCGTTTGGTATGCGACCCTCCGAGGACAAACCAGGCGCACTTGGCAGCACAGAAAAGCTAGACGTTATCCCTTGCAAGCGAAGGGCAAGAGGCAAAACAGCTGGAGGTTGTAGTGTATCATACGCAGAATACAGGGCTCAGCTGCGTGTGCCTTTTCCGCGTTCGATGGGCTTGCGTGTTTCATTCAGGGGGCGCTGTGGCAGTGGGCGGTTTGTTCGGAGTCCGAAGTTCGGACACCTCAGTAATTTGGGGACATGTACAACGTCCAAGAGGGTGAACAAAACACGGCAGCAAGCGGCAGTTTGGCACGGGTGATGACTCGATGGCTGTAATTGTGGGTGGGAAACAAGCACCTAACGGAGCGGTAACGGTTGCGAGCACAATAAGGTTAGAAGACGTAAGTTATTCTCCAAGACGGTGAGTTCAGGGTTAGCCACGCGCATCCAACTCACTCTCGCTGTCAAAGTGCAACTGACAGCGACCTGTAACACGTTGGCAAAGGGGAGCCATGGCCAACGGCGCCGCAATTGGCGCAGGGTGCCGACACGTGTGCGGCGTGTGGTGGCGTTTGGAGCAGCGCCAATGGCAGCCCTTTCTTCAGGGGAACAGCGCCCCTTCGTTGCAATCGACTCTGTGATCACACGTCAATCGTCGCAGTTGTGTCCATCCCACGGCCGCGCGCACTTGGTATAAGAAAGCTGGGCGCATCCCCCCCCCTCCCCCCCCACTCGCACCCATTCTGCGCTCACTCCGCGTTCCTTTCATTCGTTTCAAGCAACATGGCGTTTGTTTCCCCCATGGCCGTGCGTCAGAGCACGTTTACATCCGGCGTTCAACACTGCTGCGACCTGACTAACCGCCACGCAGCGCAGCGCACGCCGTCGACGACCGCCACTGCTCCGAAGACAGGACGCGCTTTCAGTCAGCCGCGCATGGTGCAATACGAGGTGCGTCGAACCGTGCCCAAGATCGACTGGAACAACCTAGGCTTCCAATACATCCAGACGGCATGTCACGTGCAAAGCGTGTGGAAGGACGGAGAATGGAGCGCGTTACAACGTGTGGATGAGCCGTACGTGCGAATGCATATTGCAAACACGGCGTTGCACTACGGCCAAAGTTGTTTCGAGGGTCTCAAGGCGTTTCGCGGTCGCGACGGGCGCGTGCGTATTTTCCGCGCCGACGAGAATGCCAAACGAATGAGCTCGTCTGCGGCGCGACTGGTGATTCCCAACGTGCCGGAGCAGCTGTTTCTTGAGGCGGTGCACACGGCTGTGAGAGAGAATGAACAGTTTGTTCCGCCGTATGGGACGGGTGGATCATTGTACATTCGGCCGATTCTGTTTGGCAGCGGCGCGAAGATTGGGCTGCAGTCGTCGGATGAGTTTACGTTGTTGGTGATGGTGGTGCCGGTGGGCGATTACTACAAAGGCGGATTGTCTCCTGTGACGGCCATTGTGATGGAGGATTACGACCGTGCTGCGCCGAAGGGGGTGGGTCATGTGAAGGTGGCGGGCAATTACGCGGCTGATCTGTTGCCCAACATGATGGGCAAGAGCGCGGGATATCCGATAAATCTGTACTTGGATGCGCAGAACCGACGGACAATTGAGGAGTTTGGGACGTCCAACTTCTTCGCGTTGAAGGGCAACACGTATGTGACGCCCAATTCGAGGTCGGTGTTGCCGAGCATTACGAACAAGACGTTGATTCAATTGGCGCGGGACGACGGCATGATGGTGGAGGAACGAGAAGTGGACATTGATGAGCTGGAGACGTTTGACGAGGTGGGCGCGTGTGGCACGGCGGTGGTTATCACCGCTGTGACGCGCGTCGTGCGCGGCAGCAAGTTGTACGAAATTGGGGATGAGCCCGACCGCGTCGGCGAGCGATTGCACAGTCTGTACCGCAAAGTGCGCGCCATCCAGTACGGCGAGGCGGAAGATCGCCACGGCTGGGCGCAGGAGCTGCTGTTGCTCTGAGCGCGGCTGTGTTCTGTTCGCGTGTGCTGTAATGCAGAGTGTGTACTGTAAATGGCCGACCACACGCCCTGACGTGCGCTTGCACAGTCAGTCAGCGCGGCTGACCGGTGCGCCGCCAGCGCCCCGCGGTAGCGCACCTCTCGCGAGCGAACGAAACCGCTGCAGCGCACTGTGCACGCCATTCCCGAACCGCAACGCACACACAAGGCGCGTCGAAGAGAAAGAGCGATCGTCCACATACATGAGCTTTTATCTGTTACCTTTGGTAGTACCATCGAAAATTGTTCATCCACGCATGCAAATCATACAACATTATCCTGTACCCTTGGCATGATGCTACTACCATTCACGCACATCGCTTCCACGGCAGCGTCAGCCACGACGGCCACCACCACATGACGCTGTCGAAAACGCGCCCAACGCCCATATAAACACGGTCCCATCGCCGTCGAAGTCCACGCCGCCGCCCAAAGTGATACCCACTCAAGTACACCGACTTGTTGCCCAGTCTCCCCGCAGCCTCCGAAAACGAGCTCCAGTTCGACCCGTAGATCTTTCTAGTCCGCGCCAGACACATCAAGTCCGCCATGGCGAACTTCACACATCCTTCGCGCCGGTCATCGCATCCGCGTTCAATCCACATGATTCGCTCGCCAAACCGCTTCCGCAGCGAGCGCAGCACTGCCACATCGTCCGTCGCAACGAAGAACCGCACATGCTTCTCTCTGCGAATCGCCCACCTCATCTTCTTCACAAATACAGCCACCGACGACCGCGACCGCCAGTAGTCCGTCACACGCGCCCCCGCGCGCGTGTACTCGCACCTTGTGCGCACGTCCACATTGTCGTGCGCTAGACTGCGCGACCGGATGTGCACCCCGATCGCGTTTCTCAGCGCTCCACCATCCAAACTGTCCACAATTTGCATCACCGCCGCGCTGGGCCGCAGCTGGCGCAGCTCGTGGTTCACCACACTACGCGTGCTAAGCTCGTCCGGCTCCGTATTAGCCACGTAGGCGCTCTTGAAGTAAACATGCTTGCCGACGTGGATGAGCCCGCCGTTGGAGTTCAGTCGCGCGTCGCCGTCATGGAGCTCAACATGGCGCGCGGTCAGCTGCACCTTAGTGTCGCTCACCTTGACGTCGCGCGCCACACGCATGGATTCAGACGCATCGACGGTGCGATTAGGCATTTGAAAATGCATCACCACGCTGGGCTCGGCCCCCAGTCCATCCTTTTCCATATAACTTACACCGTGCCAGGTGCAGTTGGCGGCAGCCACCGTGCGCCATTCCGCGAACGAGTGCATAACCACCAAATCCTTGTACAGCACAGTGTCAATGTCGGAGCCGTTTGCCGACGTGCTGAAAATCTCCGCGATGTCCGCGCCCAGATGCGGGTCCTTCTCCCAAACAACTACGGGCACGCGCTGAGTAGCGCGCGCAATGGCGAGGCCGGAGGCCAGCGCGCGGAGACGGTTGCCGAGCCCGTTCTGCGTGTGGATGAATAGCACGCGCGCACGCGCCTCAAACACGGGGCCGGATGTACCCGAATGCAGAGCTGTGATCACGTCCGTGTACACAAGTTTCCAATAGAGCGTTGCGGCGAGGGACGGCGCCATGTGAGCCACCACGTGCGGTGGCAGCATGTACACATGCACCAGGGCGTGATGCGGGGCGGCGCCGTTCGCGACAATCGCGTCAACATGATTGCGAAGCGGACCGAGCGCCGTTAGCAGTGGCGGAGACGTATCGGTTGCGGGAGCAAAGGGGGTTGTAAGGGATGAAATTGAGTTGGAGCCGAGGAGGCGCTGACGGTTGAAAACGGAGAACGGTTCTTCGGGTTGAGTAGAGGCTAGGCGCACAACATAGAGCACGGCCGTTAAGGACAGCACGGCGGCTAGGGAGAGGGTGTGGCAGGTAGAGAGTCGGGCGGGAAGAAGCTTAGTTCGACGTCCTGAAACGGAGAGCGTGCGTGAATAACGGCGAATGGCACGGCGAACGGCGGAGGAAAAGACATTAACGGGGAAGACGGAGAACGCCATGATGGCGATGGCGATGGCGATGGCGATGGCGATGGCGATGATGAGCTGCCGCGGCTGCTGCTGCCGCTGCTGGCGCCTGAGCCGCTGCTGTTGCTGCTGCTGCTGCTGCTGCTGCTGCTGCTGCTGCTGCTGCTGCTGCTGCCGCTGCTGCTGCTGCGGGACAACGACGGGTAAGAAGGGCACATTCGCGCGCGTTAGGAGCGTGAAAGGGGGCGGGGTTCGGGTGTACGTTTTTTTGAAAGGGGCAGGCGGGCGATCGGCAGGTGCAGACTGGACGGGCGGCAGCGGTGCGCGGACACTTCTGGTAAGGCGCTGCTGCGCGCGTTTATACAATTGCGCGGCGTGGCACGACACGCGCTCCTCTTCTCGAGCCGTTTGGGAGCGGGCGTGCTCTCCGCGAGCGCTGTAATGTGGTGGTCAGTCACGCGTGGTAGCGCACAAAGCTGACAAGGGCAGTTACGAGCGCCAGGTGGCCACGACGCCACGCGTTCCACGCGTGATACGCGTCCACGATTGAAGCGGCTCCGCTGGCTGTGAGATTGTGGGTGCTGATTGCAGCGAGCGCGGGAAGAAATATCTTGGAGCACGATTTTTATTGGACGCTGATTGGCGTGCACACCCGCCTCCGTCGGCAGCCGCTGGCATCGCGCTGCAAGGGCCCGATCGGCCCGCGCGGAATTTTTGCGATTTTTATGGTGGGGGTGCGGCCAATAGGCGGCGTGACAACTGCGCAAGCACAAGCACAAGCACAAAATATCTTCTAGCAGCGATTTGGTGCGCGCAACCCGTCGCTTCGCCGCCCGTCTCGAGCACGCAACGTGCGCTCACTCCGCCCCCTCTGCGCCCCACCTCAAGGCGCGCGCGCTCTTATCGCCCGACATACGCGTACCGCTTGTGTCTAAGATTCTTTCGTTGCTGCGTATCCGCCTCCCGCCTCGGAACGCTTCGCCGCCTTTTCATCGTCGCCGCGCTCGTTGCATAACGCACCGCCCCCCTCTTGCTCGCCACAGCACGTATGCCGCACTTCAACGCACTTCCTCCTCCGCCTGTGCAGTGCCGTGTCGTGCGCCCCTCTCATTGCTCTCATGTGTCCACCTCCGCCTCCACCACCCCCGCCTCCACCCCCGCCTCCGCCGCCGTCGTCCTCCGCTCCAGACCACCAATCTTCGCAGCGCCCCGGCGATGCCCCCATGCGCCCCCCCCCCGCCAATGCATCCTCGCCAACTCAACATAGCCCCCGTTCCCAACCCAACCATCACCACAATCCCCACCGCCAGCCGCACCACCAACCCGTGCAGCAGCAGGAGTCGTCGCGTGGACGTACGCTCACTTATCAGGAGCTCTCCCGCTGCTTTCATCTGCCAATTAACACCGCCGCAAAACAGCTGCGCGTTTGCGTGACCGCCCTCAAAAAGCAGTGCAGAAAACACGGCGTGCAACGGTGGCCGCACCGCAAGATCAAAAGTCTGGACAAGCTTAAGGAGAAGCTCGAAAAGGAAAAGGCTACTGCTGCTGATAAGGAGTATTACAAACACGAAATTCACTCCATCGTGCAGAAAAAGGATCATATCTTCAGGGTCAGTCCGTCCGTCACCCCGGTCGTACCGCACAACGCCACACATCATGCCGCTGTGGCCACCCATATTGCTAGACACCATCATCATCAGTCTCATGCGCCTGATCATCTTGTTGCGCACCGATCTCAACCGTCTTCCTACGCTACCGATGTACAGCAGCAGCAGCAACAACAACATCAAACTCAACAACCATCACAACAGCAACCGCATATACTGCAACAGACAAACCATACATCAGGCGCCCAACAGCAGCAACAACAACGGCCGCAACAACAACAGCATCCACCGCGAATACCTGCGCATCACCTGGCCACAATAGCATTCCCACCGCCGATATCGTACATGTGCGGAATGGTGGGATGTGACTGTTATCTAAACGGCGGCGTATCGTCCCACAATTATCACCTCCCTTTACCGCGCGCTGCGCAACCCACAACGCTACTACCGCCAACAAATCAGCCAACCGTATCGGCGCCTCTCACCACAGCTGCGGCGCCGCAGTTCTACGGCGCACCCGCCATGCCCTACGCGTTCGCTCCGCCATTCCCGTACTCCGCGGCCGCGCCGGGCGCGTTTCACAATATGGTTCAAGTGAATGTTATGGAACAACAGCTGTACCCGCATCACGCATCGGCCGCGAGCGGCACGCCGTCGCATAGTGTGAACAACGCTGCCGGCGTTGCCGGTATGGGTTCGCAAGCGCCTAACGGCGTGCAAGCGGGCAGCGGCAGCGGCAGCGGCAGCGGCAGCGGCAGCGGCAGCGGCAGCGGCAGTGGTGGCAGGGCTGGTAGCAGAAACGGTATTGTTGGCGGAGGTGGTAGTACGTCCACTCCAATGGCGCAAACGGGCTATGATACTTATAGAAATGGGTGCACTGCGCACGCGCAGACGGACGGAAGTGCGGGTGGCAGTGCGGCGCAGGTGAATGGTATCGTGTACGGCGCGTTTGGAACGCACGGTGGCATGGGTGGAATGGATGGTATGATGAACGGGGCGGCGAATGGAAGGATGCATCTTGCAGGGGCTTCGCAACATGCTTGGGCGGAAATGTCGCACTCCGGGAACGGTGGCCTTGTTAATATGTATGCACAGGGCAAGCACCACCCGCACCATGGTCACCCACGTGAGCACTGGGCGGATAGCGGAGCTGGAAAGGCGAAGAGTGCGAAAGCGGGGGTGGGTGGTAAGGTTGGGCGTGGGCAGCAAAGTGGACACAGCAGAAAGGCGAATGGAATGGATGAGAAGGGTGAGAGTGGAAAGAAGGAGAGCGCACAGGAAGTTGTGTCGCACGGCAAGGAAGGTTTACCACGGCCTAAACAAGAGGAGGGACAAGAGGAGGAAGATGAGGGGGAGGACGAGGAGGACGAAGAAGAGGGTAGGGGCGAGGAGGACGGCGGGGCGGTGAAGAATGGTAGACCAAGTAGCAGACGGCAGAAGGGGAGTGCAAGAGCGGATAGCAAGGAAGGGGAGGTGGCTGAAAGCGTGGAGGACGCGACTAACAAACGACATAAGCGGGGTACTAGCAATGCGATGTCGCAATCTACGGGCAAGATAAGCGTTAACGGCAAGCGGGTGTCACGGTCCGGGATGGTGAGCGGGGAGGTGGGTGACAGGTACGGGGGTGGGGCGAATGGGGGTTCGGGAGTGGGGATCGAGGTGCGGGTGGGGTCTGGTCGTGCGGCGAACAAGCGACGGCGCAATGGGCTGGTGCGGGCGGACGGGAAGGACAAGTGCGAGTGGGAGGGGACGTACATTGCGGCGGGGAACACTGGGGTGCCGGCAATGGTTCACGGGGAGGCGGAACTGGGAGGGATGCGCGAAATCACGCCGCCGAGCGACCGGGAGGAGACGCCCGAGGACGGGGGCAACGGGAGCGGGAGCGGGAGCGGGAGTGGGACTGGGACTGGCAGCGGGTCGGGCGGGTCGGGGCAAAGCGGGGGGTGTGAAGGGGATCGGGAGGGGTCGGTGGGGGGGCTGATGCAGGCGGCATGCGATAGCGTGCGATGCGCTCAGTGGAGCACGGACGCGGATCTGCGCGTGCGCGCGGTGGGAGGGTGCGAGGGGGTGCTGCGGCTGGGGGGGGTGCGCGCGGTGGGACAAGTAGTGGAATCGCGCGGCGACGCGCTTCTGGCTCAACGCTACGCGACGGCGCTCAAGGGCGAGCGCGTGCATTGGACGTGCGCTGTGGACGCGCAGCGCTTCGTGGTGGTGCTGGCGCCGCTGGTGGGCGCGTCGCAGCGCGGGGCGGACGGCGTGGACGGCGTGGCCGGCGCGGCTGTGCAAATTGAACGCTGCGTCGACTAATTGTAAATTGTAGATACACCACAACTTTCTCTCCCTCCGCTCTCGCTTCGCGCGCGCCTGCGCGCCCACTCGCGCTCGCCGCCAACTCGCGCCAGCCATTTTTTTACCGCCGCGTTCTCAACGCCGCCTTTCCAAGTCCGCAAACTTCACGCATCAACGCATGTGCAACGCGCGCCCACCGCGCTCCCCACTCCCAACTTGCATTCTTCCTCCCCCTCCTCCTCTCTTCTCCTCACCTTTTGTACACACCCATCACCCATACCCGCAAATCTCCTCCCCCTCCCCCCTCCCCCCCCCCCCTTCCCCCTCCCCCTTCCCCCTCCCTTCTAATGAGCAGCGCCGCGCCGCCACCGCCGTCCGCAGACGCGTCGCGCGCGCGCGCCTCCCACCTCCCCACCCCCCAGCCGTTGCTCACCGCCACCACCATGGCCGCAGCAGCTAACGCTCCCCCCTCCGCTCTCCCCCCCCCTCCCCACTCCGCCGCCGTCCTTTCCCCCTCCAACCCCCCTCCTGTACGCCAGATGCATCATGGCTCCCAACCCCTCTCCAACTCCCAACAACACCAGCTCCACCACCACCACCACCACCACCATCACCACCATCCCCTCCGTCCCTCCCCCCCTCCATCTCTCCCCCCTCCCTCCCATCATCACCATCACCCTGCTCCGCACGCCCTCCCCTCCTCCCAGTCCCTTCCCCTCCCCCAACATCCAACCGCCCACCAATCGCAACCGTCCCCCATGCACCAGCCCCAACCGCAACAACCTCCCCCACCGCCGCAACAGCCCCCCCCCCACCAATCGCACCAACACCACCAGCCGCACCAACACCACCAACCACAGCAACAGCCTCCCCCCCCCTCCGCCTCCCAACAGCACCAGCCCCACCATCAACAACAACCGCACCAACAGCACCATCCGTCCCCCTTGCATCGCGCCGCCCCCCGCATAGCCCCCAATCCCGCCGCCCCGCTCGCCACCTCCTCCACCCCGCCCATCCTCTCCGGCGGCGTTGAGAAGCGGCGAGCCGGCAAGTATACCCATCCCTTTGGCGGCATGCGCCAGTTTGCCGAGGATCGCGCCGCCCGCTCCGGTTGGGATAACGACTGTCTCGCCATTGATAACCACGAACAACGTCGCGTCGCGCGCTCCCATCTCGCCGAGAAGATCTCCGACATGTATAAGGAGGAGTTTGTTCGCGTTAATAAGGCGCAGGGTAAAGGTCGCCCCAAGGCCAACAATATCTCCGCCGCGAAGAAGACCGTTCGTATGATTGCCGAGCGAATCTTGCTCTCGCTTGAAGCGCGCGCTACGCAAAACCTCTTTAAACAGCTCATGGAAAATCGGCAGGAGTGCGAAAAGGAGCTCAACAAGTTGCGCCACTTGCACAAGCTCGGCAATGAAAACCCCAAGCTTAGCTATGACGAGATCCGATCCATTGCGCGTGCGCGCCTGTCGCATACTTCTGACGTCACCAACTCCCCGATCCCGCTTGTGTCTACCGACTGCAATGACCCCACGGACATTGAGAGTGCCGAGGCCGACGCCGAGGTCGAGGCTATGAAGCAGGCTATCATTGAGATGCGAGCCGATGAGGTGGCCAAGGGCTACAAGCCCAAGCTGCTCAACGACCGCTGGGTAGAGCGCATGACCCATGCGTGCAAGCGGCTCGTGCATGAGACTTATAGTCGTCAGTATGTGCCGCGCACCAAGGTGTTTGGGTGCAAGCACTTTACGCGCAAGAACCGCATTCAGATGGTGTGTTGTGGCACGTTCCCTGTTTGCCGCATGTGCCATATTCAGGACATGAGCCGTATTCACGACGTGCGCATCGAGCCGGTGCAGACTATGCTGTGCATGATGTGCGGCGAAGTACAGCCCAAGACGCAGCGCTGCCGCAAGTGCGACGTTTGTTTTGGCTCTTACTACTGTGACATCTGCGGTATCACCGATGACACGCCGGGATACGACTTGCGTCACTGCAATAAGTGTAACGTTTGCATGCCTGGTTTGACCTTTCATTGTAACCGTTGCAAGAGCTGTGTGCCGGCTACGCCGGAGCATGACGCCGTGTGCACTGGAAATGCGGTGGTGGCTGCTGCCGCTGCCGCGGCGGCGGCCACGTCGGCGGGGCCGCCTTCGCAAGTGGCTGTTGGCGTGGCAGCGGCTCAAGCGGCGGCTCAAGCGGCGGCTGTGGGCGTGGCTGGGGTGTCGGCGCCTTCGTCGGGCATGTCGCAACCGTCCGGGGTGGGTGGTGCGGCTGAAGCGAATGTTGCGGGAGTTGCGCACTCTACCGGTGGAATGGTGGCGCCTGCTACTGGTGGTACGGACGCTCACAGCGCAGCTGCGGCGGCCGCAGCCGCGGCGGTTGCGGCGGCGGCTGATGTGCATCATGTGAATAGTTTATCGGCGGCGCCTTCGGACTCGCTGGATCACACTATGGAGCAACTTGCTGCTAATGTGGACTCTCGGGGAGGGCAACTTTTTTCGGGACTGTGACTTGAGCTGGTGTGTATGTCGCTCTCTCTCTCTCTCTCTCTCTCTCTCTCTCTCTTCTTTTTTTCTTGTTTTGTTTATGCCATTGTTGTTGTTGTGTTTGGGCTGTTTTATGTGGCTGCTGCTGTATGTATCAGTTTGTGAGTGCTTGTGTTACATTTGTTGGTATGTGGGTGGGGTGTGTGAGTGCTTTTATTTGTTGTTTGTTCATTTGTTTGTTTTTGAGAGGTTTTGATGCGGCATGAAGCCATGAAGCATGATGAGAGTGTGTGTTTGTGTGCGTGAGTGCATGTGTGTGAGTGTGTACGTGTTTAGTTGTTGTGTTGTGTGGCTACTGCTGCTGCTGCTGCTGCTGCTGCTGCTGCTGCTGCTGCTGCTGCTACTTTTGTGTTTTTTCTGTTGATTGCTTCGGTTTGTTGTGTTTTGTTTGTACCGTTGTTTTTATGTGCGGTTTGGGTAGCGGAGCAATGAGATGTAATTTGTTTGCTCCTCACGGGTAGACTAGACAGCGCGTTGTCGTTGTTGAAGGGATTTATGTTGGTCGTTTGTTACAGAGGGGGCGGGGGGGGTGGGGTGCGCGTATTTGGTGCTGACAAGATGTACTGCGTAGCGGTGCGATGCGACCTTGTGTTGCTGTTGTGTGGTATCTATCAGGAAGAGCTGTCTGTGGGGTGTGCACAGTGAGAGCAGATGGTGTTGCTTGGGACAAGTTGCATGTGCGTGCAGTATGAGCTACGTTGGCCACACAGCCAGGTGTGGTGTTCTGTTGTGTTTGGCGCCAATGCGGCGGAGATGAGTAGCGCGATGTGGTTTGGGCGGGTTGGGGGCGGGGAGCGTGCAGTTTGTGCTGTGTATAAAAAGAGCGCTCTCGAGGCTGTGCATCGAAGACTAAAGTGTGCGGCCAGACACTGTGATGCGAGCTTGTGCAGCGAAACTTGTGTGCTGTACTGTAGTGAGCTGCCACAAAAGGTTGGTGCAAACCAAATCGATATATGCATGCGAGTGGCAAAACTGGCGATATCTACAGCGCGCCGCTCAGCTTCCACCACTGTTGGACGCGCGGGAAGGCGCAATTGCACGTCACGGAGGAACACTCCAGCGCTTTTGCGTTTTTCGTTTTTCGCCGACAGTACACGTAGATGAGAATCTATTTTGCTGACGGCCGAACCGTAAAATGTGACACCCAAGTGTGTGGCCGGCAGAAAGCACAGTGTGCATCTTGTCTATCTTGTACGAATGTAATCTGCTCTCACAAAGTGCATCGTTAAAAATCAACAAATCTCAATCCTACTACAGTACGTGCTTTTACATATGCATCGAAAAAGTAAAAAACAAACAACAAATCAACGCAGGTGGTGCTCATTACCTGCTCCCACCTCTCAGCAGGCTTTCCAGCAGCTGTTTTTCCTTTCGCAGCGTATCCAACTCCAAGTTCTGGCTCTCATTCCTCCTCGCAAAGTGCAGACAGCGATCAACAAGAGACGCAGTCACTTGTCTCAAGTCCTCCAACTCAGCCTGAATATCCCCCAACGTAGCCTGACGGCGCGCACGAGAACGCTTCGCGCTTTCTCGATTGCGTAACCGACGTTTGTAGTGTACCAGAGCACGTTCGTCGTCGTTCATACGCCGCACTTCCGCGCTGGTTGACCCCGCCAAGTCCACAAGCATCTCCGCGGGGAAAGCGCGCGTGTGCTGTTGACCCTCATGCTGCTCGTGTTGGCACGCTGATTGCAACGCGTGCGAGTCGCTGCGTGGCTTCTTGTCCGCCGGCGGTGAACCTCCTTCACTGCCACAAGCGGTGCTTCCACTGCCCGCGCTTATGCTTCTTCTCGCCGCGCGCTTGCGCACGTTGGGAGACGATGACGTCAACTGCTCGGCGGCCGCAGCAATCGTCGCAAGCGTCAATGTTCTATCCGACGGACACATAATGCACAAACAGAGAGCGGGCCACCCTGTGTTCGCGCCACGGGATGATGCGCGAACGCGGAGCGGAGCGGAGCGGAGCGGATGCAGCGACGAGCGAGGGCAGCACCGAGGCGTGCGCGTCGGCGTTGCGATTGGAAAGCGGGCGACCGCGACGCGTGCCGTATATTAGTGCAGAGAAGTGGACGCCGACGAGGGTGAACGCTTTGGCGCTTCGGTGGCTGGGTGGCAGTGGAAGTGCGTGCGCTGTCACAGTGCGCGATGGCGCCGCCATTTGGGCGCCAATCTCCACGCCGTACGCCCGCGTATCATACGGCCGCCGCGCGTGGCTACGCTGGTCACGACGCGCTGCACGACGGCGCGCGCCGCCAATTGGCGCCAAATTTCGCAACTACTGCGCGCACCCCCCAATTTGTATTTGGCGCGCACCGCCCGTTTTGTGAGGTGCACGCCACTCAGCGCCGCACAAGTGGCGCGTTCACAGCAACCTCCACGTTGGAAGCAAACGCGAGAGCGCAACAGATTTGACAGCCTGGACACGTGTGAGGTCACTGCTGCCGCTCGCTCGTTGGCCAGCGGTGCACGTTCGTGATGTCATCGTACAAGCGTTGGTAGCTGAGATCGCAAGCTTGGGTTGTGCCACACGTGAACGGCATGCTCCATGTGCGCTCAAGTGTACGTTGAACCAAATTGCGCGCCGTATGGCCGGTTGCACGAGCACGCGACAGCGCTCGCCCTCTCGCTGCTGACGGTGTTTGTTGGGTTTGGCGACGCAAACCGCGCCGACGGGAATGCATTCGCTAATGCGGGCGAACGTTGCACCCCGTTGACCACTCACCATTCTCACTAGCCCGTATGCATCAGTTGAGGTGAGTAAATCGTGCTCCTCACGATGTCAGTCACCAGCACCCCATAAAATGCAATGCAAAGCACAGCCACACAGCGCGCGTCTTGAGCAGCGCCAACAACCAACGCCACGAGCAACAACGTTGCAGCGTCACACGTGTCCACGATACCACGTGTACGACCGTCGCGCCCTTCACCTGGCGCGTGTCGACGCGCCATTCGCCGCGGCAGCGCCGTTCACCGGCGCGCGCTGTGTTACAAGTTGCACTAAAGCGCGTGCGCGCGCCGTAGCGCCGTTTCAGCTCCACACGTGCGTCGCGCGTGCTGCACTGTGGGAGCGCGTGCGCCGGTTCGTCACCGCGCCCCGATTCGCTGCATTGCGCTTGAGCTTGTTGCTTGCCGCCTTTGCATGATTGTTTCATTTCGCCCCCGCCCCCAAGCGCTGCGTGCTATCCATTTGGCTCACCGTCGCGCTTCCAGTTTTCTTACCCACCGCCCTTTCTCTTGCTTTCCCGCCCCGCCTTCGCTTCCCTCTCGCTCTACTACCTACCTTTCGCTATCTCGTTTTGTGCCTTCGTCTTCCGTCTTTCAGCTCGCGCCGCATTTTTGTCGCCCTTCCACGCTTCTCGTTCTGCTCTTCAGCCTTGCCCTGTCATACACCCCCACCCCGCCTTTCTCGCACATCTACACCCACCAACAACTCCAATTTTCCCCAAACTTGCGCCTCATACCCTCTCTTTACGCGCCGCCTTGTCATATCTCCCACACCTTGCGCGTGCGCGCTCATTTTCACCTATCTCCCCACCAACTCCTGTATTGTATTCCCGCGCATCCGCACTAGTGCTCTTGTCCTCGCACGTATTTTCACCATCGTCGTACTCCGCTTCCGTCTTCATACCCACTTGTTGAACATCCACCACCACCGCTTCAACCCGTCTACTATTGTCAGCCACCTCCTCCTTATCCAACCACTAGTGCTGCTTTGTCACCGTTGCCTGTTACCTCACACAGCACCATACACTTGCTTCACACTATCTGCAGCGTGCTGCGCTCGCTACCCCCCTTTCCACATCCGTCTTCGTCGCCCCGCTTACCGATTAACCCATACCTCTAACTTTCTTCATCATCATGCCGCTCCCCTCGCTCCCTTCCTTCAAGACCGCCTTCCGTCGCCGTCCCGCCAAAAACAATTCCCTCGACCTAATCCGATCCCTAACTATACAACGCACTGCCTGGGTCAACGC
Organism: Gracilariopsis chorda; assembly: GCA_003194525.1. Classification (NCBI taxonomy): domain Eukaryota; phylum Rhodophyta; class Florideophyceae; order Gracilariales; family Gracilariaceae; genus Gracilariopsis; species Gracilariopsis chorda. The sequence continues at coordinate 21,472 of NBIV01000055.1, read as the reverse complement.
AACCAGGCGCCTTCCTGTTCTCCAATCCCGCTTCTACGCTGAGTTGCGTGAACAAGTGCTCCTGCTGTACCCAGCCGACCAAATCCTTCAATACTCCAGTCAAGCGTCCACTTTGGAACACCTTCAGCGCCAGTCAGAAACCCTGCTTTCTGCCATTGCGCAGAGCATCCCCGCAAAGTTCGTCACCTCATTCTCCCTCGATGCCACTCGCTTTTTGCCACGCCCGCAGAAAGCCGTCGTGCTTAAGACTCCTGGCCGTCTTCCCACTCGCGTACTTTTCGATTCGGAGCATGAGAAAGAACGCTGGTTGGATGATATTACCAACGCCATTAATCGAGACAAGAAGCGTCTTTCCGAGTTCAACGTCCTCAAACATGTCGGAAAAGGTGCATCGGGACGCGTGTACAAGGTGCTCGATACTACTACCAACGAGATCCTTGCGCTCAAGGTCATTGAGAAGGCCTACGTTTTCGAGTCTGAAAGCTCGTATAGACACGCCATGGATGAGCGTATCGTGCTGCAAATCGTCCGTCATCACCCCTTCGTGCTCGACATGCGTTATGCGCTTCAAAATTCGAAGCGGCTCTTTCTGGTTACAGAGTACTGCGGAGGTGGGGATATGTTCGAGTATCTAAACCAGCAACCATCACCGCTTGATGAAGAAGCGACGCGATTTGTTGCGGCAGAGGTTATTCTGGCCATTGAGCATCTCCATAATCTCGGCATTGTTTATCGTGACTTGAAGCTTGAGAATATTCTCATTGATGCGGATGGTCATATCCGACTTGCCGATTTCGGTTTGACAAAGGTATTGCGCCAGGATAACGGCAAACTGAAGCGCACCAACACGTTCTGTGGCACCAAGGAATATGTGGCTCCTGAAATGATCCGAGGCGATCCCTATGACATGTCTCTTGATTTCTGGGCGCTGGGTATCCTGCTTTATGAGTTGATGTCGGGCAAGACCCCCTTCTACCACGATGATCACGACCAGATTTATGATCGCATCGAAAAGGCGCCCATTTTCTTTCCAATGGATCTTTCGTCGGAGGCGCGCAGCCTTATTGCGTCGTTGCTAAAGCGTCGACCGATTGAAAGACTTGGCACCGGCAGCATGGGTCTCGAGGAAATTAAACTACATGAATGGTTTCGAGACGTTGACTGGGATGCGGTGCGAGCGAAAACGCTTGAAAGTCCACTCAGAAAGGGGTTGCGATTCCGTCGAGAATCAACGGAGGATAGCGCGCATATGAGCGCCAGGGCTAGGAAGCGCCATCAACAAAAACAAAAGGCGATGGCAGCCGTCAAGGCAGATGTCAGAGAAGACAGCGAGTACGTCTCTTTGCTGAGTTCCTCTGTGAGCATATCTAGCCGACCAAAATCACCGATGGAGAAACGGGGTGGTGGCATTTTGGCAGGGTATTGCTTCCGCAATATCAAACCGTATACACCAAAGTCGACCGAAGCTCCACAACAACTAGTTTCCTCGGCAATTCTGGAAGAATTCTTAGAGAGGGATTCTCCGGAAATCAACGTCACGGTGGTGGAAAACGGTGCTGTTCTACGAACGGCGGAAACAGCTGACATAGTATCGGCGAAACAAACGAACACCGATCCTGAACCGAATGGAGACGCTTCAGAACCAGACTCCGTGGGAAGCACATCAAAGCTCGATCTCGCGATAGAAGAAGACGAGAGCATTTCTGCCCCGACCGTTACGATGACCACCCCCACCTCCAGTCCCAAATTTGAAAAGCGTGATAGCCTTTCAGTGCCGAATACCCCTGCATCAGTCACGTTATCACCCACGGCGGAGAACAATGAGGTTTGTTCGCGGAGCGCACCGGATAGTCCGTCAGAGGATACAGCACAGCTTTCACTGTCGCATCATTTCCGCCATCTTTACGCGTTGTTGCAGACTTCTTCCGGCGATAATAAGGACGAGTCAGCGACTGAGCCACAGTCTGGCACCGTTCCAGGGAGCACTGTCGAAGATGCTAGAATAGAAACTGTGAACATCAAATCCTGTGTCGCGCAAACAGAAGAAGACGCCAATGAGGTTAGGAAACGAAATGAACTCGAAATTTCAAATACCCAAAACAAACAGCATGTCGTCAAACAAAGAGAATTTCTGTCAGCGGATCATGTTGAAGAACGAAACTGCGAAAGCAATGAAGAGGGTCAGGTTGAGTCCGCTGTCGATGAAGGAAAGCCAGACGCGAATGAATTGCAAAAGCGCAAGGATGGGAGTTTTGTACAACTGCCGACCCCGTCAAATCAACTAGGCTCGATAGTCCGAACTCAAACGGAGACTACCGAAGAGCGCTATGAATATAGTCCAAGAAAACAAGATAACGATACAAATGGTCCGAATCTTGCGAAAGGCGGGTCTGCGGTAAGTAGTAACATACCGAAGCAATCGGATGGCCGAACAGAGATCAGTGCTGCACAAGCAGATGACTTGGGACATGAATCTTCTGAAGGCCAAATCAGCGTTGCCATACCAGTTTTGTCTGATAACAGCACATGTGAAAACGAGACCACAAGAGTTACTGCAGTGACCGAAATGTGTGCGGGAAATTTACCTTCAAAGAACTTCACGGAGATTCTAGGTTCTAATGAAGAGATCATCCTAACAAGAAAGGAAGAAGAGAGTTCTCCGTCTCTTCCGTGTTCTACAGAGGAAAAGGATAAGTCAGCGCGTGACCAAAGTTCTTCTCAAAGGGTGCAACCCCGTGACAAGCATCACGAGTTCGTCGACAGGCACGGCGCAAGCCGAGAAGCCGTGTGCCAGAAGAATCCAGAAGCGCGGAAAACTCGACCATCGTCCTCCAATTCAGAAACTACGGAATGCAGCAGCGAGAACGATAGTAGTGGAAAGGAACTAATGGCACACATGGGTAGCGCTAAGGGCGATCCCCGTGTCTCGGATGTCACTTCACTGGTGAACGACGCGAAAGATTCTAGCGGATACGCTAGCTCGCCAACATCAATAATAGAACTGAACACTGCTAATGACAAGCAGTGATCACAACTTCAGAAACCTCTCAACATTCTTTTTCGTCTGTCTGAGTACTCTAGTCTCATTTGGTTTGTCGACGAATGAAGAGGGAATGTGTCACTCCGCAACTTAACCACGAATGGGAGTTGTGATGTACAACACACGCATAGTGCACGGAACTTGCTACAAGTCACGTAGCGCATTCAATCTTAGTTAGCTAGTTTCTTTGTGAACCCCTGGATGTAGATAATCCAGGGTAGCTTACGTTTTGAGCATTACAAACCTGCACGATCGGGTAACCATCGTTAAAGATCAGAAGCTGTGCTCTGGTTCTTGTACATTGCGTCATACACTTCCATACACTGAAGACGCCCTATTGTTTCGTTTCTCCTCGTCATATCAAGGGGACGGGAGGCTCACTATGCGAAGGAGAGCTGTAAATTCCCTCATAACGTCACTCTTACGCTAAGTCAAGGACGATAGGTATTTTAGCAGTTTTACCCTTTTCCAGAAAAGCACATGCAGTTCCGCCCGTCGAGGTGTGCCGACCTTCCGAAAGGGCTATAACACACTAAAGTTACGCTGGATGAGGAAGCCAAATGGAGATGCGATTGGGTCTATTAGGGGAATTTAGCCGTCGAATAGATAATTAGCATTCTACTTGTAGAAAGCGAATACCGTTGCCTTAAGCTACGGTCTTGAACCGTCTATACTGTATCTAGGGTCAGCTGGTACGTGCTAGATCCTCAGCTCATCCCAAACTATGCGCGAACTGGGGAGGAAAAAGAGCAGCTGTCGTCACTGGGACACATAAGCCTTCTCAAATTGCACGGATACCTACAGTTGTTGGGCGACAGGTTACTGCTGCATCGGGCACCACAGATACAACTTTCAACTCCATGGTTTCTTCAAGAAACCATGAAGAAACTTTCTTGATGTTCATCTGTGCAGAATTTTGTGTTTGAGTGAAGTTTTCGACTCGTTTGAGCGACACATTCGCTGCACCGGTTTGCTCCTTCTATGGATCGGAGGAAAGTAAGGGGCGCAAGATCCAAACCGAGACACACGAGGCACAGGTCTGTGCGAAACAAAATGGACATGTCCCGAGAGAGATTGAGGCGTAGATGCTCGAGCAGTCATCTTTCGATGTTTAAGTCCACTGCATAGAGGTTGGCACTTAGACATCAGTATCGCCTTGCTGCTTAGCGAGCGCATTGAGCCCCTCGTTCCCGTCTGTTGTGTTTTGTTGAGCGGACGAGTTTACAAACCGTCTTCGAAAGAACTACGCCTTAACTAAGCCATACTTGCGAAGTATTCCAGCGCAGACTCGTTTGCCAATCTGAGCATCAGTGGGAGTGTATTAAAACTTTGCCACAGCGCGATGGACGATTAACGCGTGCGCTTTCTCCTAAAACACAACACGTTGGTTCTCTGAGTGTTCCAAATGAAATACCCTCTTATACTCAGGGATCTAGTCGCCGTTCTCAGAATGAAGTTGCACATCTCTTCACTCTTTGAGAGCCTTATTGTTGGAATTGCTAGCTCCCAGATCCAAGCCCATATTGCTCTTGTACGGTTATCTTGGTGCGGGTGACAGACACTTGTGTTTGTCACCCGCACACTGGCCGCGTGTTGTCCTTTTCGTTTCCAGTGTGCTGACTAATACTCTGTAGGCTCATAATCCCTTCTCTCTCTAAAGCCTTTCACCAGCAGAACAGGAGGCGGATCTACTGTGCCGCAGAACGGAGGCGCAGATGAGAATCCAGCTGGATGTAGAGCGTAGAAAGTATGGAAGAGATCCCGGAGGACAACGAGGGGCATGCCGAAACATGAAAAGGGCGAAAGGGCTCTCCTTTTTCTCTATTCTCTCGAAGTTCTCCATTCTTGCTACCAGATCGTCCGCCAGGCTTTGTAGCCATCACAATGCAATCCTTGCATAAGAAAGCGGCCATCTCCGCATCAATTGCGGCACTCAATGCGAATTTGTGCACGATTCTTGTGCTGCGAAAGCATTTGCATCGTTTCAAGAGAAGTCATGTGCTCTCAAAGTATAAACGACAAGCTCTTTTGCACCCTCACTCACTAAATAGATGAAACACCATGGCAGGAAATCCTGCGACAAAACACAAACAGCGACTTTGTCTTGGATACAAACTTTGCAAAACCGTACGTTGCAACGAGCTCCTCCCAAGGTATTGGTCTAGTCGTGCAAGAAACGACCCGGGAGGTCGTTAAACTCGTCCAGGCGATCGGTCAGCTCGCCGGTCGCGGACCAGGGTGAGAAGTCGTGAAAAGGCCCCCGTCTAACTGCACGTACGCAGTCGGCACGAGCCTGTTGTCAGAAGTAGATCCATCTGCCGTTTCACCGAATTTTTCCCTCGAAGGAAGAGCTCCAAAGGAGCCTCTGGACGGGGCTTTTCCAGGGTTTTCTCGGAGGGCGACGATTGCGTCGGATGATGATGCAAGCTAAACGCCGGTTCTTTTGTCTGATCTCGCCGATGATATGAGGGTTGGGCGAAAGGATGTCGTCAATGGTTTCTATGGCGCCCAACGTGGTACATGCGAAGCGCCTTGTCGTGATGTGCCCCTTACCCGACGATATCTAGAGGGTGAATGAAGAGATGCAGAGAAGAAGGCGCTTGTCGTCGGAAACGAAACGCTTCAGCGGTTAAAGGCACCTACGGGACCTAATACTTTCTTCGTATCATATGTAGCCCAGTGAGTGTAGCACGGCTACTGGTTTGTAGTTCGTGGCTACGGTATAGGGGTAAGCATTATAGGATGTTGGTGGTTTGATCATTTCCTGTGGTAAGTCCGCTTAGGGTGAGGCCTCGCGCTGTAACCCTTTACCCTTGCGTCAGTAACTATGTGTGTGTGTGTTTAACCTTACGGGCACGTGCCTCCAATTCCGAGGCAACTGTATTAACTTTCTAAAGTAGAAGGCTAATCATCTATTCGACGGCTAAATTCCCCTAATAGACCCAATTGCATCTCCATTTGGCTTCCTCATCCGGCGTAACTTTAGTGTGTTATAGCCTTTTCGGAAGGTCGGCACACCTCGACGGGCGGAACTGCATGTGCCCTTAGCGGGGCCCGCCAGTACCTTGCAGTGATCCCTCACCACAGCCGGCATCCAGCGCAAAGCGATTTAGCATCGTGGTTCCATATGGGCTACAACGACTCTGACGCCCCGTCAGTAACTAATTTAGAAATCCCATTGAACGCCCCTAACGGTGTGGTGGTAAAGGGAACTGTACTTGCCACTGTATTATCAAGCATCGGATAGGGGGAGGTAGCGGTCTAACCCTTTAACCCTTTAGTCTTATCTAGAACCATTCTTCGTAGATCACAATTCGAGAGTCGCGACATTAAACAGCACGCAATAGAGTGTTGCATATCCTTTATCCCTTGTGGTACTGGGATAAGATATCATTGTCTAGAACCTTTTCCCTGCGGGACTGTCACGGGACCCGCTCTTAGCGCTTGTACGTCTTTTTCCAAGTGGGGCTTCATCAGTGGACAATGATTCATTGTCCACAAACCTCCAAGCATTGTCAATGAATAACAAGCTAATAAGCGCACAGCAGAGAGCTTTCACTTCTGCATGATCATGGTACAGTATGGGGGAATGGAACGATTCTATCGCATGTCTCTTGGAGAAATGGAGTTCACAAAGACGTAAATTTGCGTCTATTGCTACTCGAGACGTACTCGTAGACAAGCATCCGCAGCTCGCCCTTTCTTTGGCTTGCAAACGGCTAAACTTCAATACAAACATGAACGAAACAGGCTCACGATCAAGTCGTGGTGCAACCCAACAACTCTAAAGCGACGTGTTAATTAGTACACAAGCGTAATTTACAGAATCATCTCATCATCCCTATGATGGGGACACAGCTCTCAAACAGCCCAGATCTCGTGTGCAACCTTCAAAGTTAGCGTTGAGGACGCGACATCCTTGCCAAACTTGCAGGTGATCCATCTGCCCATTGCAGTCTGGGTACGGACTCAAGGACATCTTAGCGTTCTCCATAAAGCGCTCCACACTCATACCGACTGCTGGGTGATCCTTCGCAAGTAGCTTGCATGAACTGAATACAATAGACGCGGGGTCAAATGGCGACACTCGCACTTCGTTCCTTGTGGCCACTCTGGCCTTTGCCAACCGTATACTCAACAAAGCGCCGATGCATTCGGCTGGAACAGCTGGTACGTGTAGTGGGTCCACGCTACCAAACGGTAAAAACTTCGGACCCGTTCGTGGGCTCTGCGCGATCCGTTGTAAAGCTGCGGGAGACGTAAATGTAACAGAATGCGTAGCCCGGCCGAAGCGAAGCTTGCGAGCGGATGAAACGTATTCGGCTTCAGAAGCTAACTGAAAAGCATGATGCAGTAAAGGCGACGCATCCTTACGGTTCCAGAAAGAAAGACGCTCCGAACAGAAAGTATCACGAAGTGGAAGAAGTTTTGTTCTCCCCAAAGGACGAAGGGGACGAAGAACAGTTGACTGAGCACCTGGCGAGTTGACGAACTCGCGTATACAGGTACATCTACCGTCCATCTTCACCCGATTTGTACATCTTAGTATGCTGCTCAAGGGGTACAGTCGACATAACGTAGTGCCAGAGCAATCGCAGACGTAGGGTGTTTCACATCCAGTTTGAACACAGGTATCAGATGACAGTGGGATCAAGCAAAACGTGGGAGAGAAAGACGCACGAGCAGAGCACGGACAGTGTCCAGGATCGTACCCCGAAAGGCATCTTGACGCAAGATGCAGACTAGTCGCCTGAGTAAGAAGTAAAATGATAGTAGTAAAGCGCAACATGGAGAGAAGGTTGAAGGTGTTGTAGCCAATACTGAGGTGCAGAAAGCTTGGTGCCGGTTCGATCATTATTCCATTTCTATTGCGGAACGCCGAACAAAGAAGCGTTTGCAAGGTATCCAGTGACAAGAACTCTTCTTGCGCTGCTGCGTACGGCGCGAAGCGCCGTCGGCTTGTGCCGACAGTGAGTTAGATGTCAATGAGTAATCACCGTGATGCGCATCCACTATGCGGTAGACACGGGGTATGGACAGTAGAGTTCGGGACCTCAACAGCGGTTCAGGAATCGGGGACAGCCAGATCTTTCTCTCGTGTGTCTAGTAACAAACCGCGTTTGCATGCATAGACACTGTGTTACACTGTGTGGGGTTCCTGACCTCTCTGATATCCAGAAACAGGCGTTGAAGAGCGAACACAAAAGTATGGAAGTCCCCTTAGCCGCAATATCAATGAGGAACCAGGTCTAAAGAGATTCACCATCCACTGCGGTGCAAAACAAACTCAGGAACAGAGGCAGTATCGGTTCATAAGGAGGATATATCGCCTTCATGGATGTGTTAGACCATCTGAGTGCCTTACGAGGATATCTTTGAACTGGATTGGTGACAATGAGGTGCAGTTTTACAGATACTTTATAGTACCGTATGTCTGTTCTGCACACATACACACACGCACACACATGACAAATTTAGAGGTAGGGATAAGCCCTGGGAGCTTGTTCATGATGCTGGAGCGTTAGCGATACCAAGTCTGTTTGCCTCGTGTAAATTTTATATTCAACTTCCGGAGTTCATATAATCCTGGAAAGACTCCATAAGATTGCGCTGCACGAAGCCAAGTACTCCACCTTTGCCACTGTGACTGAGGGAAGGTAACTTGGTGTCTTTAGAAAGTTACCGTCTACTTCGCTTGCACGGTAAGTGCACTGGACATGGAGAAACTCATCCTCACTGAGCTTCTCGTTTGAGATGGCTCATTGTCACACGGGTCATCCTGACGTGTTCCAACGGTACATGCGTTCTGACTAAGGGAAGCACAAGCACTACTAGCCTGTGGAATACATTTGTCAGCTTCCAGATATTTTTCGTGCCGCCAATACACAGGGCTTACCGTTGGTATACCGTTGGTACTAGAGCTGTGTAGGCCACAAGTCCGGTGTGAACCATGGCAGTGACCCCTATGACGGCGCACATATACACCACAAGGGCCATCTCCACGTCGGCTTTCTTCTGTTCTCATTTGGTCGTTCCTTGAAAGGCCATCAGTGAGGTTCTCCTGCGACCTACAAGACCCAGAGACTACTAGTAGGGAAGTTACCAAAAGTTGCCAAACTTTTCACCACTGGGTTCAAAGACGACACAAGCTCCTTATCTCTCGATCCCTCATCTCTTTTCTTTCTTTACGCAACCATTTTCTTTGAGGTTATTTGGTATGGCTGTTGCATTACATGAGAACACAAATTCCAGTACGACGTGCAGCCCACCGTGTTGATCAGACAAAGGTTCGAGCTATGAACTTCAAAACTCCGACTGGACGTCGTAGACGTCATCGACATACGAAATATAGGTTATGCGCAACTTTTGGCTCACGACTTCGAACAGTATTCCGGGCACGAAGCCAATCTACGAAGGGTACAGTACTTTTCTAAAACCTGACCTCACGCGAGTCCTGTCCCCAAGATACATAACGTGTCAAACAGGGCCAATCACGTACCTCAAAATAGGTTTACTTCTGTATACAGTCCACGAAAAAAGAAAAGCAACAAACCATTCCTGTTCTGTAGTGCGTAGAGCGTAGTCGCCCGCCTGCCACAAAGCACCTCATATGAAAGGGCGTTAAAACCTCTCAAGCAAGCGTACATGAATTGTGGCCATACGGAGAGCAATTGCACGTCGTCTAATAAACAATCCTAGATGCCTTTTTCAGACCGCGAAATATAAACGCTTACACTTTACTGATCGTCCGGTAGCGCACAAATATCAATAATTTGTGGCGTTTCCTTTGGCATCTATAACAGCCAAAAGGCGACGCTTCAGACTATTGTAGAGCTTGAGCAAGTAATCAGTAGAGAGTTCGTCCCAGAATTTGACCATTGTAGCCTTTAGTTCAGCAGTACTCTCGAACTGTTTATAGCCACAATAGACCTTCCTTGCCATCTCTCCCCAGACATTTTCAATAATATTTAGGTCTGGGGACTTAGCCGGCCACGGTGACATCCACACGCTATTATCTGACAGCCAACAATGGGTTAAGTTTGCGGTATGTATAGAAGCATTATCCTGCTGAAAAATATACGGATGAGATTCTCCCAAACACTCTACTACAAAAGGAAGTAAGCCATCCTTTAAAGTCCTGCAATACTTCTCTGCATTCTGCTTGCCATCAATGAACATCAATTTGGAAACACCGTAAAGAGATATAGCACCCCAAACCATGACCGACCCCCCACCATATCGCCTTGTCGAGAAGCGTGTGGTGCAATCCTGGTGCAGGAAAGGCACCCAAGGCAGCTCGAAGCTTTGTTCTCTTGGAGAGGTAGGCCCAGCTGGGTAGAGACCTCCGTGTCCCGTATGACGGGTGTAACTCCGTCGGGAGCCTGGATGTACCTCGGAGGTTTAGGGGTTAGAACTGGTCGGAACCACGGCTGTTACGGAAGTAGCCTGCGAGTAGGGGAACAAAAGAGGGAAAGGGACCACCCGACGGGGGCGTGCGGAAAGCGGGAACAGACCCCGGAGGAGGGTGCCGATACACACGCACAAACACGCACCGCGCGGCGGTTAGGGGATATGATGGGAAGAGATGGTCTCACGGTCTCACGACACACGTCGGTAATATCAATACCCAAAACTGGGGCGGAGATAGGGCCTGTACGGGCGGTCACACGACAACAATGAATACCACGAGTGGTCACAACCCACTAGGTACGACGAGCACGGTCTCCTCGGTGGTGCGAGTCGGGTGAAACTACCGGGAAAGTGGTGTACCTCCGCGCGGAGTTAGACACTTCGCATGGCGAATAGAGTCAGAGCTGAACTCGGTTTTCTTATCTTAGTGAGCTCGCCGTCGTGCGGCCGACGCTCAAGTACTAGGTCAGTGCAGTACAGTAGGTAGTGCACTAGCCTAAGTAAAATTAACCCCTAAACTACACTAAAATAAGTAGCCATTTTGGGCCCCCTGGCCGGGGCTGTAGCCACGTGTCCACCACCCTTTCCAGGCAAGTACCACAAAATATGAATGTTCCCATAACCACCCTGGGTAACCCGACCGCTAATTAGCCCGGTAAACGGGGACTAAAATTCATGCATCCCGCTTCATCGCTCGCACCGAGTACACCTCAGATATGAGTTTCACCATCGCCCGTACGCGGGAATGTATTGCACTACAAAGCGACGAGCATCCTTCCTTAAATCGTGCCAGTAGAACGCCAAACCATCGGGCCCATCTAGATTAAACTTCTTTTCATCAGAAAAAGCCACTTTTATCCAGAAAGAATCACCTTTACTTATATGCCTGCGTGCCCACTTCAGTCGATTTTTGCGGTGTGTAGAAGTCATTCATGGAGCTTTCAGAAGTTTTCGGTACTTCAAGTGGGGTGTGCTGCGTAAGATTTGTTTAATTCGGCGCACTCAAACCTTCAGATTCAGACGGTTTTTAAGCGCATAGGCACTATAATGTCCAGTAGAGGCCAGTCTAATGAGAAGACGCTTACTCGTCTCCGTTAGCTTCAGAGCGTTTTTAGGTGCTACGGTACTGGTTCGACTGTGATGGCGCTTCAGAAAACGAGATATTGTTGATGTCGCTCGGTTGAGCTGCTCTGCAATGGTTCTAAGTGGTACGTGCTCGCTGTGCAGAGCGAGAATTTGGCCTTTCTCAAAGTCAGAGAGGTGGCCTGGTGGTGCCATGGATAATGAAGGTGTAACTTGTTTGAGACGTTCACGTTATGTACTCATGTGATGAGAGCATTTGTGAAGAGTTTGGGTGTTCAAGTATCGGTAATTTGGCGGCAAGCTCAAGAGCAATAATTTGTTAGCGCTCGTTTTTCGCCCCCTTGTTCGCGCCTTTTTTGGTAAACCGCCGGTTGTATTAGAAATGAATGAGCTTTTATATCTACAGGCACATGAATTTAGTTAACGAATACGGAGCTTTTACTAGATGGATAACAACAATCAATTGGGCGAAGTATGGTGTAGTCGGGGAGTATGCAATAGATGTTGCGTTTTTATTTTCGCGGACTGTAATAGTGAGCCTTCTTTATTGCACTGGTCAAGTTGATGTCCTGAGTGCGATAATGCTTTTGACCAACTATACTGTTTGGTTGCATTGCTTGCGTTGTCTCTGTCAAACAGCATTACAGTCAGATTAGACACTTAAGCCACGCGAACAACAGGACGGAGTAAAGGAGAGACATGTACTTCTCCCACAGGTTCTGGGTCCCACGCTAGCACACACCATCTTCGTACTTACCACCCCTCCTCACAACGGCGACTAAAGACTCCAGACTCACGCGCAGACTAGGGTGTGACCTCCACCAAGACCCCATCATCTCTGAACTCTATCAAAAAGCCACAATAACCGCCAACGACAACCACCACCATCGTGAAATGACACAACGACATCATCATCCAAGTACTCCTGAAACAGAACTCAACCCAGTACCTCACAGTCTGCCAGCAATCAAAGCGGTACCCGAAATGGATACAGACAAACCACACAAACTGCTTGTAGTAGAATGCCCGGAAGCGGGAGCGCACTGAAAGATGTTCGGGATTTTTCCTCTTTAGAGGTGAGCCCAGTTGGGTAGAGCCCTCCCAAAAGTGGCACGAATATGTCGGGTTATAAGGGCAAATCCACCTGTTGCCACTTGCGCAGGGAGGTTGAGGCAAGAATCTGGTATCAGCAGGAGAGATATATGGGGGTGGTCGTTCTTTAGAGAGGTGAGGTTTATACGTTAGTGGAACACGCGAAAACTAGCCATGGGTAGCGGGAAAGCCACCCTGTAAAGGGAACAATAAGGGGGAGCTGAGTCACGGGTGTCGTGACGAAGACTAACGGCAGTGCCGATAAATAAACCTTATACAAGGCGAACACCAAGACAGCTCGAATAACAGTCCGAATAGTCGGATCCTTTAGATAGGCAAGGGGGTTAGACGTCCCGTATACGACGGTGCTTCCCTCCAAAGAGGAGTAAAGAACACGCGAAGGCGGTGAGGTCTAGAGCCAATTTCCCAGGTTGGGGTCCTTTGTTGGGGAAGTTTTAGTGGTGCGACGGCAAGCAGCCGGCGCACTAAGTACTAACCATCCCAGAAATGGGTGTAAAATAATAAATAGAATTAACTAAATTACTCCACTTTGGTGGTTCATGCCCACTACTGTGGCCAGCCGCCAATTGACTCTTCCGTGTCCCACATGTCAAATCCACTATTAGTGGTCGTAGTTCATGCAATGACTACATTACCAAAACATTCGGGAAATCAACCAAGTACCAAGAATCTCTGTCTGAGGGCATTGCACTTCACGACGCGACCGGTAAGTTCATTCTAGACAGCGGGGCGCACCCCACCCAGATCCCCTACCCCACTCCCACAATGACCACACTCAAAAACTCAACGCTAACTGAAACCGCCTCAACACAGACAACCAATTGCACGCACCATGGAATGCTGCACCTGCGCCTCACGAGGAAGAAGTCCGAACTACGCACCTATGCAGTGGCCAATAGATACATCCCACACAATCTACTTTCAGTCAAAGACCGAGCATCTCGTTACGGACTAGTAGCGTTCACTGCCACCAAGATATTTGTCATCAACACAAGTCACACTCCCCCCAAAGTCATTGCAACTGCACCTTGGCAAGGGAACCAATATAGATTTCACACAACTTGTTATACACCCCTCACAGCCTTCACATCTCGCACGATAGAGTTTAAACATCAAAGAAATCACAAAGTTTCAACAAAGGCAGACAAATCCAAACCTAGCCTACGCTCATCAGCAAACGACGGCAGCAACAACTCTCATCATAAAATAATTGCTCTGCCCCAATATCACAGCCTTCCAAGCAGCCATGTAAGACACGAAATCTCAAGTCATTACCCAACCTTGCACATCGCAGACATCATTCTGTAGTAGAATACTAGTTCCAAGGACAAGTGGGGAAGTAGTACCTACTAGGGGTAGCGGCGGCAAAGTACCAGCCACTAGGGTGACATTCCACTGTGTGGAGCAAAACCCTGCGATGTGTGATGTCCACCGGCTGTCCGGAGTCCGCCCCCTTGAGAGGTGAACTGCAGAGGAAAGAGCCCTCTGTCCGTGCTCAGTGCTAGGCACGCCGGGTGTAAGACCGGAGACGGTTGCTGCATATACCTACAGAGGTGGGGAAGAAGGGATGATATGACCAATGGTATTGGCGGCGAACCTGAGGGAAAAAGGGCAAAAGACGACGGCAAGCGGCACCCTAGGACGGTGAGCGTACTCGGGACACAACACCCGGAGCGATGCCAAGGACCGTGCGACAAGCGGGACCAGGTCCGTAGGCGGAGTAACAGCGATAATATTAGCCAAAGAAATATCCTATACAGGAACGAAAACCGATCGGAGTCTCGGGACGACGCTGGTCCCTGAAAAGAAGGTGACAAACGATAAAGTGTTTCCTAGTTAACCCTGAGGGGTAGACGCACCAGATTCCAACGTGGTTACCCTCCGCGAGGAGTTGTAAAGCTACGCCGATGGTTACCACTATAGCCCGGACTTCAGGAAGAAGACACGACTCAGTTACCCTTTACTGTCGGGGAGGTGAGTGGAGCTCAACCTGCCTTAAGTAGGTTCTACCACTGTAAAGTGAAATAGCTATCTAAGCATATGTGTACACCTTGCGTGGTCCAAGCACGTGGCTAGCCCGCTGTCATGGTGCCCTCGCACGGCTGTGCCACCCGCATTCACCTATTAGGTGTCCAGCATACCCAGTATACCACTTGTACCCAGGTCAGACATCCAATTCACCTGTGATGGTTACCATTACTTCCGGTTCCAAAACAACCCAAAATGGGGTGTGCCTCGTAGCCATATCCACGTCACCCTGCGAGGTACGATAGTGTACCTGTATGAAGCCATTCCCGACACCACGGATTCAATTGCTCCACAGACTGGGGTGTAGTTGTGTCGTGGGCACCTTCTGACGTGCAAGCGCAATGTGCGGGCGTTATCTGAGGTCCCCACAGGTCGGGCGCACTCGTAATGATGGCTTGGAAGCCTGTACCCGCTGGAAGCATGGGGGCGAGTAGAGGATGGAGGTGGCGCTTGCCTTTACTCCTCAGTGGTTGGCGGGACTCGAGCCACCTAATATAGTTGGCGAGGCACTTTAGACCACCGGGAACTACTACTAAGAAATTAAATAAAATACTACACTATCCTACCGTCCACTGTGCTGCAGTGCTAGCTCCAGCGGAGGTCACACCTCACATCACAATTATCTCCGACCCACGTGGCTAATATGGACACGGGCCGGTGGTGCTCTGGTCCTTCTTCCACCTCTTCGGCACTCCATCTTGCCAGCCGTCTGGCCTTAGGGCTATTGTACTACACATTCAACAGCACAACTCACAGCATACAACTGGCATATCCCAATGAATCACGTCCATCCTGCAAAAATCCATCTAACAGCCCATAGGAAGCTTCCGACCATGCCTACATCACTACCAGCAGACTGCCAGATACCCTGCAGCGCATGCAGCCATGCAAAAATTCACCCAGCCCTGCATCCACGAAAAACCCATACATACGTACCCGGTACTTACGTAAGTTCAGATACTTTTGGACCAGTAAAGCCAACCTCCAGACATGGCAACAACCACATATTAATCATAATTTGCGCTGCAAGCCGTTTCACGATGGCGCACTTTATCAAAGAGCAAAAGGACATCCCGGCTTATGTCAGCCAAACTCTAGATTACATACGAAATCGCATGCATCATCCCGTTACAGACTTTCAAACAGACAACGCCAAGGAATATACTTCCAGCATAATTCAAGCAATTTACCGCGATGACCAAGTTCAGCACCACCTGAGGACACCGCACCAATCTCAACAAAACTGTATAGCGGAAAGATTCAACGGGACCATCATGAACGCAGTGCGATCACTACTCGACACAGCCGGACTTGCTGATACGTATTGGGAAGACGCCGCGCGAGATGCGATATTCAAATACAATCTCATAGATCATACTGCTATAGACATCTCTCAATATGCGAAGTGGTATGGAAGAATCCCCGCCATACAAAAACTATTCACTCCGGCAGCTAGGATCCATATCGAAGTATGCACCAAAAAAGAAACTTGAAGCACCTGGAGACCCCGCACGGTACATGTATGCAACAACAATGTGTAGCGCAATGCACTCCGGTGTCTACGAAAGATTGGTTCTCATATGTGAGATTCATTAAGCCAGAAATGGGCTAACTTCAAGTATGAGTCTTCGGCGGCAAGTGCCGGACCTTCTATCCCCAGCGGGGTCACGGCGAATGAAAACGAGATCATCGCACGTTTTCTCCGTGGTGCCGGTCTTAGCGCTGCCGAGGTACCGGGGGATGTCACCACCATGGCGGACGCGTTGGCCTACCGCCTCGCTGGTGGTTACGCCCCGGGCAACGGCGAAGAGTGAGACCCTTTTGTCCAGTTTCCTGGTGTTCTTTCCCTGGCTATACCAGTTAGTGTAGTGTAATATTGTGGGGAGCTAGCTGCTCCCTTGAATAAACTTTCCCATTTAGAACGGTGCTTCTCGGTTGAGTTCCCCGTCTTGGACGGGCCTTGCCTTGTTATCCTTTCCTATCGCTCTCCGCTCGCGCGGCAACGTTACCCAACTTCCGCATTAACCAGCGTGGCTGGGGCTGCAGTTCCCGTTTGACGGTGGTATCGCAGGAGCTGCGACCGTGGGAGGTGTTCAATTGGCTCCCACGTATCCCCACTGGGGTCGTACCCGTACCAGCGGACGCGGTATTGTAGAATACCATCCTGGTCCCAGGTGTGTCCGACAAGTCGGTCTACTACGAACTCTCGTTCGTAGACCTGCCGGCCGTGCCGGGTGGTGGTTGTACTTCCTTGCGGGGGCTGCCCGCTGTGCGGTATAATGTTCCTTAGCAGGGTGTTCGGCGATAACTTCGGCGTTGCCGTGCGCTGTGATAGCGGCCGCTGCTCATGTGGGAAGATATCCCTCAAGAGGGTGTGTGGTGCCACGGTTTTCATCGGCAAGTCATTCCCCATTGGGGCAGGTTCATTTCCGCTTTCGCGGTATTGCGGGCGAACCGCCAGTCGGCGGGGGACTGGGGCTCCGCTTTCGCGGTTGAGCTCACAAACCGCGAGTTTGCGGGAAGATGACCGCTCCTGCGGAATCGGCATTTCCACAATCCCCTGGGGGATCCCGTGCGACACGGTGGTTGGGTGGCAAACCGCCTCCCTGCCAGGCGCACGAGCACTCTGTACCATACGTTCCGGCGATGCCGTGGTGTCCCCGCCTACTGACGGGTTGCCTGGGGCTAACTCCGGTACACCGGTATTTTGGTCAAAATTCCCCTTTGGGGGGTGCCGGGCAGGTGCCGATGTCACCCTTTTCAGGTGCTTGGCCGCTAAGTGCAGTGCACCGTCTCCACGCGGAGGAGCAGCGTCTGGTATGACCGGTTTCGAGCGTGCGATGGCGTGCGCTTTTTCCGAGTTCCTCGTTTCTTCCCCGCAGCGTTGCGGGAGGTGGCGTAAATTATTCCGCGGAACGGGAGCTTCAATTCCGTCGACGACGGGAGGCGTTTCCGGCGCTTGCGGGCCAGGGCCTGAAGCTTCGGCGGCGGCTTGGCTGCCTTTTTCCCCAGGTTGGGTGTGGGGATTTCCCAGCGGCGCTGGTGTATCTGGGCGCCTCTTCTCCGCAGGGCGCGGGTCTGATCGACCTGATTGAACCGCTTCCGCGGGGACTTCCGCCAACGGCGCCTTCGAGGCATCGCCCTGCTGAGGGGATTGAGGGCGATCGTCGCCGTACTCCCGTAACGGGGATCCCTCCCTGACAGAGATGTGCGGTAGCTGCGTTTCAACTTCCCGTTGTGACGGCGATATCGTTCCTCGAAAACGAGTGTTCTCATCCCCCTTCTCAGACGGAGCGGCGGGATAAGGGATAACATTTCCCGCCTGGCGGGTGTAAATTTGCGCCAGGGGGGCGGACGTGGTAGGGGCGGGCGCTGAGAGACCCGAATTACCCGGCTGAGCCGGTGAGTCCGACAGAGTCGGTAGGTCTGAGAGTCCCCGGCTGGGGTGTGGTAGTACCGTAGGCCTAGTACTCCCGGATGATTCTGGTGTTGCAGAGTCCGTAGAAACGGGGTTGCCTGGATCCAGGACTACCTCTGACGAGGGAGGAGGGGCAAGGACAACACCATCACGGGAAATCCGTTCGTGCGTGTCGCCCATCTCTACCACGGCAGTGTCGGTGTTCATAGAGATGACCTTGAATGGTCCATCTGCCACAGGCGAGAGTTTATGGCGCTTCTCCCGTTCCGGGTTGTAGTACTCCTTCCAGAGGAAGATGTAGTTATTCGCCCGAATCAGGGACGGTTTTCCTCGCAAGCGAGCATCAAAATCCCGCTTGTAAGCGGCTTGGGCCCGTGCCATAGACGTCCGCGCAGCGGGGACCAGCTTGGAAAGCCATTGCTTCCATTGCTGCCGGTAGATACCCACAGATGGGAAATTGTCCAAGGTAGCTTGGGGTTCCAGCGCCACAGGCGGGGGTGTTCTAGATAGAACCAACTCGAATGGCGAAACTCCGGTAGTCCGGTGTACCTGCGTATTGTACGCGTAGGTTACCGCATCAGCGTACATGTCCCAGTTCTTTGGGTGGTCTGCGACGTAGGAACGTAACGCCGCGAGTAACGTCCGGTTAAACCGTTCAACTTGCCCATTACACTGGGGGTGGTAGGTAGTCGTGAACAAGTTCTTGACATCCAGGATGCGACAAACATCCTGGAAGAACTTGCTCAAGAACTGTTTCCCGTTATCGGAGAGCACCTCCACAGGGGGACCGTAGACAAAAATCCAGTGCGTCACCAGAGCCTGGGCCACCGTGAGAGCGGTTATCCTCCGAAGAGGGACAGTCCGTACCAGCTTACAAAAGCGGTCGGTAATGACAAGTAGAAATTTGTTTCCACGTTTCGTGGTGAGTAGTGGTCCGAGAATATCGATCGCGATAAACTCGAGCGGCGCCCTTGCGGGGAATAGTTTCATCTTCTTCGCATTATTGCGGAGCTTGACGCGATTCTTCGCGCATTCACTACAAAACTGCACAGTTGCGTAGCCATCCACCGCCATTGTGGGCCAATGGAAATCCCTTCGCAGGGTTAGGTAGAGTTTCCTCCCACCTGGGTGACCTCCAATGGGGGCGTAGTGTGATAGACGTAACACCCGAGACTGCAGGGAATGAGGTACCACAATCTGTGGGCGGGCTTCGACCTTCTTTACGAGGTAGCCTTTGTCGTTTACCCTGAAAAGGGAGATCTTCACCACCGTTAAGACGGGCACGAATCCTCGTACAGAATGGGTCGCCGAATTGTTCTCGGATCATTTCTTCCGGTGATACCGGTACAACGTTTCCCGGTAACGGGTTCTCAGATTCATCTCGCGATGCGAGTTGTTCGTCAAAATCAGCATCCTCGTCCCAGTTTTCTGGCCCAGCCTCGACGGCACATTCCGGATCATCCGGGTCTATGGCCATGAAACATGGGACTTCATCCTCCTCCGTTGGGAGTGCTTCCCCACTTGTGGGTAACCGCGACAAGGCGTCGGCTTGGGTGTTCTGCGCGCCCTTTTTATAAATGACTTGAAAGTCATATTCCGCGAGGCGGAGTCTCCAGCGCATGAGGCGTCCCGACGGGTCGGAGATATTCATTAACCACCTCAATGAGGAATGATCCGTGTACACGGTGAAGTGAACTCCCATAAGGTAGAGGCGCAGAGTGGTCATCGCCCATACGACGGCGAGGCACTCTTTCCCCGATACGTAGTAGTTCCGCTCATGAACATTGAGCGAGCGCGACCAATAACCAATTCGATGTCGTTCCCCCTCGGGGGTGGTTTGAAAAAGAGCACACCCGACTTGGTAGTCGCTCGAGTCCGTATCTACGGAGTATGGCAACCCAAGTTTGGGGAGATGTAGGATTGGTGCTGATGTGACAGCCTCCTTTAAGGAGTTAAAAGCTTCCGATTGCTCGGGCGTAAATGTTCCCAGTTTTGGGGGGTTCCCCTTTCGCAACAACGCGTTCAGGGGCGCTGCAGTATCCGAAAAGTTCGGGATAAACCGTCGATAGACGTTGACCAGCCCCAGAAAGGAGCGCAGTTCCGTTTGCGTACTGGGTTCTTTCGCCTCAACGAGGGATTTGACTCGAGCTTTCTCGATCGCTAACCGTCTAGGACGGATAATGTGACCCAGATACTTCACAGTATCTGTGAAAAACTCGCATTTCCTCAACTTGAGGGTAATTCCCGCATCGCGGAGTACGGTCAGCACGTCTCGGACGTGAGTGAGATGGTCGTCCAACGAGTTGGAGAAGATGATAATATCATCAAGGTAGACCAGACAACTCCGCCACTTAAAGCGGTTGAGTAGAATATCTACTGCACGCTGAAAGGTGGCGGGGGCATTGGTTAACCCAAATGGCATCCGCTTGAAGCGGTACGTTCCTGCGTGGCAAGTGAATGCGGTTTTGTCGCGATCCTCCTGTCTGACAGGTAATTGCCAATATCCCCAACTGGCATCAAGGGCCGTGAAGACGGTGGCGTCTCCAAGAGAGTCAATAAACTCGTCCATACGAGGGATAGGGTACGTTTCCCTAACAGTCACGGCATTGAGCCGGCTGTAGTCGACACAGAACCTCCAGGTTCCGACGGCCTTTAAAAGCCAGTACAACTGGGGATGCCCAGGGTGATTGAGCGGGCTCAATCACACCTGCGCGGAGCATCTTGTCCACCTGGGACTGCTCCTCTTCCCGAGCTTTCGGACCTGCCCTGTAAGGGGGTTGTGCAACCGGTCGCGCACCGGGGATTAAATCGATCCGGTGTTCCGTTGCGTTAATCTCGCCAAGCGAGCCATCCCACATTGTGTTGAATTCCCGTAACATGGTACGGAGTTTGTGGCGGTGCGACTCTGGCACGTGGCTAAAGTCCAGCGCTTCAAGTGCCTTTTCCGGATCAATCCGGTCGTTGCTCGATGGAGAATTGTCTTGTGGAACAGGTGTGGTTCGCAATTCCGAGTTACTCGGTATGTTCGACGCTGAAGTAGCGGTTTCCTCCCCCTCCCTAGACTTGACGTCTTCGGACGGCGGGGCGAACTCCTCAGAAGAGGTGGTAACTCCGAGTACATCGGCGGCTGTCATCTTCGTTGGCAGCATTCCCATAGGATGGGGGGTTACACTCCCAATTAATTAGTGTTTTTACCAGATACTGGTGGTGTTTTGCCAAGGTTGGCAACCAATATCCGGAAAGGAACATCCGGGGAAATGGAGACAATTCCATTAGCCAGCGCCAGCTTGGATTTCTCGTACGACGAGGCGAGGGGTTGTATAACCCGAAGACCGTGTTGACGGGAATTTACCTGCACCCAGACTTGGGACTCAGCCGGT